>OY756939.1:5415000-6015000 GCA_963580275.1 Crataegus laevigata
CGGGTTCTCTTCTCGGTTTCTCCTTTCTTCTCTGCATCAATGCTGAGTTCCAATGATTTCAGTTGTGTTTGCTTCTGAATGATTTCAGTTGTGTTTGCTTCTGAATATTCATGCCGTTTGTTTCAAACAGGCGAAAAACGCCTTATATTTGATTAGAAGAGCGTCAAAGATGTTCACACATGTGTTTGTTACACTGACACAACACAAACTGACTAACCCCCTGTGTCTTAAAACACTCGTACACTCTAGCTACTTAACTCTAACCAGCATGGGGACATGAGGTTCAAACACCCTTGAACGCAATGCTTCGGCTTACCAAATACAAGGGTCGCGGGAGTCCGATCCTCTATCCAGGGTTTATCAACGACCTCCAAGTTAGAGGTTGGTCGATCCCTCCTCGTAAAGTAAAAGAAAAAAGGAGAAAACATTCAGAGACTTGGAACTTCCATGCATGTTGATTCACTCTTCCCTGAGACCTAACAGCCAAACTGGATTTTTATTCCTTATCATATAGCTGATAGGCACAAAGCAAGCTCGTCAAAATGGACCGGAAAAAACTCACATAACCTGGCCAGCCGTGAAAGGAAGCGGATGAGGGACTCAGCATTACAATGGAAGAGGGTATCCGCGGAGATATGTGGAATCCACACCAGACTCCCGCTCCAACGCCACCCTCCCAGTCCGTGCAACCTTCAAGGAGGGGAAAAAATGTTAAGATATGAGGACCAAGCTCATGTGAAAACCTGAAAGTTTATATGCTAATTAATTGATCAGTACAAGACCAACAAAAGAATGAGAAGACGAACCTCACAAATCCCATAGGGCTCTAGTAACTTCTGCAGTGCAACCATTTTATTCAAATCACCAGTAAGCTGAAAACAATCATGAGTAAATTTTATTAGTAAGACTAGCAATAACAGCATTGGTAAAACTAAATACAAAAATTACGGTGAAATTGATCCTGTTCGAAGGTAGAACTTCTCAACAGATTCCGTTACACTAATTCATAATAATAATAATCACAATATGTAGATAGTATCATAGTAATGCAGGACAAGGCTTCAACCTCAAGGGTAACTGTGTGATCAGATACATCAACAGCTTTAGCACGAAAAATGCTGGCAATATCCAGAACATCCCTTCTAGCAGTAGTGTTCACAGCAATCTTTATCAACATCAACTCTCGCTCAGCAAATGGTAAGTGAGTAATATCCCGAACCTGGAGAAACAACCAGCGTTATCATCCATGAAGGCACAAACAAATCTTATTTTGAGAATAACCTTGGAAAAGCTTCATCATCTCAAGATTAAAACTCATTAACTCATCAATGTTGAATTGGGTAAGCATCCTGCCTATTATCAATGACTGAGATAACTGAGGAGCATATTTTGGTTCATCTAAATAAGGAGAGGGGGAAAAAAAGGGAAAAATAGATCCTGGGCCGTAGACTCGTAGTACTACTTCAGTCATCAACCCCAACCTTCCACATCAATCAGACTGCTAACTTGCAAAAGGTGATTAGAATCGAACATGCAGAGTTTCAAATGTGTATGAGCTTTGTCAATATATTATATAATTTGTATGATTGAATATTGTAACTCCATAACTACGAACAAAATTTGTAAATCTTCCAAATAGCCAAAATCTAACAATTTTCAGTTTTCTTTAATAGATTACTCAATCATCACCCAAAATGAATATTCTAAATTCTCAAAAGAAACTTGTGAACATGTAAGTTCAGCACCCTCACCTCATGAAGATCTATTAACTTGTGAAGTTGCTGAACCAACTTGGAAATTGAATCCTCTGTACCGGGAACAACTGTTGTAATGCGAGAAAGGCCCTCCTTTTCTGCGGGACCCACAGCTAGGCTCTAGGAGTATGAAATGAAATCCAATAACCACATGAGCAAGGGCCCAAGAATACCAAATATAAAAAGTGAGAGCACATCAGAACCAACAAACCTGAATGTTATAACCTCTTCGAGATATGACTCCTGTAACTATGTTTAGAACCCCAGGAGAGTTATTCACAATCATAGACAAAGTGTGGGATCGAACCCCACTTGACTGCATATAATGAATGCACAAGTTAGGTTTCAATTTGTAGAGTAAAGCAAACATGAATTAAGTATCTAGAGCCTACTTCCTAAGCAGATACATCAACCTTTTCCACCTTGTGTGTCTCATACAAGGCAATATTTGGACTTAAAAGTGAAACACAATGTGATTTGAATATTGTAAAGAAACTTACATCTTCATCGTAGAGAACACCCCAATGAGCATCAAGAACTTTATTCGAACGGAAGTCATCATAGGGCTCCACAGGATAAACATCTCCCTGCAATAATGAAATGAGGTTCAATTATGTTCAATCCAAAATGGCCAAGGCAAGAGTAAAAGTTGTGCACCTACATGTTATCGTTGTAAATTATAACAGTTAATGGAGGACAACATACTTTGTTGTGCGGCATATAAATAACTAAACATTATCTGGAATGTATTGTGAACGGGGCACCCAATATATGATAGGAGAACCTCTTTCAGCTTTACTAAAAATGATTCCATATGTATCAGAATTAAATACTATGCCCGCAGAGATATTAACCGCGCATATGAAATCAGCTCGATAGAAAAAGAACAACATATATACCCTTGAGGCGGTACCAGCATCACCATTGAGTGTACCATTTGCTTTCACTGCAATGTCATCATCAGACGTGGACTTTTCAAGATCTGGATAAGAATCTGCAGAAAATCTCCAGAAAGGAGCTGTCGCACCCATCTTTTCTCGTCTCAAAGCAATCTGTTGGAAGAGTCAAATTGAACACCTCAATTAGATGATACTTGCGTAATGCAATAAAGATTTAAGAGAGAAAAAAAGGTGTCAGCATCTAGACGGTAGCATAGTTACCTGACCACCCTAATAATATGCATCGTTTAAAATAAATGGAAACACATACGTGAAAACTGAAAAGAGAAGAACAAAAATGCTTGCATTTTGGGAGAAGATATACAAGATAAATCAAGCATTGCAGGAATACCATTCCATATTGTTAGTCATGAACAACTTTACAGTTCAAGTTCTTTGGCCACTCCAGAACTGTTTAATTATTGGATATCATGCACATAAGAGTCACTGCATGGTGTTGTTTTAGAGGGTTGCACCCATTAACATGCATAAATGGACATCTTTGTATACGCATAAACATCAGAATGCAAATATACAACTTGCCTTTCCAGTTCTTGCAAGTTCTTTGATTCCAAACTTGCTTAAGTTTCTTTGAACAGCAACCACCTTCCCAGGGTCTCCAGTAACCTGAGATGAACTGATTTTGTAAGCATTGGTGGACTTGGTACCAGTATCACTATAAGAGGCCATAAAAAAATTGCAAGTTTGCACACACTTTGTATAGCAAAAGGATATTGGCTAAAACAATTTATAAAATTTCCTAGAGCTACAAATGTAGGTTGAGCGAACCAAACAACAAAATGACACCAACTGCTCATGGAGTATGGTTAAATCACATTATAAACAAAATTCATGACTTCACCAGTTTAACTAATCTAACATTGAGAAATTATTCTAAAATGTTATAACGCATTGTCATTATGACTTAATATACTACTTTTCTAGATAACTGTTGCATTGTTTTTATCAGAGAAAATAAGAAAACAAATAAATGACATAATTACTTTATAATTTTATACCACAATCAACAAGACTAGTGCATTATAACAAACTGTAATGGTTTTGCCTCGTTAATCAGAATGTATCTTCCAGATAAAATTTTCAACAAGTTCGTCATCTGTAAGGTTTTAGGTGCCTGGGTGCCTAAGTTGTAAACCAGGACAGACAATTAAGTATATGCGCTAAAGTGACACCTAAGTTATAAACTGGGATAGACAATTAAGTATATGTGCTAAAATGAACACATCAACAAACTGCAACAACTAGTTGAGGCATAAGGATCAAAACTCACCTCAACTGTCAGCGACTGTTCCGAGATATCAACAATTTTTGCTCTGAAGATGTCCACTAACCACATTATCTGAAAATGCACACAAAGAAACATTATCAGGTAAAATGATGACTAAAATGATAAAAGAGCATCTCAAACAGTGCTGATAACCATCAAACTAGAAGTTAACTTCAGTTTTAATTCCAAGAATAATCACCTGCAACAAATATAAGGTAACCACACCAGTGAAGCCTGCAATACATAATCATTGCAGAGCACAACAGCCTAATAGTCTAATACACACGTGATTGATGGGCCCAAAATCAGATATGTATATATAATAGAGATCAACCAAGGATGTATAACAAATCAACAAGTTCTGTGGAACAATTACATCTTTTGGTATTATCTATAGAGAATTATACACGATGAATTAAAACCACATATTACGGATGATTATTCTTAGGGTGGATCATTTAAACGTATCAACAGGAATAGGTCTATCCAAATATTGGTTGGATGGTCCAAAATTTACCTCTGCACGTGTACTTGGATCCGCATTAAGTTTGATAAGCATCAATTCACGTTCTACTTGTGGCTCCCTTGAGATGTCTTCGACCTGATAAAGCAGAAGTATAAGTGAAGATAATAAAGAAACTACCAAAAGGTTTTAGACAAAATACTAAAGATGTCCACTAACCTTTATCACATTCACCAACTTGTTAAGCTGTTCAACAACCTGTCGCAAAACCTTTTCAGTTCCAGACACAACTATGGTAAAAAGAGCCTTGTCCTTGTTCAAACCAACAGCAAGAGACTCGATATTGTAACCTCTCCTGGCGAAAACCCCTGCTATTCGGTTTATGATTCCACTCTCATCCCCAACAAACACTGAAATTGTATGGCGCTTTACCCTGAATTGATTATAGAATTAGAATTGAAAACTTGAAATCACCCTAAAGTTTTTCCAGATTAAAAATTTCTAGCACATTCATGACAAAATATCAGAATAGACTTCCAGGTCCACGACCTGGGATTCCAAATCATTGTTGCCAAAACTATAGAAATGAAGAACTAATCATTCCTCATTGACACAACCATCGCCTGTATTTTTTACTTTTGCTACACTTGCCATAAAAGTATAACTCCCAAATCAGTTTTTCACTCTATTGGTACATTCTTTTTAATTCTTTTTAACTGAAGTTCAAAAATAGAATATAAAACTTGGTTCTGGTCACCATCAAAGTTGATTTACAAAAGCTTAAAAAAATAATAAAGAAAGAAAAAAACAATGTTAAAACAGTTCTATTCTATACAAAAGCACTTAATCCAGCAGCTGAAATGACAAAAACCCCACAAACTTTCAGCTCAACCCAAGGAAAAAGCAAGCAAATTTCAACCAAAAAGGGCACAAAATTACCAAAAAATGAAAGATTCATTGCATTCAAAGAAAACCCAGAAAGAATTGAAACGTAAATCAGAGAAAAAACAAATTTAATCACGAAGAATACTCACTTAGAACTAGTCAATGAAGGCACAGAATCACTGACAGAAACAGCATTGCCGGTGCTAGCAGAAACAACCAGCTTCTTCAGCCCGTAACTCTTCCATTTGAGCGGCCTCTGGCGGCCAAGATCGAAGCTTGTGGAAAACCCATGCCGGAAATCCACTCGGAAACTCGGTTTCTGGGCCACTAGTGAAGTGGAGCACGGTGATGACACAGCAGCCGCCATTGGTTGGTTGTTCGGAGAGAGATGCTTGCCGACAGTGTTATATACGATGAGAGAGGTGCAGCAGACGAGTCAAATCTTCGGCACCCACAACCGCCGCGACCTGCCAATGCCCTACCTATTTGAGTGATGCGTGGTCTTTTAACTTGATTTGTTTTCAGTTTTTTATGTTTTTTCAAGAGATAAGTTGAAGAGTTTAAATGAGATTTGAACTCGCAGCACGCCACGGCCAGATATCTCAAAGAAGACGACCTTGGGAGCCACGTGGCAACTTTTGGCACGTGAGATTCTGAATCTCATTGATGAACGGTGACTGTGGATTCGAATCAACGAAAAAATTTTAGTTGCGATAAGAATACAAGTGGTGTTTTAGGGGGTGTATTCAATTGGGATTTTGAGGGATTTTAATTCTTTTAATGAATCTAGGGGTATTCAATCAAGAATTTAAGTGATTCTCTGAAATTCAATGTGTATTCAATCAAGATTTTGAGAGAGTGTATTAAAATCCTCAGAAATCCAGGTGTATTCAATTAGGATTTTAAAGAAGTTTATAACATTCCAGGTGTATTCAATTAGAATTTGATTTTAAAGAATTTGAAAAAGTTGAGGAATTTGAGGGAATTTGAGAGATTTTGTAGTGTATTTTAAACATCCACAAATCTCTTCTCTCCCCAAGAGATTTTGAGGGAATTGAATCAAAATTTTACATGGAATCTCTACAAATCAATTAGACTCCATAAAAATTCATGGATTTATAAATCCATCAAAATCTCTCAAATTCTCAATTGAATACACCCCAATAAGAATAGTACAAAATTTTATTTTTTAAGTTATTAATATTTTAGCACAAATATTTTATAATTTTTATACAGGGACACACGTAATATCTCATTTTGTATACCAATCATACTAAAATATCTTTCCAAATCAACGATGACCTTTCGCCACACAGTGATCGCGTGGGACCCACGACTGGACTAAGAATATCCTTTTTTAAGTAGAAAATTGTGGACTAATCTAACAACTTCTTTCTAAGATCATCTTCAACCCTTGGCTAAAAGTCAAATTTTTTAGTCCGAAAATTTTAGTTTTTAGCTCAGAAACAGTTTTTCTGCTCCAACCATTTCTAGCCTAAAATTTTAGCCCGGAATTATTAAAGAATAAACTTAGACTATTTTTTTTCTTAAATTAAATTTTTTTTAAATAAATATGTAGACTATCGTAAATTAATTTTATGAACATTTTAATAAAAAAAAATTTAAATTTCGATAAATATTTTCATTCAGTTTGGTGGAGCCCACACCGATTTCTGGGTTAAATTCTGGGGGGAATCTGGCCTTGGTTTAGCATTTAGCATTTAGTCTGAATTTTCTCCTTGGGTTGGAGTGAGTTTGGGAGGAAATTTTGGAGAGTACTTTGGTTTTTAACCCAGAGTTGGAGATGGTCTAAGTGTTTCGTAAAATATCTAAATAACAATCTCAAGTTATCAGAGTTTCTTACTTTGCAAGAGCCAGAAAGGCACTTTGTCGTACCTAGCTTTAGATACTTTGCAAAGAAATTATTTTTACAACTCAAATTTGTGATATTTTTGTTATAAGACATTTTTATTTTCGTATTTAAAAGTATTTACTTCACTAAATTTGTAGCTTTAATACCTTTTTGATCTCTCATGGTGCGTTTGGTACGCGGGACGGGACGGGACAGGACGGGACGAGGCGTTCCGTCCCGTGTTTGGTACGCCTAAAACGAGTGGAACGAGGCGTTTCACGGGACAAGTTTTGGATGATTTTTGGTTCCACCTCCCCACATGGAACGGGGTTGTTCCACGTCTGTGGGACATAAATTTTTAACATTTTAGGACAACAATGCCCCTTGTCTTTTTCAAAATTTACAACATCCGTCCCGTCCCGTCTGCGTACCAAACGCACCCTCAAGGAATTTTCAATCATCATAGGTAGTTTAAATCTTTCTTTTTGTGCTGAATGTATCACTTTTATTAATTGTCATTAATTTTTTTTTAAATATGTTGTCTCATTACTTGTGCCTCCCGGTGAAGAGCGGTTTTGTTGTTTCATGATTTACTAACGATCCAACAAAAACATGAACACTTGGAACGGGAAGCTTAATCTTATGAACCAAAATCATTGCTGCCACAGTGGACAATTGTGCTGCCAAGCCTCTCGAGTTGCTTATATAACTCAGCTTCCCCCCCCCCCCCCCCTAGGCATTGTGCTCTTGAGTTGCTTATGTAACTCAGCTTCCACCTTGGCATTGTGTCAGCCTCCTGCCACAGATCAAGAAACCAACTGCTGCACCAAATCCGCCAATCGCCTTAAACCAACAATTCACATGGATGGATTCTTACAAGTATCAAGTATTAATTGATTGTCGAGATGATAAGATACAGGAAACAGTGATAGACACCTAGTTATATACAGTTAATAACTCATCACAGATTCTCCATTTTCGGAGTATTTTTTTGTGTTGAATTACATCAAGAATAGCTCCATACGGACTCACAATGGCAGCTACTTCATTAGCGGATTGAATAAGCCTGCAAGAACGTAGTGTCAATATCTTCACTATATTTTACATCAATGAACTCAGTGTTTTTGGTTTTTCGGGGCAGAAATGAACTTACATGAAGATACACGAAGCTATAATCTGTGGTAAGATGAACAAGCCTTCCACATCATCATATTTTTCAGCTAGAACAATAGTTTGTCTGTCATACTCGTTTACCTATTCCATCACATAAGCATGAAGGTTAGCGTGATGTAAGGTAATGTGAATCTGAACCGCACATTCAAGCAAGAATGAAATATGATTTTGATGGCCTCTGATGAACCGAAAGGAGTTCTCAACCGGTGGTGTTTTTTCAATCTTGTGAAAGTGCCTTGTCTGAAGACTCAAGCAACTGCCTAAATGACCTAGGTTTCTCCGTATTACTTATCTTCGAAAGCAGAATGATCATGAGTAGGCGCAGGTTCGGGTTCTTGTATTGAGTCCGGTTAAGCCCAGCTCCTCTCATCCTCTTCTTCGTACACAGTACCAAGGACTCTCATCTGCAGGAAATCTTTCAAGGCTTCTTCAGACTGTGCTCCGTCATCCGAAGATTTTGTACTAATGCAGGTTTGTTCTTGGCTTTCTGTAGGCTTTTGGTTTATGGATTTAGACATGTTTCTCTTCACGGTCTTGTAAATTATCGCTGCATTGACTTTCTTCATGGCTAAAGGAATCACCAAACCCTGTTTCTTAGAGAAATTAAGGTTGAACATATAGAAGGGAAAGGAAGGTTTTAAAAAAAATCTGATGTTGAACATACCAAAGATAATAGTGCTCCAGTCATGGCGGCCAGGGCAACTGCAACAACAGTAACCCAACTGTGAACTGCACTTATAGACGGTATGACCTGCAATATGAACAGCAATGAAGATGGAAGATATTGATAATGTTGAAGAATGAAAAAAGTTCACATCAAAAAATTGACAAAATAAAATTCAATATATATAGAATGGTTACACGAATTACGCCGAGAAAATTTACCTGAAACATGAAAAAGAGGCAAAGCAATCCTGCAGATATTCATAGCCAAATGGGAAAAGAACAAGAACCCTTTTTCGGCATTTTCACCGTGAAGCAGAGAAGCCTTCTTTACGCTGAAGAGGAAGAGTACACATGCAAAGGCAACGAATGGAGCAACAGTCCGTTCAAGAAATATTCAAAGAAGTCGTCCACCATTGAAATTGTGATTTGCATTCTGCATTTCACAATCACTCGAGAACAAGAAACGAAAGAATTATAGCGAAGAACAAGTCGAGCATAAGCATTTGACACCAAAGACTTGCATGTTTTGGAAACGAATAGCGGAAACAGGATACTGTTTTACCCAAACGAAGTGAAATCATTTACATTTTTCAACCTCTCGTAAAATTTTCGTGTGGAACGTCTTACTTAAGCGACCTAATAACAAGTATGGTTCCCAATAGGGCACCTTGCATTGACTGCTGAGGTGAGACTGGCAGCTGCAAATATGTAGCTAGAGCAAGCCAAATTGCTGTAAAAAATTTATAGGCATGAGAAAAATCAACGTATAAAATAATATATCAGCAATAAGCAAGTCTTTGAATATACCTGCGGTTACTACAACAACTACCATACTCCACGTCAAGAAGCCTTCACTAGGCTGATTTTCCTTGAGAAACTGGGGATATAGAGAACCCTATTAGCTAAACTATAGGCCAGTCTTTCTACAGTGCAGTTAATTGCACTTTCTCAGTCGAGTTTATTGACGACATATCGACAACTATAAAGTTGAAGTATCAACACTATCAATAATTTGCATGACATATCTGCAGTTTAAAAAGTTCAATTAACTGTGCTGTAAAAAAATTCGTGTTGCAACGTACAATTTCTTTGGACGTAAAATAGAGTTGAATTGGAAGTGTTTTAATCCGTGCATCAGAAAACAAGTCATTCACAAAACTACCGCAACTGGCAAGGCTGCTTCAAATGCCTTTAGAAGTGTCAAACTCCCCGACCCTATAGGTGTCGAAAACTGAAAAAAATCAAACAAAAGACAAACGTCAGGTGCTATAAAATGGGCAATCATATATCTATGAACATAAAATATGTGCATAACAATGTGACTTGCTAATAGGTATCCACATGAACCCTAATGAAAATGCCCTCGCAACTAACGGCTAGATCAACCAGAACACCATCGTTCCCGATGACATTTTTTCGTCTGTCCGAGTTTCGATTCGTCGGAATTATGCAATGGAGAGATCATAAGCTTTGGAAGTAACTGAACCATGTTGGTTTCTTCACATATATCCCAAGTCAAAATATATTAAAATAGGACTTTTTGAACTCCATTTGAGAGACCATAAGCTTTGAAAGTAACTCAACCATGAATTGCAACAAATGGTCAAATGGAAGTGCATTTTACTCGAATTCAAGCCAATAAGTTGTTGGAGGAATTCTCGAGTTCAGGCCACTGGACGAACAACATTCACTAAAACAATTGACAGAAATCTTGTAAAAAATATGAGAGGGGAAATTTGAACTTGAAACAAGTAGATAAAATAAAAGTAGCATTTGAATTCGAAGTGATTTGTAGATTGAAGAAAGATCATATTTTAACGGAAAAACTTAAATAATAATTTCGCATGACAACAAATAATGTATGAGACTTAATTGTATAGCAACATTATCTTATTCCAAAGCATTGCACTCACCCTCACCAGCTCCATGCATGAAAAATTAGGTAAGCAAAGCAAAAGCATATTCTATGCTGGTCAAATGAGAGACAGGCCACCACACCAACCATACGGTCATAGTCTTCCCCATTGACTCTATAAATATGCTCCTCATTCCTTGGTTTATTTTCAAGAGCAAGCCAAGTATTATACCGACGCATAAAACAAATCCAGCTGGGACGAAAACAACATTGCATTTGTCATCCTTTTAACCCCAACCATGCAAATTTATATCACATTTTCAATATCTCCCCTATTGGTCACCATATTATATTTTATTATACCAAAAACAATCACGCAATAATTCACGACATAATTGACATTTTTCTCTTCTAAATCATCTTTAGTAAAAGATAAATACTACAATTTGAGTCGAGATATTCATTTAAGAAATATAAATAAATCAGGTGAGATAAATCAATAGCCACAATATGTCAGCTAGAGTCACCTAACGTGACCTATACGGCTGAATTTATAGCTCTTCAACCAATTTCCTACACACAAGTCGGAACCACCTATAGTGATTTGTACGACAGGCTGGGTGTATATATATAAATACGTTAAGTGCTACGATCACGTGAAGGCTGTGTGAAGTATTGCAAGTCACCTACAAGTCAGAACCACTTATAGTGGTATGTACGACAAGCTGACACCTGCTTTGGATCCAAGGTGAACGTGTGGTGTGAGAGGTGATCGATCACATGAAGGCTATACCTTAACCTCTGGCGGAGCACAAACACTGGGGGTGCAAGAAGATGAGCTATATACGCATCTCATCATCATCATCATAACCATCACTATCAAACATATACTCACCTGACTTACTTGAACGTCTACAACGCCAAGAAACAACCATCACAAAACCATACTAAAATATAAATACTATTTAACATGGCATTATAGTTTATAAAATCATTAAAACGCACTTTCTGAGAAATATACCAAGCATATACATATATACTGAAAACAAAAGCCTACTCAATGATATGTGGAAGGATCGTAGCCCTCGAGTCTTGCTTGACTGCACTCGTCCTCATGATAGGTCTCACCTATATGCGAAACAACTATAAAACCGTCAATTATAAACACATAACCAACACTAGATAATAACTTCTCATACATTGCTCAATTGGGGTGTTTGAATATACCAACATGATCTACTCGATCCCACGAACACTCCCATATTGTTAGAAAAATTTCCCAATGTCCCACGCGCCAGTCAAGGCACGGCCACACGCGCCGTCCACGCACAGGCACGTGACTGATTCCCTAACGGCGTTAAGGAATATTCTGTCAATTTTAACCTAACGTCATTAACTGCTGTTAGGAATATTCCATCAAAGTTGACGGAATATTCCCCTCCTTTAACCATAGGTCGCTGGAGTCCGGCGCCGGCCACCGTTGCGTCACCGGATTATGGGAAAATCTTCCAAACTTCATAACTCATTCATTTCTACACCATAATTCAAGATTTTTATATCAAATTGAAGCTTAAGATGAGGAGAAGAGATTTGTTCCACTATTAGAGCTCAACTCCGCCGGAAACTCGCCAGAGAATTTGCGTGAAAACCGGCCAACTTTGAAACTTGCAGAACTCACCTCCCGACGTCCAAAACCAACCAAAATCACTCCCCAAGCTTCGTGCAGGAGTTTTAAGGCCTTCTATGATCTTAAAATCCACTGAAATGTCCACGATCACGAGCACATGAACAGTGCTCTCGTCGGAGCTCCATGGTTCTCGCAATCCCAAAGTCTCCACGTCCAACCAAGGGTATCCCTAGATTCTAAAGCTTGAGAGGATTAAGAATTTGAGCTCCTTGCATTTGATCCATGCTCGTTCAAAGAATTCAAAGGTGATGAGTGATGCACGGACGAGAGAGTTCGAGAAGGGAGAGAGAGACAGAAACAGAAAAGGAAAGGGATGGTGTACGTGTGTGAGTGCCAAGGGACCAGATTGGTCACCAACTAAAAAGATCAAGGCCCTAATTGGGCTGTCCAATTAATTCCAACCATTAATTGGATCCAAATAAGTTGGAATCCACACCATTGGTTCAACGTCCTAGCCCAAAAATTAACTCACGACCCAACGTTCAAGAGAAAAACCGTCAATTCCACATCGACGGTAAAATATTTCGGGACGGATTGTCACACGACACCTTCACCTCTTAGCCTAGATAATACTGTTTGTTGAAAGAAAAAAAAGAAAAAAAAAGTTACCAATGAGCGCAGATATTTATTCTTAACGCGAAAACAGCGGATCATTTTAAACGAGTGGATATATATCCAGTGAGGCGTGGACCCGGGCGGTGGGCTACGGAGTACGAAGACGACGTGTCCCCCCCTTTTCAAACGGAGCGTGAGATGCCAACGCATGTGTAGGATTTCGCCACGTCACCAAATTCCTTGTCACGCGGGAGTAAACGCGCGTGGGGGAAGCTTTCGAGCATAAAGGGCCAGTTGGCATTACTGGGAAGTCTACTGGCCAACCTTATCCTCTTCTTTTTTTACTGTTCTTCGAATTTTTAATTTCCAAAAATATACACGAACAATATTTTTATTCAATTTGTTCCTCCAAAAAGATGGAAGCAAAATTATTTGTTTTATATTCGTACGGGGAGAGAGAGAGAGAGGGGGGGATTGATTTTTGCAAGTGTGACTCTTGGCCGTTCACTTTTAGAGAAGACCAAACCAAACCCTAGATTTCTTTCCTGCTGATTTCACCCCAATTAATTTTTATTTGAATTTCCAGATCCAAATTGTTCCTGGGAAGGATTCAAAATCTGCTCTTTCAGACCTCTGAAGGTATCATTTTTTTTTTTTCATTTTTTTTCTTTCAGTTTTTGGAAATATTTCAATTCACTCTCTAGGGTGTACTTTGTTTTTGGATATTAACTGAAACACGAGATTTTATGCTGTATTTTTGCAGTTTTTGGTATTTGGAAGTGTTATTAATTAATGGTTATTTGCAGTGATTGAATCTAATTTAGGTATCGGAATCAATGCTTAGTTTGCCATATGTTGATGCCTGTTTATTTCATGTTATTACAGATCCTGCTTAATTTTTGTTACTTGAAGAGGCAAGGTTTATATTTGTGAGATCTTGTCTGTGATTTTTGAGTTGGATTGGGGAAACCCAGATAAATTCTGTTCAAGATGATGTCCAAATCGTATACCAATCTTTTAGATCTAGCCTCCGGGAACTTTCCGGTAATCGGTCGCGAAAGACGGCGGCTTCCGCGTGTAATGACCGTTGCCGGTGTTATATCTGAGCTTGATGATGATCAGGCTGGTAGTGTGTCTTCGGATGTTCCGTCCTCGGTCATTCAGGACCGGATAATTATTGTTGCCAATCAGCTCCCTGTGAAAGCTAAGCGGAGACCGGATAATAAAGGATGGAGCTTTAGTTGGGATGAGGACTCATTGTTATTGCAGTTGAAGGACGGTTTACCTGAAGATATGGAGGTTTTGTATGTAGGTTCTTTGAGTGTTGAAGTGGATTCGAATGAACAGGATGATGTATCAGCGCTCCTGTTGGATAGATTCAAGAGTGTTCCAGCTTTTTTGCCGCCCGACATTTTGTCCAAGTTCTATCATGGGTTTTGTAAGCAGCATTTGTGGCCTTTGTTTCATTACATGCTTCCATTCTCAGGAACCCATGGTGGGAGGTTCGATCGGTCTTTGTGGGAAGCATATGTGGCTGCAAATAAGATTTTTTCACAAAGGGTGATTGAGGTAATAAATCCGGAGGATGACTATGTGTGGATTCATGATTACCATCTAATGGTGCTGCCTACCTTCTTGAGGAGGAGATTCAATAGATTGAGGATGGGGTTTTTTCTTCACAGCCCATTCCCTTCGTCAGAAATATATAGGACTCTACCGGTAAGGGAAGAGATCCTAAAGGCACTTCTAAATTCGGACCTTATTGGGTTCCACACATTTGATTACGCTCGACATTTCTTGTCTTGTTGTAGTCGGATGTTGGGTTTGGAGTATCAGTCAAAGCGGGGTTATATTGGGCTGGATTATTTTGGAAGGACAGTTGGGATAAAGATCATGCCTGTCGGGATTCATATGGGGCAGATTGGGTCAGTGTTGAAGCTTGCCGATAAGGAGTGGAGGGTAGGAGAACTTAAACAACAGTTTGAGGGGAAGACTGTGCTGCTGGGTGTTGATGATATGGACATCTTTAAAGGTGTCAACTTGAAGCTCTTGGCAATGGAACAGATGCTGAAGCAGCATCCAAAGTGGCAGGGGAAAGCGGTTCTGGTACAGATAGCAAACCCTGCTAGGGGAAGAGGGAAAGATCTTGAGGAAACGCAGGTTGAAATACAGGCAAGCATCAAAAGAATTAATGAAAAATTTGGTCGGACTGGTTATGAACCCATTGTGTTTATTGATAGGCCAGTCTCTCTTAGTGAAAGAGTTGCATATTACACCATTGCTGAGTGTGTGGTAGTCACAGCTGTGAGAGATGGGATGAATCTTATTCCATATGAATACATTGTGTGCAGGCAAGGAAACTCTGTATCAGATTCTAATTCAGAACACAGTGGGCCGAAGAAGAGCATGCTAGTAGTATCTGAGTTTATTGGATGTTCCCCTTCACTAAGTGGTGCAATTCGGGTTAATCCATGGAATATTGAATCAACGGCGGAGGCGATGAATGAGGCAATTTCAATGGAGGAACCCGAGAAGCAGTTGCGCCATGAGAAGCATTATAGGTATGTTAGTACACATGACGTGGCATACTGGTCACGAAGTGTTTTCCAAGATATGGAGAGAACTTGCAAAGACCATTTCAGAAGGCGTTGCTGGGGTATTGGTTTGGGCTTCGGCTTCAGGGTTATAGCACTTGATCCTAACTTCAGAAAGCTGACTATTGATCACATCGTTTCTGCTTATTTGAGATCTAAAAATAGGGCGATTCTACTGGACTATGATGGCACTGTGATGCCTCAAACATCTATAAATAAGAGCCCGAGTCCAGAAGTGATCTCCCTCATTAATACGCTTTGTGGTGATGTTAAAAACACTGTTTTTGTGGTCAGTGGAAGAGGAAGGGATAGTTTGAGCAAGTGGTTTTCTCCTTGCAAGAAACTTGGAATTGCTGCTGAACATGGTTATTTTATGAGGTATATCCAATATCTGTTTGTCCTTTACAGTTATCCTTGTTTTTTGTTTGGTTTTAACATAAATTGGTTTTTGTTAGGTGGTCTGCTGACAAGGATTGGGAAGTTTGCGGGCAGAGCAATGACTTTGGTTGGATACATATAGCTGAACCAGTTATGAAACTCTACACAGAAGCCACCGATGGTTCTAGCATTGAAACCAAGGAGAGTGCCTTGGTTTGGCACCATCGAGATGCAGATTCTGGTTTTGGATCCAGTCAGGCTAAAGAGTTGCTCGACCATTTAGAAAGTGTGCTAGCAAATGAACCAGTTGCTGTGAAGAGTGGTCAGTACATTGTAGAAGTGAAGCCACAGGTGAATGTCTTAACTCTCTCTCAATTTTTAACTCTCTACGTTAATGCAAATTCTTGTCCAGTGTCACAGAAAAATATATTAGGACATCACCATTGTCACTAGGATCGACTACCTATTCCTGTTTATCATAGAAAAAGCTCGAAGTTCTCCCATTTTCGTTGTTAGAAAGCATGGAAGATACACAACATATATTTTTCTCATCTTGCAATCTGTAGAAATTTCCATTCGGCCGTCCTTATTTGATTTTTTGATTTGGGTCCTCTCTTCTCTTCCTTAATCTTTTAGGGGTCTTTTGCAAGTCATAAATTAGAATATTATGCTTAGAACTGGTACCTCGTCTGAATAAGCACCTTTGCATTTGGCAAGTACAACACACTAACAATGCTCAGAAACTCTGAGAATATGCGTGAGAAGCCTATGCTTGCATGCATCTTAATCAAGTGATTTTTGAGGAATTTTAGAAAATGAGGGTTTGTTTAGTATCCTCACGAGAAACATTTGTAAAGATTAAAATGTGAAGGATGGCAACGCTTTGACGTTAGCTCATAAAACAATCCCACTGAGAAACCACAGTAGTAAAGTTGGACTGTAGTAAAGTTTGAGACGAATAGTTTGCTTGCTGATGATAAAAGAGATATACATTATGTTGCTACGGATTGTTGCAAACCAATTGATTTTTTAAGTGATGATTGAACCCAATTTTTGTTGCGCCTTATAGGGTGTCAGTAAAGGCGTGGTTGCAGAAAAGATCTTCACATCAATGCACGAGACGGGAAAGCAGGCTGACTTTGTACTGTGTGTTGGCGACGATAGATCTGATGAGGATATGTTTGAGATCATTGGTAGTGCTATGACAAACGGCATCCTCTCCTCTAATACCAGTGTTTTCGCTTGTACTGTTGGACAGAAACCCAGTAAAGCCAAGTACTATTTGGATGACCCTAGTGATGTTATTACAATGCTCGACGCTCTTGCAGATGCTTCAGATTCTCCGCCTTCCTCAGATGGTGAACCAGGCTCCCCTTGAAATCTTCCTCGATGACTGTTAGATACTTGCGTCCTTTCTTGCAGCCGATGATGATGAAGCACACGATGGGCTTTGATGGAAGAAAGTAATCAATTTTCAGCTTTTCTGGATCTGAATTGTTGGAGGAAAGATTTCATGTTCGTGACCTTCTGACTGATGATTTTCAGCCAGTTGCGGAACATCGGTAGCTTGGATTTCTTCTGTGATATAAACAATCAATCAATGCAGAGTGTGGATTATAGTGGATTTACATGGTCGAAAAACCAACTGAACATCAGCTCAAACTGAAGATCTGATGGAATCGACGATGTTTATTCGTTGAGAACGACTTGGACTGAGAAAGGAAACGGGAAATAGATTGTTGAAGATTGCATCATGTACGCCAAGGTTAAGTAGTCTGGCGAAGTGGTGCTGGCGACGTGCATTCTAGGGACATTAGATTATGGTAATATGGAGGGGAAATGGTATTCAAATCCCCATCTGAAACAGTATACTGGTCTTTCTTCATTGTTCTGAGTGAATTTTCTTTGCCATTTGTTTCTTAGATCAAGTCCTTGTCTAATTAAACCTGTAAATTATATAGCAACACTTGCAAGAAATGATCACGTTTTCAAGGATGCCATCTTTCAGATTACTGTTAAGACCATCTCCAACTCTGGGCTAAAAGTCAAATTACCCTCTAAAATTTCTCCCCAAACTCACTTCAACCTAAGGGAAAAATTTGGGCTAAATGCTAAATGCTAAATGCTAAACCAAGACTAGATTCCTCCCATAATTTAGCCCAGAAATCGGTGTGGGCTCTACCAAACTGAATGAAAATATTTATCGAAATTTAAATTTTTTTTTATTAAAATGTTCATAAAATTAATTTACGATAGTCTACTTATTTATTTTTCTTTTAAAAATTTAATTTAAGAAAAAAAATAGCTTAAGTTTATTCTTTAATAATTCTGAGCTAAAATTTTAAGCTATAAAGGGTTGGAGCAGAAAAATTGTTTCTGGACTAAAAGCTAAATTTTTCGGGCTAAAAAATTTGGCTTTTAGCCCAAGGGTTGGAGATGGTCTAACTGAGGAGTTGTCACTTCCACGGGGTTAAAATTAGGGGTGGGCAAACGCTTTCTAGACGGTCGGGGCAAATCTTTGCGGTTCGGGGTAAGTACGGGGCGGGTCTAAAAATTACAAATATATAAAAGGGCGGGGCGGGCCAGTTTTGATAAATAACGGGGCCGGTCGGTTCTAAAGATTGAGGAAAACGGACCCTGACCCGGACCGTTTATTACCTACAGTGATTACTCTCTATTGTCTATTAGACTATTTACCATTTCTCCCTTAATTCTCAGACCTAATTCGACCCTCACCCTTTATCGTCTCCTCCTTCATCGTCTCCTCATTCGATCTCTCTCGATCCCTCTTGATCTCCTTTCTCTCTATCTCCTCCCTCTCGATCTCTATCTATCTCCTCCCTCTCGATCTCTCTCTATCCCACAGTCTCTCTCTCTCTCTTTCCCATCTCACCTGCCCTAAACCTTCACAAAGCATAACCAGCTCACCCGCAGTAAACCATTTGCGCCACAAGCCGCCATCCACACCCTTCTCTCTTTCCTTCAATCCCCCGCTTGAGTTGTCGTGACTCTCACTTTCTCCAGACGCCTTTGTTTTGGATATGTGCAACTCCGAGGGGAGCTCGATTGAGAGGTTTTGGACGCGGTGGAACAAGCGGAGGATCTGGGTCGGGTCTGGCTTGGCAAGGCGATATTCTGGAGCTATTTGAGTCTGTGTGGGGGACGAGGCTCGACGAGCAAGTTGAATCGCTTGGAAACGGCCAGTGGATGAGGGTCTTGATGTCGAATAGCCGGAGTCCGAGTAGAAGATATGGAGAATGAGCGAGTCTAGGAGGATGAGCGAGTCCAGGAGGTGACCAGAACTGGAAAAAAAAAAAAAAAAAACCCGTGGACCCGTCTCAAACCGGCCCGTTTGAAACGGCCAGGTTAGGTCCAGTTCTAGTGATCGAATTTGCAATGCCCGGCCTGGCCAGTCCCGTTTCCCTTTTAAGCGGGTCCAGTCCTTTCAAATTTGGGCCTGGCCCAACCCATGCCTACCTCTAGTTAAAATGCAGTCTTGTCAATATATGTCATACATAGCGTGTTAAGTGGACCCCCGTATACGTAAATTTATTTTCTCACACACAATTAATGTCAATGATGCATGACACGCCCGACTCTGATATTCACCAAGCACCAGGGTAGGTACGTGTTGGTCGACTCTCGAATGTGACGAAGCCATATTAGGATGCATGAGAAATAATAAATATAGACAAAACTTATACATTTAAATACAATGAATATGCAACTTAGGAACTCGTTCAGAGCACACAACTAACTAGAACACTAAAGAAATAATATAAAATTGAATGAGCAAATGAATGGGTCTTACACTGAGAGGACTCGAAGATGCTGATGCGGAAGTGTCTTGACGTCGAGATTATACGCCTCGATTTTAAGTCCTGAGGGGGCATAAAACAAACATGAGTGGACGAAGTTGATATATGTATAATACTGAAACAGTTATCAATATACTAACCCCTAAAGTTTTATGAAAACTCAATAGCATAATATGTAATAGGTTTTTCGAAAACCCTTTCATGCCATAAAACCTTCATAAAACATACATCATATATAGTGTGCTAAGTAGTGGTATCAAATTGTGAGTAGGCACTATATTTCTCGGCCCAAAGCCAGTGCATACGTCTCTCGACCCGAAGCCATCTACATATATCTCCCTTGGCCCGAAGCCAGAACAGTGACCACTAGATACGCACAAAACATTGAATATAATCTTTCCAACACAAGTACATATATCTCAAATGGAATTGTTATTAGCACTCCAAAAATATCATTTGGCACTCCAAACTTTCTATAATTAGAAAGGAAAATACATTTTTGATGAGTGTAGAATGAGAATTTTAGAGTACTAATAACAATTCCCATATCAAAAACATCTTCATAGTATATAGCCATCCATCATATATACTACAAAGAGCAATAGTTTGATAAAATATTGTATTCCAAAATATTCTCACTAAAGCATGATAATCATATAATGTAAATCCAATTTACTTATAAAACGTTACCATTAAATCATGCTTTTCATGTATGCATTTTTACTATTAAAACATGCATTTTAGAAGGGGCCCACTCATAGATACTCCGTCGTCGAAGAGCCATACGAAATAAGAAGGACGAAATTGCCGTTAATAATCACACCTAAGCACATAAAGGGTCCAATTAATAAAACTATACTTAAACGATTGAATTTTGGAAAACTGATGTTATAAACAGATTCATGACATTGAAAAACATAAAGGGGGACCTCGGGTACCCCCACACGCTCTCACGCACTACCGAAAGGTGGCGACTCCGGCGGCCACACGCCGCCATAGGTTGCCGGAAAATTCACCGGCGCCGTCGTGGATGGTGGCGCATGTACTCCATGCGCAACTGGCTTCTGGGTTGGACCGGGTTTGGGCCTAGGCCTGGGATCCTGGGCTTGGGCTTGGGTCTTGGGCATAAGTTCCTTGGGCCTATGCACAACTTGAAGGCTTAGGGTTCGAAGGGTTTTGGGTTGGGTTCTATCGGGCCTTGGGCTTGGAAGCCCACCCCAAGGTAAAAGGTTTTAAGGTTTAACTAAAAGGGATTTAGGCTTAAAGCTCAACGAGTCGAAGCCTTTTGGTTTTGGGCTAAGAGTTTAACTGGCCAGAAGCCCAAGCTGGTAATGCCCCAAGGGCCTGTGTCTTTTTGGGTTTGGGTTATTGACTCGTTTGTTCATCGGGAACGAAGGCCGGTGCCTCCTAAGCTCCGGTTGACGTCGTCTAGCCGTTCTACCCTCCGATCCACTTACAAAATTGAATGTAGAGATAAGGGGAAGAGATTGGTACTTGTTTCATGACGAGTAGTGGTCGGAAAAAGCCTTGAAGGCCACGGGGTTTGCCGGAGGTCCTCTGTGCTCCACAGAGATGAAGAGTGAGAGAGAGTTCACCAATGATGGGGGTGTCGTCGCCGAGGTGCAAGGATTTGGGTTTTGGCTGCCTTGGGTGTCGCCTAGAAGAGGTGAGGGGGAGAGTGAGTGAGATTTGAGAGAAAGTGAGCTGAGAGTGAGAGTTGACTCGGGGAGAAAAGAGAGAGAAGGAGATGAATCTGAGAGTCTTCCTTTAGGAGAACACGTGGCAACCAAAGGAAAGAGGAGGGAGAAACCGAGGAACCAAAAAGGGAAAGGGCCCACAAGGCACACCATTTAACACCAAATAAAACAATATTTTAAATTAAAACCCACAACCAAAGAAAATTACAACCTTCCCCCTTTCGTTCCTTAAAACCCGTAAACTTAAACGGGACGGGTTGTCACAATGCGTATGATCATTTGGTCGAGCGGCATTCGGTTTTCACCTTCCTGGAAGTCGTGGGCATCTCTTGGGCGACTGTTGTTGATGAAGAAAATAATTTTGATCTTCTGCATGCTTATAAATTATTATGTCTCTTGATTCTTCTTTGATCTATTTAATTCAAAGATTAAAAGTAAATAAAGATATTATATGAAAACGAAAAGTATATGCAATACTGAAACGCCAGATGTCAAAAGGCACGCTACAAATTCAGCATGGGAAACGGTAATTGATCTCGTCGATATATACTTTGAAAATAGAACCAAAACTTCGCGTATGTGGTTTTGGAGTTGCTGGCAATTGAGAGATGGAGGAGATGAAGACACAAACAAAACAAATGCTGCAACTCAACTGAGTCGGCCATTGCCGTGTTAAAGGGGAAAGGCCCGTGAACCAAATGCTCATAGTCGAAGAGTTGTCACTCCCTATAACCCTAATATGGTACGATGGGAGACCAAAACAAAAATATGACTAACTTTAGGCTCTAGAGAGGCCTACATACAATAATACTACCTTAACTAGTTGCATATAATTGTGTACAATTAAAGGTCGTTTCAAAAGTCCTATACGCCAATGTATACCTTAGGCCGACTTTTGTTGGTATTAATCGTCCACACACTTGTGAATAATTGACGGTTTACACAATGTACCAACGGTTTACAAGTCTTTTACGATGAGACTTTGAGCCGTTGATAATTTGGTTTAGCCAATGACTCATTGACTCTGTCTCTCTCTCTGTGTGTCTCTTTCTCTCTCATCCATTAATATGATTCCAATCCCGATCATATCTTCTGCCATTGCTGCTGCTCCGATTTCCTCACTTGCACTAATTGTATATACCTTTAAATAACAGAAACTCACATATCCGATATCTCCGGATTGTGTACCTCCTTTCTTTTATCTCTTTCGTCACTCATTTTCTTTATCTCTTTTGTCACATGATTAGAGAGATAATGATAAAAAAAAAGTAAACAACATGAGACATGCAACTATTTCTCTACTATACGTTCAAAGAAACATAACACAATTAGTTCATGTAGCCACAACAATATATCAGTATTCTAAGTCAATCACGCATTACATTTAAACTTTTTTACATAATGGTGTCCAATTGGCTCGAAATATTAACCTAGTTTCACTTTTTCGTGTAACAGTGCGTAATTGATTCTAGATATTGAAAATAAATTATTCATGCCGCACCTTTCAAAGTGAAATGAGTCCATGTTATGTTAATGATATATAGCAAGGAAAACAATTGTACCATGTTAATGATATATAGCAAGGAAGACAATTGTACTAATAGTATATACCTTTATAGTACCACCTACACTACACCTACCACTTTGGCCCCACACCACATCCAACGGCTCTGATGCATTATTTACATTTCCTATCACCATCCGATCTTAAATTCCCGCCGGAGCAGTCACCGGAGACAAGTAAACATGGCTCTGCACCACCGTCTTTCCAATCTTAAACCCGGGAACAACCGTAAAACTCACCGACGGCTCCGTCTCGACATCTTTGGCAGTCACAGACTCCATGAACACCTCCGAAAATCTCGACCCTTTCTTCACCTGAAAGATTGAAACTTGCTGGCCAAACGAGAACGCCAAGCAATGCAGAAGCCAAACCCGCATCGCCGCCTCTGCAAAAGCAGCAAAAAAAGCAGAGTCTGGCACTCCGCCGGAGCTGACGACTTTCCTCATGTTCAAATTCCCAAAAAGCGAACACTCCATCTTTGCGTGAACGAGCTGGAGGTACTTCGCTTTCGTGAACTTGCAAAACGAAGAACTCGGGTTCTGGGTGAGGAAATTATTCGTGTTTTCGGATACGAGTTTTTTGAATTTCTGGAAAAACAAAAGGTGGGTTTTGTTGATTGGGGATAAAGAATCACTGGGTAGACCGAAGTTTGGATTGTTGAAGCCTTCAAGCAATGTTTTGGAAACAAAGGATTCGAATGCGAAGCATCGATGGCTCTGTTTTGCGAAAACAGAGCCGGGTTCGATGAATCCGACGACTGTGGAGAGATCCCAGTTGGCGGATTCCATTTCCTGGATCATCAATCTCACAAAGTTTTTGATGGATCTCAGAGTCTGCTGCTGGAATTGAACGAAATGCGCGGGATTCAGCTCCGAAAGCCGAAGGTTATCGAAAACGGAGAGAGACGGAGATCCGCTGGCGTTTAGCTTTATCTCCAAGCACTTGTTGGACAAGACCAAATCTTGAAGCTTTTTCTGAAGGGACGAAATGTCGAAATCCTTTTTTTCGGATTCGAACTCCAATTTCTTGATCGAAATCTCGTACGTTTTCATCAGGGCCTGCTGTTCCTGAATCTCCGCGAGCATCATAGTGACTTGCGGCGAGAGATCGAGCTCCTTTTTCAAAAAGCTGCGTTTCAATTCCGATATCGATTTCAGCTCGTTCACCACGGACTGGTCGGCCGTCTGAATCGCTTCGTTATTGTACGGATCCTGCGCCATTTGGAGCTCCGCGTAAGCTGCTTTTATGGAAGTGATTCCGGCAAAGAGCTTGGCCAGAAGTGCTTCCAACACCGCTCTATTCCGGACCTTGAATTCTTCCTCCTTGTTTGAATCCTTCCGCTTTTCGGAACCCTCCTTGACTTTTCCGTTCGGCACCAGGATGCAAATGCCATTGTTGGAAGCGATTCGGCTCGTCGCCGTTCGGAGGTTGATGACTTTGCTGAAAGTTCTTGATAATCTGCTCTGTTTTGGTCTCATGGTGGTGTCCATCTGCAAATAGTGAAAAATCAGAGGATCGGTGAGCAAAGAGAATTCAAATTGTTGGTTGGAGGCATAAAACTTAGGGTTTGTTTTGTGGAGATTAGGGAATGAAAGGTGTTTGAAATAGAAGGGCGGAGGAGTGGAGGAGAGAGAGGAGGTGAGGGAAAAGTGGGGGAGATTTAAAGCGCGGGAAAAGGAAAAAGTTGACAGTGTAAATACTGTGTACATGAGTAAGGCCGGACTAAATTTGTTGTCAAAATTTAAAAAATTAAAAGATATGGAAGTTGTTGATTAGTTTATTATTTATACGTTGATAAACATACTTATTTTTATTAGTGACATATTATTTAGTTTGTAAATTTTTAGTCTTTTAAATTTGGTCTCCCTAACATTACCCCTATGTATATTTACTGATAAGTGAGTACACAACAAGTAATGTCTGTCGCATCACAACTATGATGATATATTGCTAAAATGAAAGAAAAAAAAACTATGAAGATATAAAACTCATGTTACATGTACAATCTAGCTATGAAACGAGCGTCTGAATTTTTGTTAAAGAAGAAATTAATGATGTATCGTTGGCAATATGTTGATATTATTATTACTAATAGAATGTATCGACAATAATGTAGAAGGTGAAAAATAGAGCGTTAAAATCTCTCTCATTTTGGTGATATCAATATAATATTGATGCACATCCATACCTTAGGTCATGCTATAGTATAGTGATTTCCATACTACTGTTCGCTCCTTCAATATTCTTTCTTTTGTTTTTTGCCTTTTAATTTTTCTTTAATATGATGTCAAATAGAAGATAAAAAACGAGAGTGCAAAAATTATTTCTTGTTATTAATTTGTAATAATGTATAGGATTTTAATTGAATATTTTGGGTGGGAAATTGTAATGGTGGTATACAGAGGGATGATCTGAGTGAGTGAGTGATAGATTGCTAGCATCTACTCGTCGACCCTACCTGGTTGCATATCAATAATTCATGGGAGGAGCCAAAAGAGGTTGCAATATTCGGATTGAGATCAATCTCCGGATCTCAAACTCGGAAGCTAACCGATTCAGTAATTTGGAACATTCAACTTAAATTTTACAGTTTTCATTAATTCTATTTCACTGGTCCAACTCACACATAGAACCACGCGGCCTCATCTCTCTCTCACTCAACTCTCACTCTTGAATGGTATATATTACAGGGTCGTCGCCTCCGGGTTTGAGGTCGAGAGATGATCTCAATCCATAATATTCATCAGTATCAATGGTAAATTAGGACTAAATCAAATGACATGTATGTACGTACATTGATAACGATAGCTCTCTCATAATATCATGGGATCGGAATAAAAAATGCAGTTTACTAATTTTGGTGAGGAACCAAGATTAGCCAACTGTCAGCACTCTAATTATAACATGCAATTTGTCTCGATCAATAATGTACCTTCTAATAAAGCAGGGATTTAAGTTTTTTAATATGTGGTTCATGCATGGTTGATGAGTAGCAGAAAAGGGTTTAGGGTTGGGACAAGCTTAGCATAAATACACGTTGTAATCCTTATGTAATACAGTTTTTTAATCATAGGAAATTGGGCAGTGGACTACTGTTGGTTGGTGAATGTACACTCTACAGTTGGGGTTTGGATTGCAATTAGCTGGAGCTAATCACATTCTTAATCTATAGTTAAGAATGCCCACAGTTAAACAACTATGCAAATTCAGAAGTTAAAACCAACACAGACACACGTATAAACATGAATTTTGTGTGCATGACATAAAGAACGGACGCGCGTATTACATGTGTGTTGTCAATAACATATCGATACTATTTGTTGTTGGTAAACCCTAGTTGCGTAATTTTGCTTACGGCAAGATACTTCCACTTCTTTTAGTTCTTCTGCTAAACCCTAGTTGTTAAACTCTCTTTATCTTAGCGTCTCTCTCTTCTCTCTATTGTGATTTTCCACATTTAAAGTTCATACACAGGTTAATCCTTTGGTGTATAACCTATTGAAATCTCAACCAAACAATTTTATTAAAGTCAATCTAACGGTCAAAAAGGGATCCCCATTTTTTTTTTATAAAAATGAAGATCCCTCTTGATAAAGGATCGGTATATATATATTTCGGACCTATACACAACTACGTTCGTGAGCCATGTGCTTCCATAAATTAACAATTTTCTTGTTGAAATTGTTTTGAAATTTACCCTAGGTTTTGTTTTTCCCTTTTTGGGCAGGCATGGCACTACGTACTATGGTAGTGAATATTAAAACCTGGAATCTTTGTATATTGCAGCAGGGTAATGTTGGACGGACCATATGGGAGATAGATACATGTCGAAAGGGATTTCTCAAAAAAAAAAAAATACATGTCGAAAGGGACATAGCCGAAAGAAGATTGTGACGATATCACAGTCCAGATGCAGACTGATTCCCCATTTGTGGACACCACACTAATTGCATCGATTTTCTTGCAGTACAAGAATTGTAACAAATATAAAACGTGGTTAAGAATATATTTATTTTAATTTCACTTATTACTATGGTTTAGTGTTATTCCTCTTCACTTGTAAGTGAGAGGTATTAGGTTCGATTCTCACCAAAAACGAATTTGAATCACATTATGCTAGACCGTTGTGAGACTAAGCCCACCCTCCTCCTATTTAGTGTAGATAATATTATTTGTTAATATATATATATATATATATATATATATATTTATCTTAACTCAAAGTCATGTATTCGATTTTATTTTTAGTATCGTCGAAAAAAGGAGTGCTAGAAACTTCTTTGAATCTTTTCATTCTATCTTATCGATTATTCTTCATATCTGTAATATTGCATGATGATCTAAATTGTTTACTTTCTAGGGCTTTTTGTAAAGATCAACCCCATTGAAAGTTAGATAACGTTAATAAAATAGCTAAACAATTTTTGATTTGGTTGATTTTTGCGAAGCTGGTCTTTAAAGAGAGCTAGAAATAGTCTGTTTCGATCGACGTGCAATTTTATAAGATGAGAAAGAGTTCTGAAAAAATATAACAAAAAAATTAAATTGAGAAAATTAATAACATTCTCTCTTAAACATGTGTTAAATCTCCGTCTTTCTATATCGTCAAAACAAAAAAGAAAACTCATAAAGATTGTAGACACACTGCATGTGACAATGAATGGACCAACATGTTTGAATTCAATATGTGATCAATCAACCAGTCCATTTTCAGTTATGGGTTTCATTCTTGCTTTAAAACTTGAACGTGTCCCACAAGAGCTAACATGTTCGCTTGGATTATTGATCCAAACAATACATTCAAGTAACTAAGGTAGTGGATGATAGATGTGTTTCAAAATTCAAAATAGTGGCCTTCTTGGACATTATTACCAGACAATAGGAGTGGGACAAAAGTTATTGTCTACAAACCAAAGGTTCATTATATAAAATAAGGCACATCCCTACACAAAAGTAGCTCACTCATAACAAAAACTATGAAACATGACCCGTAACCCAACACATCCATTTGACTTAAGGATGAGATGGTGTGGAGAATTTTCATATGTTATGATAGAAAAATCAACTCCATATAGTGCGGTGCATCATATTTTAAAATTGTGCAATTTAACGAATCATTATTGTACGAAAAATGAAAGTAAGAAAAATAATTGCATGTATACAATACGCATATTATACGCGAATTTGTTAAGTACACTAAATGATATTCATAAACTTTTTAGAGGAACTCCTAAACTTTAGATAAAATGATAAGGAGTATCCAGAAACACATTTACAAAAACTTGGGAAAAATCTACACGCATAAAAATGATCAAATCGTACAAATGAGAATCGTGTTCCACACAATCTTTCATAATTATATATAATTTTCTGGTTTTTTAATTGTTGTAGACCCGAGTTTTGTTTTTAAATAAAATGAGAATGGTGGGATGTGAATGGCCAGAATAGCTCAGCCAAACCCTAAAACATAATTAAGCAAAAGTATTTGGACTTTTTAACTGCATAGGCGTTAAGCAGACGTCTTGTGAATTAGATTGTGCACGTCCCAGTATCATGGCCTTATACTTAAGGAAATTTTAACGAAAAATTTCTGGTACTGTTCACTTTAACGAAAAACTACATTTTTACACTAAAAAGTCAATCATTGTACTTTCACTTTACTCTTTATTTTGTCCTTATCGTTAAAATTCAAAGTTTTTAAATCATTTTCATTAGTTTTTCTTATATTTAATTGTTAATAGGATTATATATAAAATGAGTCTTCATTATGACTAAACCCTAGTACTACAATAAAGTTGTTATGTGGTCAATTATGGGACCACAACCTCAACTCCTCCAAGTTTGATTAGAATTTGTCATTTGATTAAAAACCACCACAGGTGACTTAGTAGTTGGAGATGAATTTCAGACTCGTATTCTACACAGTTCGTTTTGAGTTCGATTTTTGGAGTTAAGAAATCGCACGATGGTGGCTAAAAGAAGGCTGAAATGCTTCTGTGAGTCTTCTCGACCCTAAAAAGAATGAACTGCCGCGGTTAAGCCACTAGCTGGTCTCCTTTTAGAAGAAACAAAGCTCCAAGTTTCCAACACAAAGTGGCAAGCAAAACTATTTTCCATGCATTATAGTATAGGGGAGTGATATCTACACTACACACCCCGTTTTACTTCTCACACACCTTTTAAATTTTCGGCCGTCAGATCGGATGAATTGAAGGAGATCAACGGACAGAAATTAGCAATGAGTGTGTGAGAAATAAAATAAAATGTGTGAATAACACACCCCTATAGTGTATAGTTTCTTAAATTTTGCATGGCAGACCAAATTGCGTGTTTCTTGAGATACAACATTATTTTGTCATATAACTAAACTCGCTGTTGGACATAAATCCATAACATGCACATAAACTTTTCTTTCTTTTTCGGCATGGGACCTTAGTGTATGATTACGAAGGGATTGAACAAAATTATAACAAATTATTTAGTTGCATTGCCATCATCTTTAGCTTCCTTCTCTTCCATATATATCTTATGAAAAACATAATAGTTTTTATATATACGTGTCATGATTTCTAATTCTTTTTTTAATGTGACCATTATGAATCACGAATTAAGAATAAAAATGAATGAGAGAGAGAGAGATCATGAATTGACATTGTAAATCAATTGAATTATTTGTATTCAAGTAGTTTTTTGCAACCAAAATGATGAAGACAATTTATTTTTAGGAAACAAGGCCCGCGAGCTTATAAGAAGCAAGCCATAAGTATTTTGCATATATACAGAAGATAAAATTACATAATATAATTAGGTCCGCCGAGTTTGGTGATTCGGGTTTGCTAATGGCAAATAAAGTTGTGAATACGTGATCACCATCCCTTGGTTGCTTAATAAATCGATTTACATTTGGTTGAATTACCAATCTTCCAAAACTCATATCCTAACAAGTTTATCTTTCCCGAATCTCCATCTTTTGCTTTGTCTTGGCTTGTTGCTTGAGTTTGTGCTTTGTAGTTTCAACTGGTTCAGTTCTGTGTGAATATTGTAGAACATTTAAAGCATCATAAACTGTAATAATATCCAAGTGCAATGAGAGTAGTTGAATATCAGAGTGCGCGACGAACAAGATTACAAAATAATAAGAATTTTATTGAACAAACAAAAATGCCGAAACGGCTACAAAATCCTAAGAGGCTACATTGTAAATAACTTGTTTCTCAAACTAAATTATAAGCTCTATTTATAGAGCAATAAACCTAAAAAACCCTAATGCGTAAATGCCAAAAATACCCTACTACAAAATCAAATCTAATATCTAATTAATTTTTTAAATAAACCTAATAAATTCCACTAGGAGTTACTGTAGGGCATTCAACATTCACATTGAATACCAGTTGCTGTAAATTTCCAATGCCATATCAAAAGGGTTGAGAACTTCACACACGTAGTGCAGTTGCTGTAATTGAGATCGGAGGGGACTTGTAGGGATTTGGATCCTCTCCGGATCCCTTTCATGGGGATCCTAGGGATCAAGCAATAAGGATCGTTCATAAAAAATCGTGCGGCTACAATTAAATGATTTTTATATTTTTAAAAATAAAGCAGTCTCGTTTTGCGTAAAAAGCATTTAATTATAGCCGCACGATTTTTGATGAACAGTCCTTGTTGCTTGATCCCTAGGATTCCCATGAAAGGGATCCGGAGAGGATCCAAATCCGACTTGTAGTGCAGTTGAATTTGGACCTTTCTACTTCGTGCAGTGGTTCGGTGACTCAGCGCTGCAGAATCAACTTTTTCAGGCTATATATATTGAGAAATGTTAAGGAGACACTTTCAAAGTGGAGCTCTCTGCCATCTCACAGTTTAACGTTAATTTTCGTATTAATGAATGAAATATAAGATAGCAGCGAGTTCATAAAGAATCTTACTTTTAAGAGAGACTCCTTAACATTTTTTATTGGTAAAAACAGAAGGGGTGTGCTATCCACACACCCCTTTTTACTTCTCACACACCCCTATTACTTTCTGTCCGTTAGATCTTCTTCAATTCATCCGATCCGATGGCCGAAATCCAAAAAGGTGTGAGAAAAGTAAAAAGGGGTGTGTGGATATCACACCCCAAAACAGAAATGTCTAATCTATCATTTAGGCTAATAGTAAGAGAATGTCTTAGGTACGTATAACTCTAAGTACTCGGAGAAAGTTTAGGCCTAAAGATAAATTCAAAGTACAATTTCTATATTCTCTCATATCATACCTAGTTTAGGACAATGATAGGGTTAGCCGTGGTGATTTCTAACTCTCTTTCATTTTTGGGCGCATTTCTTACTTATTAACTTGATGGAAACTTCTTAATGGAAACTTCTTAGGGCTAGTTTGGTATTGCTGTGCTTTGAAAAAAAGCTGCTCTGAGAATAAGCGGCTGTGCTGTGAGAATAAGCGGCTGTGAAATAAATCAGCTGAGTGTTTGGTAAACATTTTTGTAAAAGTGCTTTTGGAAAAAAAAGCAGTCTGATAGTGGGTCTTTTCATTAAAGGAACACTGTAGCTCCGTGTGCTTTAAAAAAAGCCAGTTTTCCAAAGCTACAAATAGGTGCTTCAGCTTTTTCCTTTGATTTCAGCTTATTCTCACAGCAGCTTCCAAAATAAGCCATTTTTTTTAGTTTACCAAACACCTAAAACTCTTACAGCTTTTTTTCATGGGTGCTTTTTTTTTAAGCACCTCACTCCCAAACTAGGGCTTACATAACGGGTTTTTCTACAACACTCATCACTTTATGTGTGTTCACAATAATCTCCAAAGCCATTTTGCACGCCAAATTTTCATTTTCTGCAAACTTCTTTTTATCTTCTTTTATACAGTAAAAGCTCGCTGAAGTTACACAGTCGGAACCAAACCAATTTTATAAATTTAGAGAGGTTATTACTATAGTTAAAAATATTATTTATTGACTTATTTTTCCTTAATTAGTGTTGTATTTCCTACATAGAATTCATTGGGCTCCAAGTATTTTATTTCTTTGCAGGACCTGGATCCTCTCCTGAGCCCAAGGAGAGGATCCTCCTGACCAAAGATCCAAGGCCGTTGGATTTTCATCCAACGGCTACAAACAGGGGGGTCCATTTAAAGTTATAATAATTATAGCCGTTGGATTTCATCCAACGGTCTTGGATCCGTGGTCAGAAGGATCCTCTCCTTGGGCTCAGGAGAGGATCCAAGTCCTTCTTTGCATATTTTTGTACTCATTGACAATTATAACTATGAGGAAACGTGTTTATGATGAGATCAAAAAAAATTATAACTTATTACAAGATGAAGTTTATTTCAAGTGTAATGCTAGAGAGATTAAATTTGATGACAAAATTTACAAACTAAATGATGTGTCACCAATAGTAATGAGCACGTTTATTCCAATACATAACTGGTCATAAATCGGAGATTATCCCATTATAAAGTAGTATTCTAGAGAGACTTTACTGTATATTTAATCTCTCAAGAAGTTTATAGAATTAGAAGTTGAAATAGTATGTGTGTAAATCATTTCTAAAATTAATCCAATCCATCTTTCATGCCATCTTTATGCTTTTCATGACAACTTATTAAAACCTTGAACTCCACACCCTACGATATTTGTCGTAAAAAGCGTGATTGCTTAGGTTGGTTTTCAGCTTAACAAGGAAAACACCCCTATTAAGCTTCGCATAACTTTGACAGCGACACGAGTGTCCAGCAAGCGTCTTTGCTTTGCTACCAAAGATTGTACCCCAAGGAAGCCAATCATACGACTCATACCTAATCTAGTGCAAAATGGGGCTCAATTTTTGCACCTAAATCTACAAAAAATAAGGCCAAAAGTTGCGACGAATAGAATCCATCCATCCAAAGTTTGAAGTTTGTCCAATTACCAGGAAGCACCATGATTGCTCACTTCCTCACAACACTAAAACAAACCAGACAGATTTACTAATCACCAAATAATTACAAAGTAAATCATACGTATACTCTTGCGTAGCTTAAAGGAGAAGATGAAATACGGTTAAAGATTAAAAACAAAAAGTACGGTGACAATCAGCATGTCCAATGCGAGTGACTTGTAGTTCAATTGCTTCAAAGTAATCTAACTCTGCATCTAATGTCCCATTCAACCCAAGTTTGAGAATCCATGTCCTGTAAATTAAGAGTAATTTTGAATATCATTGTGTCAAAGACAAACTATAAAATGCATTTTGAAAATTTGTGAGGCTATTTCACGAAAGATGTAACAAGTCACAAGGTGTAATCAGACTACAAATGACCTCAATTGTATCCCCCCAGTGTGTTATCCAAGGTCGGACGTACTTACAACTCTCAGCTATCTTTCCTTTTGTTAGGGCTTAAAGGCCTAAAAGGCCAAGTTGGCCTTCCTTCTCTTTCTCATATGTCTCAAAGTACCGATAGATGATTGTAACAGCAAGCAAAATCCCAGTTCCTGAACCGATTGCTCCCATGAAATCTGCCAGAAAGTCAAGGCACCAATGCACATGCCTTAGAATGAAGCGGCAGTTGGTATGTAGCGGTTTAGTTCCTTCTGTAAGATTGAATTGCTACGTCCAGGCATCACCATTTGTTGTTCCTGCAGAATTAAGCAACATCAATGTCAATCATTAATGCCCTTGGAATTATATTTTCTATTTTTTCATCATTAAAGGTCTTTTTTTTGTGAAGGAAAAAAATGACACGTGTCATTTGAAGAAGTGAAATGGTCCAAATGCAAAGGTTGCTAGCACTCTCTTAACTAGAAACGTATTAGTTCATGACGTTAAGTTGTTTGAAAATAAGAAATTAATCCTAGAAATCTCATGTCTTCACATTAATACTCATGCTATGAGCTCTCCAAAATGTCTTTGCAGATTATAAGTAAATCAAAACAAAATAAATAGGATGAGGAAGGCCAAAATACCTTGAGCTGCTTAGCTACATCTCGGGCCGAAGAACCAGAAACTTCAATCCAAGTTTTTGAGAAGAGTGCACAGGCTGAAAGCATGAACACTAGATAGAACAGAGCATGGAATGGATTGGCTGCCATGTCCGCCAAGCTGAGATTAAAACCACATTGACAAAGAAAAAGAAACACTGCTATGAGTACATGCTTTCACACATGAAACATGATACGAAATGGACTCCTGCCACTTTCCCAGAATATTCACAAAGAAATTCCCACTGAACTTCCTGTAAAGCAACTCTACATAAAACAAGTTTCATGTCAATTGATTAACAAATGCAGTAAAGAGCCTTTAGTTTTTATTGCCTAGAAACTTACTTGAGAGATGAAATAAAGATTGGTGAAAAGAGCAGACTGTAGAATGATGGGCATGTTAGAGGTGTAGAAAAGCTTAATAGGATACGATCCCTGCTGTCCACGGGCATTCTTTGATCTCACCGGTAAACCAACACGAAAACCTTGGAAGTAGACGACAATGAGAAAGATTAAGACCGTGGCAAGCAGATTAGTAACATTTGTCATGTTTTGCCTGTAGAAAGCTTCGCGAATAGCGCATACTTTGTCTGTCCTGGTGATCAAGAGATGGAACAGTGCAATGATGGCACCTTCGAATTCAGCTCCACGTCCGCTATTGATAGTTGTGGGGCTAAAAGCCTTCCAGATGATGCTTTCACTGCATAATCAAACCCTAAGTCAATTACGGCAAGACCATAGATTATATATACATATACATACATATATATATATATATATATATACATATATATATATATATAAATATATAAAATACTAAAAAGTAAAAGAAAGACAGGTTTCCGGCGTACCAAATGTTGGTAGCTATAAAAAGGGAGATCCCGGATTCCAAACCATATCCCTTGGAAGAAGTTCATCTAGGCAAATCACAATAATTGCAGCAAAGCAGAGCTGAACTATGATAACAATGGCATTCCCGACACCAAGTTGACCAACACTACCACCATACGTACCCGAAAGCACATAGGCAACAGCTTGACCAACAGCAATCACGATGGCGTTATCGTACATGTCGTGGCGGACGTAGAGTCAGCGTGCATGCACAGTCAGCGTCCGGGCACAAATTTCAACGACAAGGTGACGACTACTGAGTCAATCGTGTATTGCGGCGTGTGGCTCTCGTTTGAGCAGCGTGACGTGTTCGTTTGTTGCGCTCCCTTTCAATTGATAGTCAAGTGCAACCATGTCCAGGGCTGTAGGGTTTTTTTTTGTTATGAAAGGGAGTTTAAGAGCTTAATGGGTTGGAGATATAAAAAGTCCCATTGTTTTGGTCCCAAGAAAATAAAGGTACTAATGAATATTAAAGGTGCCTGTGATGCACAACACGAGGACTTACATGGCACGGGACGCTCACAATGGTACAAAAATATTATGTAGACGTGAAATACACATCCATCAAAAAGAAAGGAAAAGGCGAAAAAGAGTTATAACATGCCAGTTATTCCATTAATCTTTCCAGCATTCAACATCTTTACGAGGTGACCTGCAAGTGCCTATAAGATGGGTAATTACACCCTAAATTGACTTACTACTCCCCCGTTTGTGGCAATGGGGTTGCCATCCTAATTCGAAACTACGTAATCCGTATGCGCTTCTTCCAGCAGAGTTATCCCGCATGTAGATTTATCAGCCAGTGTATAAAAGTCAGATGTAAGAACAAAACATGCTTCCTTGGCTTACGCTGGCAGCTGAAGCTTTGCACTGTTTTTCCAGCTGCAAAACAAACAGTTTTTCATGTTAACTGTCTAAGAGAGTGAACAAGGATCATTGGCAAGAAGGTGCCGTATTAGCTACCTGAGAAAATAGTAGTAGAAAAAATCTGCATATAAAGCTGTCTGAACCAGACCGGCGACACATGCTGCAAAATTGTAAAAGAAAACAAGTCAGCCAAACCATACAAAGAGCATAAGGCCCCGCACCCCCCAAAGTAAATAAGACTATAGGAAAGAAAATATTTGTCCTCCATGGTTCTCACATAACTTACCTATCCATCGACCGAAGTGTGGTTCTGTGAAGTAGCGGTAGATCCAGTTGAGAATGTACAATGCACGATAGGCCCTGCAATATGAAACTTAACTTATATCCCCAGATTTTTTTCTGAAAGGATGTCACAATCCAAGATGAACTTTGCACACAAATGCATAAAAGTATACCAACTATCAATCTAATCTGGTCCAAACTGCTATATCTGTTTGTTTGTTTACTTGATTTCAAATTTTCAATATATTCAGCATTCATTCAAGGAAGCAAGAAACAAAATCACTTCTATAGTAACCACACACTAACTTGGGGACCAATCTTAAAACCACGTATGTGTAAAGGAAATGTTATGGTGTGAAACAAAATATATATTTGCATCGATGTCTCAGAATCTAACTTCTATAAACTATTCCAACCTGCCCGAGTCCCGACCATAAAAGGTTGATTCTATGACATCAACGAACAAATTCATCTTGCAAGCAAACAAACAAGCTACCACTACTAACCAGTTAGAACTTCACCAGTCCAATTGCCTTTTCTCTTCTATCTTTCCAAAGAAGGGCCAACTTCAAAACTTTCGCAAAAGAAGGAAAAGTCACGGTAAGGCCCTCTTTGCCCAAAGTCCAGAAAGACAATCTCTTCACCAGCAAACAAGTCACGTGCTTCATTCCTAAATGTTGTCCCGATTACAACCTTCCCCTAAATTTGAGGTCAGCATCCCATAAATGAAATAGCATACACCCTTTAGTTTTTCCCACAACAAGGATTGCTTTCTCAAATGGCATATGCCTCTCTTATGTGATAAAATTAGCTCTTCAGTCTTCACACCACACAGAGTTAACGCATACAAACACTGGCAGAGATTTCACTAATGTGTCCATCTTGGTTCAAGATTAAATCTATATGACAGCAACTTCACGAAACCTATTGGGCATTGGTTACAAATCTTATATTTTGAAGTAAGATGAAGTTGATTTCAAGAACATCAAAATTGCACATTATGAACCGTAAGGTCAAAACAAAATGAGTTCAAAATATGCGACACATATAATCAGATTAAATGTAATCAGAGAAACTAGGTAAATGAGTAACAAAATCAATTAAACTTCGCATTATAGACAGCAATCAAAACCAAACCACAAGATATTTCAGAGTGTACAGCAAGTTAGGGACGGATCAGAGGAAAGAAATATATTTACCCAAGAAGGAACACATATTGCCCTGTCAAATTGTCCACATTTCCACTTCGTTGTAGCAAAATTAACTGCGGAATAATAGAAACCGCCTCCAAGTATATAGAAAATGCCCAGAGCACCTGAAAGTAGTTTCAATTCACCATTACAAATTTACAATCATACCCTGTTTCGGGCACACCAATTTCAAAACAGACTAGATGCATCAAACAAGTCGAGAATGTCAAAAAACTTGTCTCACCTCTCGAAACGTGAACTTCTCGTTGACAAGCAGGGCGAGCATAAAGCAGCCAGCAATAAGAAAATAATGCCGGAACGTATCGAGCTCTTTATTGTAAGAACGCTTCACCATTTTGTGCATCCGCATACACCAAACAATGGCCAGCGAGCTTCCGATAAACACCAGCTTCATCACAGTGTTATATACCGAAATAAAGTTCGTAAACAGGTCCAAATACCGAGCCAGAAACACCAGAGCATAGAGCTCCTGAGTCTTGAGCGAAATCCCTAAACACAATTAATACTCTAATCAATTTCCCAAAACCCAATTTACCAAACTAATAATCGCTAATGCACAGAAATTCAAAGGAAATTAACTTAAACAACCATAATGTTGTTCTCTTTAACACTAAACAAATCAAAACAAAATCTGGGTTTGCATCATTGACTAAAGTTTTCTACTTTGAGAAATATTTAGGTGGGAAAGACTGAAATTCAATTCTCCATGAAAATTTCCCTGCGTTTTCCCGGGAAACAAACATGGGATAGGAAAAATGGGAATTGGAAATCGAGGAGGGAAGAGGTCTGTGTGTATATATACCTGAGCACGATTTGGTGGCGTAAATTTTCAGGAGCAGGACCAGAATACTGGCCAAGTGAGTCATGTCGCCGGCCAATCTGAAGACATTCATGGTTGCAAAGCAAGATTTTGTGCCCTAGATTTCAGCAGGAGAGAGAGAGGGGGGGGGGGGGGAAGAGAGAGAGAAAGAGGAGGAGGAGGAAGGTTGAAAGCGGTGCGAATGTTCGAAGAGTGTAATTGAAGAGAGAGAGTTGACGTGGCAGGCGTAACGGCGGCTTTTGTCTACAGCCCTCCACGATGTTCCCAGGAATGAATGAAGAGGGAGTCTGTATCACAGGCAGCTCGGACTCTAAAGAGGAACCATCCCTCGTCCGTCAATCGCGCCCGTTGAATACAATACGTGACCTGTTTCTTCGATATATAATAATGTCACGCGTTAAACATTACTCAAGATGTCACAATAATGGCACGCCAATTTGATGTACTGTATTAATATTGAAATAAAGGACTTTTATAGTCACGTTATTATTATTATTTTTTTGTAGTACAATGATATATTTTATAATAAAAAGAATGAGAGTTTGGTTAAGTCACGCAATAGATAATCTAATTTGGTATCGAATTCGCTATCTACGAAATTTGAAATCAAGACCTCTCACTTACAAGTGAAGATGAATATCACCAGACTCTAGTGCTGAGTAGCTATTCACGTTACCATTATTGGCATTCAAACACATATCTGAGTTCACCCATAATTCTATGTTAACACCACACTTTAATTACAATTTTAGAGGTGTATTCAATTAAGATTTTGAGATATTTGAGTTCTTTTTATAATTTCAGGGATATTCAATCAAGATTTGAAGTGATTCTCTAAAAATTCAAGTATATTCAATCTAAATTTTAAAGCAATTTATAATATTCCAAGCATATTAAATTAAAAATTAATTTTTAAAGATCTTAAAAAGTTTGAGAATTCGATTAAATTCGATCAAAATTAATAAATTTATAAATTTATTAAAATTTATTAGAACTTAATTGAATACACTCTTAATATTTTCACCTCTTCCAATAAACACTTAGCTTTTGTCCAAATTGTCCCCACCACGCTCAAAATAGTTACTCATGATCTAAAATAACCGAAGAAATTCAAGCAAGGATATATATATATATATATATATGAACGCGTGTACCAGTACTTTCACTTAATTACCACACTAATTGCAGTACTAACTGTGTAGTGCCTTGCAATTTGCTTGAGGAGTAAGTTTTTTGTTTATTACTTTAGGGCCGGGGGAGCACAAGGTACGTAGCAAACGCAGCGGAAGAAGAAGAAGCATTTGCCGCCAGCATAATTCTCAGATATGCAGTTCTTAACACGGGCGAGTCCCGATGCAAAACCTAATGGGTGTTGTACAACCCCAACTTCATCATTTGCTTCCGTACTACTCTTCACTTCTTTATGTTCAATAGCTTCGGGCATTCTTCACTGTCTCATCTGCATGCAAGATTGATTAATACAAATGATGATGTATTGAGCTAAGCAGAAAATATTAATTCATCGATCACGTAACTGTGCTGTTAACTCGCCCTTGACGATGGGGTAATGATTTTGGACGAAAAGAAGTTTCGAGTTTGATTTCTTCTAATGTAATAAACAATTACTAATATCTTAATTACACGTATAATTGTCCTTATTGTGTGTGCGAGAAGGAGAGAGTGACAGTAATTACCATAATTTGATGTATTAGAGTTTAGGGTTACATGAGGATATATAGAAAGCATTGCAGCAAAAATCCCGAGTGCTCAAGGTTCTCCATGGGAAAATTTCCCAAGGTAATATGATACTATGGCAGGCCCTGCAGAGTGCAGGCTCCCCCACAACACAGCCTGCAACCAAAAAAAGAAAAGATTACACTGTAATTAGGTCATGCATAAGTAATAGATACCCCGACACGCTGAGGACATCCGATAAAATTAAAATGATACATAGCTAGAGCAATTAGATGATTGATAGCTTACCAATATGCCGACCCATTGAAGGGCGAATAAGGGCGGCACCAATGCCTGCTCCAATGGAACCAAAAGCTAGTGATGCGCCACACCGGATACTAGTACCTGAAACCTTCTTCCCCAGAAGTTTAAGTTGTTCTGCCAAATCAATGTCATCGTCATCCTCTTTTCTAGACCTTATCATGCGAGAGAAAAATCGGTTGATTTCAATTCCAACTTCGATGAGCCATGTGGCTGCAAGACCAAGACCTTGCCCTGCATAAACATATAAACATGGACGGCAAAATGAGACCACACGATTGTTTCTCTTTCTTTCTATCGATTTTTATTTACGGAATATGATATAGACATATGGATTAGAATCTCACTTCTGAAGGTTGTTCTACTAACACTGAAGATGAAAACCACAGTAGGCAGTCTTCTTCCAGATTTCCTCATGGCCGACTTTGGAACATCTGCTCATATTGATATACTGCACGTGTCAGTCACTTGCAACATTTGATTTTTGAAGCATATCGATTCATCTGTACAACCATTAGGCCTTTTTTCCCCTGCCTAATTGGTCTTCTCGAATATATGAAACTAGATTTGAATTATTGTGGAAGGAATTTACCTTTGAGAAGTTTGCATGCCATTCTCCTTGAAACTTAAAATGCACAGAAATTCGTTCTAGAGTCCGCCTAGTAGTTACAACAGTAGTCTGAAATGGGATGCAAAGAACTTAATTTACTTTGAGTACTAAAACATACTGATCATGGAAATAAGAATGCACAATGCAGGCCTGAAAACTCACGTCACGAGGAATTTGCTTTACTGATTTTTTGAGTGGAACAACATAATCTGCCACTTGCTGCTCTTCTTTTTCATTGTCCTGCGGCAAGTCGTCATCTTTCGAGCTTGAACAAGGCTCCGGTGGATGAAGTACAACGAACAATACAGATGACTTGAAGATTGTGACAGCTAAAGCCCTCCATTGAAAAGCTGAGAATAGAGGCTTTAACTCAACTTTGTACTGCTTGGTATTGTAACTGTTCAGAAAGCCATATTCAAAGATTCTTTGAGATGCACTTGGTGAACTAGAAACATAATCTTCAGACAATGATGTTCCGGCATCACAGTAGACAACGGGTGTCCTAAAATTACTGTTGCATAATACTAAGCAAGTTAGTATGTACATCGTCAAACAATAAGATAAAGTGAAACATAACACAAGCCAAACATTGTTACATGAAAAAGTTAAAACGCGTTGCAATGTGTAATTGGCTCAGGATTTCTCTAGCAAAACATAGGCATGCGCACGCCCCGTGGCAAAAGGCAAAGTCAGAGAAAGTTTATTTTCCAAGCACTATTTTTATAAAGTTCCCATACTCACAGAGTTTATATCAGCACACCACAGTACAACATACAATCATGTCCCTATTTCTACTCAATTCCATATGAAACAAACAATCCAATAGGTGGAGCCTAACGTCCAATCCAATCCTATAATTGCAACGCACTATACTACATCATAGAAGACACACATATTGGGAAAAGAGAGAAAGACAGAGAGTACCCCAATAATTCGTTACAAGCATAAGGAGCTCCGGCGGCAGAAGAAGAAGCGGCTTTGGCTGAGAAATACCCAGAAGAGTGTAATGCCTTGAACGTAGAAGGACTAGGGTTTTTTTCTCAATATATCTAAAATTATAGCTATTTCCGCCATTGTCACACACGCAGTCGCACTTAACCCTCTAAACCCTAATCCAAACCCGCAAAATTTACTGGAACCGTTAGGTAACGTATGGGATTTGAAAACCAACAAAAGAGGATTCGATCTTATTATTTTAGCAGAGGTGGAGACTGACCAGAAGGAAGAGGGAGAGTGTGGTTTTAAAAGAGTGTGCGACGAGGAAGAGACCTTTTTCTCACAAAAAAGCATGAGATTTTCTCTTTGTCAAACAAGGACTAGAGCCAGTGTTTGACTTGTGGTCAAACTTTGATCTCTAGTGACTATAGTCCTTGTTTGACTAAATGAAACAAAATGAGTTTGTGTACTTAGTGTTTTTTTTTAATAAATATATGGAATTTTCATATTAGGAAAAAGTTGAGTGGGAACAACTGCTTCCTTTGGGCACAAACTGTCTCCGTCCATGGTGAGAGGGGCATGTAGAAGGTGTGAATTCTATATTAAGGAATTAATATGAAGAAAAAAAATCTTCATAAAATTTATAAGGAGTTGAGTCACTATTCTTATTATCAATTAGTTTGATAGTAAAATTAAAATTCTATCTCAACGTAAGGACAAAAGAGAATGACTAATTCAACGTAAATCTCATTTAGTTAAATTTGTTCACTAGTAAAAAAATATGCGTGGGACAAAATTTTCAACCCAAATTAGATGATCCACCGATATGAATAGGACTTTCTGATAGAAGAAAGGAGAGAGGGATAGTCTGGACCTAGTGTGTTACAAACTATTTTGAACTTGTTTGAAAATGTTTTTAAGATGGCTGAAAGCGTTTTTGATAAGAGTTTATTTGGGATTGAAAAGCACTTGAAGTGATTCTTGCAAGATGCACCAATTATGTGCTTTTTGCAAGAAGTACTTAAAGTGTTTTTTTCAGGATTCACTTGCATTTTTACTAAAGATCGGTTACAAAAGTACCCTTATCAATACGCTTTCAGTCATTTTAAAAGTATTTTCCAAACAAGTCCTTAGTGATAAGGGCAGAACTAGAACTTAAAAACAAAAATCTTGGTTTTGGGTGTCCAAAGAAAATTCAAGGGGTGTTTGGGTGTCCAACAAAAAGAACACTCTTTCTCCACTCCATATCTTGATGATGTAATAAACTAGCATTAAAAAAAAACTTTTTTTCAAATTCATACCAAACGTGTAGCTACTTACGCATATACAATGTTGCATTAATCATTAGTTTCTAAAATTATTTTCGCTATCTGAAATAAAGTGTTTAGTATCAAACTCAATATTCAGCCTTTAGCCGCCCCTACTAACTTTACAAAATAAAAATAAAAGAGTGCGAACTAGCCGTCGCAAAGATTCACTTTGGCATGCAATTAACTAATCATTACTTGAAACAAATTTTGATGAACTAGTTTTTGCATAGATTAGAGTTTGCATCACTTCCTAAACCAAAACAATATGAAGGCTTGGAACACATGACGATACTGTTGTCCCTCCGGAACTAGACATAAAAGGAGCTTTTCCGACGGATACAAATGATGCTCTCCACCCCTTTCTTCCCCCACTGGAAAACAAAAATAAAAGGTTGGGAAGGCTTTTAGCAAAGTCAGCTGCATGCACTTGATAAACTGCTTTGGTCAGGATTAAATATTGGGCCCTATATATGTTAGCCATGTAACGACAATTTTGCTCTTGCTTTCTATAACGTTTGTGTATTATGTGCCCACCTAATCATTTGCTTTGGAAGATAACAAAGTAATTAAATTGTTTAATTACTTGAATTGTAGTCAAGCGCTTTCACTTTGGTGTCATCAAATTGATTTTAAGTTGGTCCAAGTTTTTATTGAGGTTTGAAGAGGATTTGTAGCTGAGCCCTTAAAGCATCAGTCAAAGATTTGTTGAGAAAAAAAGAAATGATGCTTTCAAAAGGAAAATGCCAGGAGACACCGTTAGGTAATATATGAATTTTCTCTTCTTTTTTTTTTGGGTATGTTATAGTAGAAATATTGGGTGCGGACGACATCGTATCCAAAAAGATGAGATCATCAAGATCATCTTTGTAATTGTATTGCCGACTGCACCTCAAAATTTCCCCGCTTATATAGGTGAGAGGTGTTAAGAATTTTCTCTTTTCTTTCCTTCTTTTTTCCAAAAATCTCTTCAAAGGGGCTGGTGGTTGAAACAAGAACCAGATTAATGTCCACCCCCCAATACAAATATGGTGTGAATTAGGTCACCGAACAAAAAGGCCATATGGACATGGACTTCATGTTGCCTTTCAACTGCTTAAAACCCCACCTCTCTCTGCCTTAAAAACTTGCTTCCAGCTGCTTCTTTATTTCTGCTATATATTCTGCATTTATATATATATATATGTATGTATGTATGTATATATGTATACACACACTACAAGCACCACGTTATGTGGTCCTGCCCTCCTGTTTTATTTTAGTTTCACCTATGAGAATCCAAGAAATATCACATGGACTGATCGCCACACCTATTATTTAACCAAATAATGAAAATATATCCCAAGTCTTTGGTATGAGATAACTCACCAAGTATTAAAACATGTTGTACCATCCTTACCAAATTCCTTTGTCCCCTCCACTGCATATATCTCACTGACCATAATGGGGCCTTATATCATGTAACCTCATAACAACTTCACCAGTGTCTCTAATCCATTCTTTGCAGCCAAAGTTTTGAGTTTGATCTCCTTCTTTTAATTGTTGCTTTCATTTATCCGTCTCATTATCGCTTGTATAAAAAACGATACCTATTATGACATGAAAACATGTATAATGCATTTATGGATACAACCTCTTTTTTTTTTCTTTTTTTTTGCATTGGCAGCACTAATAAAACAAGCATATGGTCCCCTCCCCAACAATTATATAATCTCAGTGGCCCCTCCCCAACCATTATATAATCTCAGTGGTCACTTAGAAGGATGGGGACTTGGATTTTGTTCATAAGAACTTCACAGCCCCGGGGCCTACCTCTTGTATGCTGACTGGGTAATATTATGGGTCTCTGGGTTTTGCTTCCTGAAAACCAACATGTGTTTTGATGAGTACTTGTACTTCTGTGCATTGTTAATTCTTGGCCTGTACTCCTGCTAAACATCAAGTTTAATATAAGGGTAATGTTAGGAAGACTAAATTTGTAATAAAATTTTGTAAGTTAAATAACATAGAAGTTGATAATTGGATTATTACTTAAGCGTCGATAAACGTGCTCATTCTTATTGGTGACATATTATTTAGTCTGCATATTTTGTCTACAAATTTAGTCTCAGTAGCATTACTTTTAATACAATTATTAAAATCCAGCTAATATTTTGATTTTATTTTCTGTGCTTTGATACATTAAACTAATAACCAACAAAGAACAAGAAAACAAAAAAGAAACACATTTGAATTATGTTTGTACCAAAGGAAAATCTGTCTTCAACGGACAGGATTCATCAAACATCCCACACCAAGCCGTCACGAGCTTCACGAGGCATCGCCTACCCCATCCACTATTTGGTCAGCTCCTCCATCAATCGCGACGGAGCATGTTCCGTCCAAGGACTCCGGGCAGCATCGGAAGGTGGAAGTCCAGGCAGCCTTGGAAGGATTATATATCATATAAGTTTGGATTGAATCAACTTGCAAGGAGGAAGTTGTGGTTGGGGTCTCTGAGTAGCAGACGACCAACTTCCCCGGTTTTCATTCTTTCTTGGAGAGGGCTTACCATGTCCGCCGTCTGACATGGAACATAGTTGGTTTGTCTGTGGGACTGGGTCTGATCTAAGTGCCGCTTTGACTGTTGAATGAAATAAGTCTTCGAATCGACTCGCGTTAATTATCTGGCTGTAGAAATAATACTCTTGGTTTTGGAGTCCCGTAATGTTTAATGAGGTCAAAATGATGGGTTACCTTGTCCTCTATAATTTCTTGTAGTCGATAGTAAAGGGGGTGACGTTTTAGCATTTGTTGCAGCGTCCTATACTTATGTACCCTCCTTCGTTACCTTATTTATTTCTTTACTTTTCCTTTGTACTCTCTTAGCTTTTGTCTTACTACGGTTTAGTAGTATTCTTTTTTACTTGTAAGTAAGAAGTTTTAAATTAAATTCTCGTTAAAAATAATTATAAACTATATTATTGCTAGTTCATTGTGAGATTTAATCATTTTTGTCCACCCGTGGAGCGTAAATAAATGAAGTCAAACCTAATACAGTGTTACAGTCCGTCCACTGCAAATTACAGTTTGTCTTGCGTCAAAAGATTCCCTGGAACAACAAAGTGGCAGATAATCCTATATAATTTACCCTTATAAAAATATAAATAAATGAAATAAAAATTCTGTCAGGTTATCCTTAACAGATTATTGCCGTTATCCTTAACAGAAGGCATCATTTCTACTTGTAAGAATCAGAGACATCAGCCTCATCATTCATGATTTTTTGATTTTATGCGACTACATGAAAATTTTTTAGGTCTTTGATAACATATGACGCAGACTAAAGAGCATGTGGGATCGAAAAACATTGAAGGTGGAGTGTCTGTGTGTATGGCCAGACAACCGTGTTAGATTTTAGAATTTCTCCCGCTCATGACTTCACACCTTTTGCCTATTGGAACGTAGGGATTGTGGCTGTGTCACAATATCACAAAAGGAGTTCATTGAACAACCGCAAAATTATTACTTAAATTAATCATAGTGCATTTCCAAGCTATAAATCAGGGTTTATTTCAAAATTAAATAACGTATCACTCCATTATGATGAGTCTGCTTGATCGTGGCACGGGTAAGGTGAAATTTTTCATAGTTTCTCTAGGCTCGGAAGATGTGGATAATCGTGACTTGCCAACAGATAACTTATCATATGGTCGATTTTAAAATGTCTTGTGATTGTTCTATTTAGATAGTTTTGTTAACGTCAAATCACTTTTTTTAAGAAGAAGTACGATATTCATTAAATATTGAAAAAACGTACAAATCGAGGATAGGGTGCATAACATGGGCCTCAATAAAAAATTTGCCGAGGCTTTCAACCCGATCGAAGGGAAAAAGAGTGGCCCGCACCAAATTAACTATTAGTACTATCCTCCAACAATAAATTAGAAATTATATCAGGAGGTTCTTCGAACCAAGAAACAGGGTGATCAATAGTTAAACTAAACCTTGCAAGACGAAGAGCCACCTTATTCGTTTCTCTGTGATCAAAAGTAATTTTCCATTGTTTGAACGCTTTCAGAAGCTTCCTTGTATCCTCAAACAAGTGGCCATAATGATCGTTAGACGCTGCATCTGCATTTTGAATTGCAGACGTCAAATCACCTAATTAAGTATTAGAAAGTCATGAAGAAATGTAGAAAAATAAATATTTCATTAATATGACTTAAAATCCCTTTAAATTAGGTTCAATAATTGGAAGCCAAATTGAGAACACTAACACGTACGCATATGATATAATAAAGGGATTTTTTAACTTTAAATTATTGATTGGTAGATAAAATGGTAAAGCGTGAAGTTTTTGCACTCAAATTTACAACGTCAACTTTAAATCATTCAAATTTTAAGGTAAATACCAATTTAAGGTCTCTGCAATTTTCAACGGAAGGAGTTCTTTATTTTATTTTTTATTTTTTTTAAAGAACATAAAAAGGAAATTTAAGGAACAAAAAAGTTTCTGCATGCTCAAACAAACGGATTCACCGCTTTATTTGCTGTGTTCTCTGTTTGCAGAGGTGTCTCTCTGTGTCTGTCTGTAACAGATCTCACCAATCTCTCTCTCTCTCTCTCTACTCTCACTCTCTTGTTTTTCTCACTACCCTCTTGCTGCTGAACTCTCTCTCTCTCTCTCTCTCTCTCTCTCTCTCTCTCTCTAACCATCTCTCTCACTCTAAAGGTGGTTGGTTTGAAGGGGAAGAGGCCTCGTGAAGTTCATGTGAAGCTCGGTGGGAGATCTGGGTGGGGGACTTAATGTGCAAACGGGTCACTGGCTTTTCTGATTTCAGGTGATTGGAGTGCTTCCTTCTTTCCCTTTCATCTTTTCCCTTCCTTTTTTCTTTCATCTTTCATGTTCTTTCTATCTCAGCCTTATGTTAATTCTCTCCCGTTTTCCCCCAAAAGTTTGCCTCTTTAGGGTTTCAGAGCAACAGCCATGGTGTTTTGATTGCTTGTGAGCTTTCTGCAAATGGGTTTCTTTTAGTTGTAAGTTTTGGGTTTTTGTTTAATTGATGCATTGAGTTTCAGCTGTGTTTTTTTGGTGGCTGTTTCCGCTTGGTTGGGGTTCCATTTGGGTGAAATGCTTTCAAGATTATGTCTTTAATGTTGTTTTGATGAGCTGACGGGATTACTGTGTCGTTCTTCGCGTTGTTGCTGTTGGGTTCATTGCCTTTCAGTGAGAAATTATGTGTTTTGAGGGGTCTGTTGTGTGTGGAGCGGATGGCGGAGGGATCATTAGAAATGGTGTCGTTTAATTTGAAATCGAATGTTGTTTTCTTGTTGGAGGATCTTTGATTGCTTGAGTTTTGGCGGCTTTGCCAAACTACTAGTGGGGGGATAGCATTGATGGTCATTGAGGGAATTTTGTTGCTTTTATGCTGCCATTCTTCAGGAGATTCAAGTGTTATTAAGTAATCATGCGAACGTGTTTGTTTGTTTCATTAATTCAAAAGAGATTCTGCCATCAGACACGGTGACGGTCTGATCATGACCAGGGCTGTTCGCAATAGGATACTCAAGGATGCGAATGGTGATACTAGTGATCATCTGCGCAACCACATTCATTTGACAAATTGCATTCACTTGAAGAACCATATGCACAAGCAAAGCCCCATATTGGCTGACAGGTCACTTATGAGGGACCTTGTCGTCCTTCAGAGGTCGCGATCTCTCAGGGACCCTTCTGCCAGTCCGCCCTCATGGCATTCGCCTTCCATTCTTGATATGCTTTCCAGAAAAGGTGAAAATGATGCCTTGGTGCGTGAGGGGAGAAGGTCAGTAGGAAGTGAGTATCGAAGGGATGCCAGGCGGCTATCAGCAGGTTCTCCACCTTTGGCAAGTTTAGCGACACCAAAAGTTGCTCAACGTGAGGCTAATGGAGGAAATGATGGTGTGGCTGGAACCAGTGAACATGGAAGCAAGAGTGGAGTTAGGGATGGTAGGAAAATTAGGAGAGAAGAATCTAGTCAAAAGAGTAATAGGAGTGATATTTTGGGTGGCAATGAGGAGCCTCAGCTAGACCAGAATGGTAACGATTTGACTCATGATGCTCTTTCTGGGAATTCAGAATCCAAAAGTAGGAAAAGTAAACAAAAGGGAAAGCACATCCAAGGTGCTCGAATGAAGACTCTCTCAGAGCAATTGAATGATGTTAGGATGGATACTGATGATGTAGCGTCCTCTAATATCCACCTGCCTGGAAGACAATCCCGGCAGGGAAGAATCTCTGAGGAACCAGCGGTCAGCGCTCGGGACTATTGCAGTGGACTAAGTAGGGTAAAAAGGCGGAGATTTCGAGGTGCAAGAAGAAGCCGTGCTTCTGTAGCATCCAGAGACTTTGGAGCTCAGCATGGTTTATCTGTAGCTTCTAATTCTATAGCTCAAGGGACAGCTCACCGAAAGTATCACATGGAACAGGGAGCGGATGAGTATGGTGAGCAAAGTGTCACAAGGGCTCCTAGAAACGGGTGTGGGATTCCGTGGAATTGGTCGAGAATTCATCATAGAGGTAAAACATTCCTTGACATTGCTGGAAGGAGCATTTCTTGTGGTTTATCTGATTCAAGGTTTAAGAAGGGTGGTCTGGCTGCCCATGGTAGAGATATTTCTGACATGCCCATGGCATCTGATAACTCGAGCATTTCTACTAAATCTGAATATGAGGCAATTCCCTTACTAGTTGAAGCATCTGGATCACAGGCAAGCTCTGACAATGCTGGTTGGGTACATGACTATTCTGGTGAACTTGGTATTTATGCTGATAATTTATTCAAGCATGATGTCGGTTCCGACTATGCTTCTGAAGCTAGATCTGGTGATCAACGCAAATTGAGGGGACACCGCCATCGTAGGCACCAAAATCTGACGCAAAAATACATGCCGAGAACCTTTAGAGATCTTGTGGGGCAGAATTTGGTGGCACAAGCTCTTTCAAATGCTGTCATGAAAAACAAAGTTGGGTTGCTATACGTGTTCTATGGTCCTCATGGCACAGGGAAAACATCATGCGCTCGCATATTTTCTAGAGCTCTAAATTGCCAGTCTGTGGATCATCCCAAGCCTTGTGGCTTTTGCAATTCTTGCATCGCACATGATATGGGCAAGAGTAGAAATATAAAGGAAGTTGGGCCTGTTAGTAACTTCGACTTCGAGAACATTATGGACCTACTTGACAATATGATTATTTCTCAGCTGCCATCACAGTACAGAGTGTTAATCTTTGATGATTGTGATACATTTTCCCTCGAGTGCTGGAGTGCCATATCGAAGGTCATTGATCGAGCACCCAGACATGTGGTTTTTGTCCTTGTCTGTTCAAGTCTTGATGTTTTGCCTCACATAATCATATCCAGGTGTCAAAAGTTCTTTTTCCCTAAGCTAAAGGATGCAGATATTATTTACAGTTTGCAATGGATTGCAACCAAAGAAGATCTAGAAATTGACAAGGATGCACTGAAACTTATTTCGTCAAGGTCGGATGGTTCATTGAGGGATGCTGAGATGACTCTAGAGCAACTGAGTTTGCTTGGCCAGCGAATCTCAGTTCCTCTTGTTCAGGAACTGGTAAGTTCTTCCCGGTTCTTTACTGATCCACCAGAATAAGAATTGCTATGGTTTTCCTGTGTTTCCAGCTCTTTATTTATCTCTGTCATTTCTTGAAATGGGACGTTTTAAATTTTCTTATTTTAAATAGTTAGCTTGCTATCAGTGCGGCTAATGTATCCCTTTGCGGTATAAATATTAAGGTGCTGTATTTTCTGCACCTCTTTGCCTAATGTTATTTTTATCACAGTTTCTCTTAACAAATTCCTTTTTTATTCCTTCCTATTTTGCTTCGTGTTTGGTGTTACATGTATTATACTGTTTCCATTTAAAGATAGAGGAATGCTAACCAGCATCACAGCATGGTCTAGTAAGATAATTATGTTTGCTCTTGTTACTTTCGATGAATTACCTGAAGATTTTGACTTTGTTTTGCAGGTCGGGCTTATCTCTGATGAGAAATTGATAGATCTTCTCGATTTAGCATTATCTGCAGACACAGTTAATACAGTGAAGAATTTGAGAATGATAATGGAAACTGGTGTTGAGCCATTAGCTTTGATGTCACAACTTGCAACGGTGATTACAGATCTACTTGCTGGCAGCTATGATTATAGAAAGGAAAGGCGTAGAAGAAAGTTCTTTCGGAACCAACCACGTGAGTCCAGAAGTTTACTAGACTAATCGAATAGTCCATTTTTTCAGTAATAATTTATTCCATTGATTTTCATATTCAGTTTCAAATATCTACTTATCATACAAATAATTTATGTTCTCTTTGGTCTTCATCATAGTAATATGTAGCATGCTTGAACTACTCTTGGTTGCGTGTAATGCTCTAATGGAAACCTCCTTGAGTAGACATTGAAAACCCTTGCCGTTTGAAATTCAATGGTTGATTCCTGTAAACTTATATCCTTTTTTGTGTTAGCATTTTTCAGTCAACTAAAAAACAAATTAATTGGTTGCAGTATCAAAAGAAGACATGGAGAAGTTGCGTCAAGCTTTGAAAACTTTATCTGAGGCTGAGAAACAATTGAGGATGTCAAATGACAAGTTAACATGGCTAACCGCTGCACTTCTCCAACTTGCTCCTGATCAACAGTATATGTTGCCTAGTTCTTCTGGAGGCACAAGTTTCCATCAGAGTCCATTGGCCTTAAATAATGTGGGCGGAAGGGATGCTGTCAGGAGAGATAGTGAACAAGATGAGATGCCAAATTATGAGAAAGTCTTCCCAGCAAATGCTCGAAATTCTGTAAGTTCTGGAAAAGGTATGAGTTTAGATAGAAAACGTCATGCTGAGATGGGTATGGCTTCTCAGCAGATGGCTACAAGCTCCGCTGAAATAACCAGGGTAAATGGGAGGCAAATCCATGGCAAAAGCCACAAAGGAATTGAAGAAATTTGGTTGGAGGTGCTTGAGAAAATTCCATATAATCGCGTGAAAGAATTTTTGTACCAAGAAGGGAAGCTGACCTCAGTTAGTTTCGGTGCAGGTAAGCTATAACTGCCCTTTTGTGAATGCCCGTTACTGCCCATTCAATCCTTATAAATATGTGCATACACACATCTATCCTTCCGCGAAATATGTCAATCGTCTATGCAATTACTGGTAGTGGTGGTTTGTAGGTTTTGAAAATATATTTTGGGAAAATAGTTGTTTGTAGGGTTTTTGGATTATGATCCTGAGACATGGATGCAAAGTTGACTTAATTACATGACATTTTACATTTCATAAACTTGCTAAGAACTCTCAACTTGCTCCGTTTCACAATTAGATAATCATACGCTTCTCGTTCAAAATTTTCATCCTTGTTTTATTACCTTATATTCGATTCATGTTTCAAGAATTCTGAAAGCAAATTGGCTTGTAGTTAATGTCTAACATTTCAGATTTATATCCCTAAAATAAGCCTCTTATTCTGCGACATGCCAAATTTGATCATAACTATTCAAATCAAATATCAACACAAAATTATTTCCTTTAACATGTTTCCTTTCTTTTGCAGCTCCCACTGCGCAGTTGATGTTCTCTTCGCATATGACCAAATCTACCGCAGAGAAGTTCAGAGCGCAGATTTTGCAGGCATTTGAGATTGTTCTAGGGTCTCCCCTGACAATTGAGATTAGATGTGAATCAAAAAGAAATAGTAAAGAATGGGGCCAGAGGCCTATTATTATACCAGCTTCTAAGGATGGTTCATCCCTTAGAGATGAAAATGCTGTCAGCACTGATGCCCAAATCCTGTCCTGTGATACCCGTGAAATGGGGACGAGTGAAATTGTTGAAGTAGCTGCTTCTCCTGAGGAAAGCAAGGGTAGTGGTCAAATGCATAACCAAAAGAAATCAACCATGGCGATAATCCCAGAAAAACAACAAAGCCAGAGTCAAAGCATTGTCAGGAGCAAGGTGTCCCTTGCACATGTACTTCAGCACTCGGAGTTGCAACATGGATGGTCGCAACGTAAAGCAGTTTCTATTGCTGAAAAGCTCGAACAAGATAATTTGTAAGTAATGCAATTCCATCTACTTCCATCTTTTCGTTTCCAAAAACTTGTATTTCATATCTTTTGTTCTTGATTAATTGATTTATATGAAATGGCACTGATTCTTTCTAAATCACAGGAGACTGGAATCTCGATCGAGAAGTTTGCTTTGCTGGAAAGCATCTAGAGTAACTCGTCGAAGGGTAAGTCGATTGAATATGCAGGCCCTGGCTTTACTCCTCTTTTTTAAACCTAAGTTTACTCCTCATGCCATAGTACTTGGATATACAAATTTCTAACTGAGCGCTACTTGTATAATGCTCGGGTCTATCGCTGTATCATTGTCAATTGTCACAGTGGTCGATTTGAAGATGAAACTTACGAATGTATTTCACATGCAGCTTTCGCGGTTGAAGATAAGGGCACGGAGACCGCGTTCATTGCTGAAGCTCGTCTCCTGCGGAAAGTGTCTCTCTTCAAGGTCTCCAAGGGCAGTATGAGAGAGGAATAGTTTCGGCCGTAGCTTTAAAGGTTTTGTACAACCTCATCTGTTATTTCTTGTATTTAGCCAGTTAGTCATTCAGTTTACTAGCTCAATTTATATCCTTTTACATTGAATAAAAATGATATTTCAGGAAAAGATGGAAAGGAAAAAAGTTTTTAACTTCTGCAAGTTTCGGTTTACTTTTAACTTTCACCTCTCTTTTTTACCTCTGTAACCTTTCTTTCTCTTTACGCAAACGATATGGTAGGAGGGTTGAGTTAAAACATGGGTGAACGCTTTTGACCAACTGATATTAACGTTTAAACAAACACGGAACTTGATTAAGTTAAGTTAATTACCTAATTTGTTACACACGATTTCGGAAAATGCCAAAAAGTTGATGGCCATTTCTAAGAATATAGTTGTTTTGATTGAACCCTACTTTACTCCCAAAGCAATATGAAGAAGAAAGAGGTGGTGTGTATTTTGCAGTATTTGTCAAGGGTTCTGGTATGAATCCATGAATTCTCAAGTCGCAGTCGTTTTGTTTGGCATCTCTCTCTCTCTCTCTCTCTCTCTCTCTCTCTCTCTCTCTCTCTCTCTCTCTTAAACTAATACTTAAATGTTGACCTAATTGTAATTTGGTCAAAATAATTAGCAGCATTGTCTTTCAGTCAGTCAGCCTTTCAAACTCCGCGGTCGGTCTCTTTGAATTTGGAAAGGAAAAGAGATGTCCTTTTTCAGGAATAAAACCCAATCCCCTTTCTCCCTTCCTTTTTCTGCTTTTCGTTTTCGTTGCTTCCTACGGAAATTAGGATTGTAAATTCGTTTCATACCTACCACGCGTTTTTTTATCACTTCTATACGATGATATTCTGAATGATATTTAAATCAAACTTCAAGTTTTACAAAATATACATATAATTTAACTAACTGACCTAACTCATGACATATTGTAGTCATCATTCTTTTCCTCAAACAGGTGATTAAGGTTTTACATAATAAGGACAATCATTGGGTGGCATATGCAAAACATGTGATTTGATTTATTTATATATGTCACAATAAAGGCAGAAATTTAGGGGAACCCAATTCCTTCCTTGCTTTACTTGGTGAAATTCAATTCGTCTTAGGAGAACCGATAGGATTAAGAAAGTGTTTGTTTGTACGTTCACTAGACTAGACTATTTTTTAGTGTAGTCTAGTATTTGTTACGTACAAAGATTAAGTTTAATGAAACTAGAGAGGACTCGCTTCGATTGACACCCTCGCTAGGAGGTATTGCAAGACCCCCCAAATTGAAGAGCGCAAAGACCATCGGAACCAATTGCCAAAACGCGTTATCTTGGATCGATTGACTGCTCTTCCTTCCGCGAATCCTTAGGTCAGTTTCTTCTCCTTTCCGTCTCTGTTTTCTTGGATCGGTTGGCCGATCTATCATGTTTAGGGTTTGATTATGGGCAGGATTCTTTGTCTGCTTCTTCAGTTGCGATTGAACTCACTCTTCTTTTCATATTAGTATTCAACTAGAGTCTAGATTTATGGGGTAATTTATGTTGAAGTTTAACCGTCAAACTCACGTGAACTTTGTATACTTTTTTAGCAGTGAGAGTTAACAATAACGTTCTCACGTGAAATTTAATGCCTACATTATTGGATAAGTTATTAGGTGTTGGTTTTAGAATGGTCAAAATTATTAAATACGCCACAAAATTATAGTTGAAATCCCAATCCAATGCTCCAACATTTTGACCCAAAATGAAAACGAAAAGCATGTTACGTGTGTTTCAGTTTTATTATTAAACTTTTCTAAATCCTCCAAAGATATTCATCTATTGTTTAAGATAATACCACCAACAAAGGGGGCAATTTAATTGTGTTTGTGTATTTTATGTCGACTTACACTTTTATTTAATTTTGGTTTTTTTTTTGTTTGATTTATTTAATTTGATAATTATAAATAAATAGGGATTTGTGAGAACCTAAAACGCAGGCTCTTTTAGGTCCAGCTAATAATATTAATATTAATGTTGTCCAAATAGAAATTTTTTCAATTTGTTCAGAACACCAAACGATATATTGCACGTCATTGCATAAGTAAAAAAATACAAAATTCATATCTTGAGCATTTCTCAATTTGCATAATGACGTATGATGGATCACCACATGTTTAGACACGTTGAAAAATCTCTAGTCCAAATTTCAACGCTGCGTGGCGCCCACTTCTTTATGTAGTCAACCCTCGAATCATCAAAATCAGAAGCCAATGCTTGTTTAGTTTACACCCACCTTTACTTTGAGCAAAGCAAACATGCAAATACTATTTTCTCTTTGAGAAAAAAAGGATAAGAACAACTACAACAAATATTTCACATCCGAAAATTAACTTTTTTTTTTATCATTCGAACAAGACGTTCAATTGCGTCAAGATTCACTCGTTTTAAACTTACGACTTAAGATTTGACACTGTGTACACGCTGCAATGGCAAATATACGTGCACTTGGAAGAACACCTAAGAACCAGATGAACAGTTGGGTGATGGATGTGATGTGATAGGGGGAATTTAGGGTGATAGCAAAAACTTTGGGCTTAAGCTATGGCAGTTTGAAGGAAGGGATTCCCAAAAGTGGCAACCAAAGTGAATGACAAATTAACTTCTTCACGTTCATTCACGCACTTTATTTTACTTCTCATACACTTTTTGATAATTTATGTTTATTGATCTTCTTCAATCCATTTGATCCAACGGCCGAAAATTAAAAAGTGTGTGGAAAATAAAATGGGATGTGTGGATATCTCACCCCAATATCTAGATCAATAACATAGCAGGATTACTTTTGGAAAACACATAGAAACCACTTCGGTGTTCTACATTTCAAGAGAATGACGTTTATGATTCGATGTATTACTACCATGGTATTTTTTGATAAACTACTACGATATTTTGTGTCAACAATACAATACATAACGTAGTTTCTAGAATCCTATGACCCAAAAAAAAATTGTTGTCAATTCTCATTTGTCTCAATTCACCGTTGGAAGAAAAAAACTATTTATTGAACCTTTGTTGTTTTACATTTTTCTCTGTCACTGCTCATTAGATTGATTGAACAATAGATAAATATATTTTCTTAAGATAGTGACTCACGTATTATTTTTTACCTTACGTACATTATTGTTAAGTTTTGTTCGTTGAACTTCTTTACGCAATTTAATTTGACGATTAAAACATCACTGAAAAAATATACATGTGAGATAGACGTTCATCTCCCACCTTCCCCCGTTAATGGTGGATGACTTCAGAAGGATCCAAAGTCCAAAGGCGTAAGTAAGTTGGAAGAAAATGCGTGTCCTTCTTAGTCACGGAAAGCAGCAGCAGCAGCAAGAAGACGAGTAAATGTATGTGGACATTCGGAAGCTACCGCTGGTACAGCATTGAACGCTGCTCAGCAACCTCTACAAAATATTAAACTCGTATATATTTTCAAGGATAAGGATCCTCTCTCTCTCTCTCTCTCTCTCTCTCTCTCTCTTCTCGGTCAAAACCTCTCCTTCACCGAGACATCCGAGTCGGCCGAGTCCGCTTTCGCAACACGGAATCGTCACCCACCATTAAAACAATTTCCCTATTCATTTCCTTGGAAGATTCAAAAACCCACCAATCAAAGCGAGAGGTTTTGGATTCCTTGGGAACTTTTGACTGTGCCCAGTTGCTTGTTTCTTCTGAAGTTTCATGGCTTCGGCGGCGATATTCGCATCGATGCGGAGGCGGAGGTCACCTTCTCTGGAGGCATTTTTAGCTCCGGTTGACCTTTCCGACGTCGCCCTTGTACAAACCCTTGTCTCCGTCGCTGCCGACATAGTTTCCTCCTTCTCGGACAAGTTTTTATCCATCCAGCGGCGGAATTCGAGGTCCCTGGTGCGGAAAGTTGAGATCCTTCTCGTGCTCTTGGAGTATCTGAGGGACTCCGACGCTGCCCTGCCGTGTACGGCGGTCATCTGCCTGAAAGAGCTATACTTGCTGTTGTACAGATCCAAAATACTCCTCGATTACTGCTCACAATCCCGTAAGTTGTGGCTTTTGCTTCAGAACCATCCAATTTCCGGCCATTTTCACGATATGAATCAGGAAATTTCGACCCTTTTGGACGTTTTTCCGAGGGAGGACGTCGGATTGGTGGAGGACGTGAGGGAGCAGATTGAGCTCCTGCAGCTCCAGGCCAGGAGGGCGAGGCTGTTCATCGACGAAGGAGACGAGCTGCTGAGGGTTCAGTTCTTTTCGTTCCTTGACGAATTCGAGAGGGGACGGGTTCCCGACTCGGCCGATTTGTGGTTGTTTTTGGTTGAAAGATTGGGGATTCGAGACGCCAAGAGTTGCAGGCACGAGATCGAGTTCTTGGAGGAGCAGATTGTGAACTACGAAGGTGACGTTGAGCCCACCGTTTCGGTGCTCAATGGGTTTGTGGCCTTCACTCGGTATTGCAGGTTTTTGCTTTTCGGTTTCGAAGAAGACGAGGTTGAATCGGGGATTGGAAACAATCAGAGGAAGCCTCGAAGAGGATTGATTACTCAGGAGATTGCCGAGACTTTTATAACGATTCCGAAGGACTTTTGCTGCCCCATATCATTGGATTTGATGAGGGAGCCGGTGATCATTTCGACAGGACAGACGTATGATCGGAGTTCGATTTCGAGGTGGTTGGAAGATGGGCATTGTACTTGCCCGAAAACAGGACAAATGCTGCCCAGCACTCGCCTTGTTCCGAACCGGGCTTTGAGGAATTTGATCATGCAGTGGTGCACTGCTTATGGAATTCCGTATGACCCTCCAGAGTTTGCAGATGCATCGGCAGACAGCTTTGCGGCTGCTTCTCCCTCTAAGGCTGCAATTGCAGCCAATAAAGCGACCGCGGGGCTTCTAATCCAACGGCTGGAGGATGGATCACCATGTGCACAAACTATAGCTGCTCGCGAACTTCGGTTGCTGGCAAAAACAGGAAGAGAAAATCGTGCTTTCATTGCGGAAGCTGGGGCAATTCCCCACCTTTGTAAGTTACTCTCGTCTCCAAACTCTGTTGCCCAAGAGAATTCCGTAACTGCAATGCTCAACTTATCAATATATGAAAAAAACAAAAGCCGAATTGTGGACGAAGAAGGGTGTTTGGGGTCCATTGTTAATGTTCTGAAGTTTGGTCACACGACTGAGGCGAGGGAGAATGCTGCAGCAACTTTATTTAGTCTCTCTGCAGTTCATGACTATAAGAAGAGAATAGCAGACGAGGAAGGGGGAATCGAAGCTTTGGCAGGATTGTTGAGAGAGGGTACCCCAAGAGGAAAGAAGGACGCCGTGACAGCTTTGTTTAACCTGTCGACTCACACCGAAAATTGCATGAGAATGATGGAGGCTGGGGCTGTTACAGCGCTTGTAAGCGCATTGGGAAACGAAGGGGTTGCTGAGGAAGCAGCTGGTGCATTGGCATTGGTTGTCAGGCAGCCTATTGGGGCTAAAGCGGTGGCGAAAGAGGACATTGCAGTGGCAGGTTTGATAGGGATGATGCGTTGCGGGACTCCAAGGGGTAAAGAAAATGCAGTTGCAGCTTTGCTCGAGCTGTGCCGATGCGGTGGAGCTGCTGCAACTGAGAGGGTAGTTAAGGCACCAGCTTTGGCGGGGTTACTTCAGATGTTGCTTTTTACCGGTACAAAGCGGGCAAGAAGAAAGGCAGCTTCTCTTGCTAGAGTGTTCCAAAGGTGTGAGAATGCTGCAGCAATGCATTTTGGCGGTCTCGGCGTGGGATATGCACTTGCAGGTAACTCGACTGCAAATAGGGATTCGAGTTTCGTAGGTGATGTTTCAGTGCCGATGTCCATTTCCGTGCCTGTTTTATAGTGGTAACCACCCCCCCCCCCCCCCCCCCAGAGTTTCATAGTACTCCTTGCTCATATATATTTTCATTTTTGTTGAACATATTTACACATTCTTTCATTGACATTGGAGGTCATAAAGAAGTTACAGGAGTATCTTATCTAGTGAGCTTTAAGAGAATGCTTTCTGTTGTCGAGCTTCTAGTGTAAGATTCGTATACATTGTAATGTCCAGTGATTTGGAAAACGAAACCAGAAACTGTTCAGAAAAATTGCAAGATCGTTACAAATACATTGATGAACTGCAGTTTCAGGGGAGGTTTCTCATTTTTTTCTTTCGTAAAATATGCTTCTGATGCAGAAATTTATATTGTTTCGATGTTCTGTACTGAAGAGTACTCTGTTTATGTGGCATAATTCTTGGAAATCTTATAAACTAGCATGATAAAAACTTAGTCTACATTCAGTTTAAGCGCTCACTGATGATAAAAAAAACGCTTCTGATTATGTTTGTTACAAAAACTTAGAAAGTGCTAAATAGTGATTGTAGCGTATTTATGTCGCATGCGTTTTCTGTTATTTTAAAGATTTAGAGCTCATTTGGAAGTGTTTATAAAATAGCTAAAGACGCTTTTGATAACAATGTTTTTAGAATTAATTCTTAGTAAAAATACAAGTAAATTCTCGGAAGTAGCACATGACTGGTGCTTCTTGCAGAAAGTGCTTTTGGAACCCAATTTTATTTTTCTTTTCTCAAAAGTGCTTTTAATCGTTTTAAAACTATTTTCAAACTTGCCTTTATATTTTAGAAGAGCTAGAAACCTATACTATTTAAAAAGTCTGAAGAATTTACTTTTGTGAAAGAGTGTAGAGGAAGGGGATGAAGACATTTTCTGGAGACTAGAAATAGTGGTTAGTTGTTGTGACTGATGTAATATTGGACATAATTTTCTTCTTTTGACCAAATGCCAAGTTTGGTGAGCTGACCCAACCTGTTTCATCCACGCCCTACATTCTTATCAGCCAAGCATTAGTCGGACGGTCGAGTCACATCACTATTTTGGTACTCTCTTTATTATTTCGGGACAGCGATTTTGTTACTCTGGGGCGTGTGGCTATCAACATTCACGATTACTCAAATTCGATTCGGGTGTTAAAAGTTAAATGAGAAATGCCAAAATTGCTCTAATCTCATCGCTTTCATTGAGTTGATTGGAGCACCTTGGGTGAGATAAAGCTTGGAAGATAGTCGTTGGCTTCTTTTTTTTTAACCAATCTTTTAAGAGAATGTGCTTGGATGGACGTTAGGCAACCACTAAATTCTGTTGGAAAATTCCACTTGGAAGCAGAATCTCGTTTGCAATCGAGAGCTTTTGTAATGGCAACTGTGTGTAGTGGAGGAGGAAGCATGCCTTTCACTAACCCAATCCCATCTACTTATTACTATCAGATTGAAAGGGAATGTACTCAAAGTTGGTGCACCAAAAGACTCCATTTACTTAAATTATATTTGGAGACTGAGATCAAAGACATGTTTTATGGTTAGAGAAGAATGTATTAACAAGGCTGCTTGATTAGGTCAATTCTTACATCGAGTCAAATTCAATAGATCAAAATATAGAGAATTTTATATTTTTGTGAAAAGTGCTTACAAATGACGTGGTAAGACATTTCTCATAGTAGAGCTTAAAATCTTAGGCTCCTATTTATCCATCATACTGGCTCGCTTCACATACAAACTAATGTCTGATCTCTCTCTCTCCTTTTTGAACGGCTCAAATTTTTTATTCACAGGCTCCGGAGTTGGAGGAGAGAATCTTGAATCTTATATTTGAAGCCAAATCACAGCAGTTGGGAGTAGTAATGATGGTTTCTAATGATAACAGCACACCATCCATATTGGTTACAGCTTATAACCCATTTTCTTGGTCCTCTTTCTTGACCTATATTAAAGAAATGAAAACAAATCACCGTCTATAGACGATGATAATAAAAAACGATGGGCTATGTTTTAAAGGAGTTGCTCAACTTGAACTTTCTTGGGTCCCAAATAAAGATTCAAAGATCAACTCATTGTTTAGGAGTGGTGTTTTAGTATGTCGAAAACACAGTTCGATGCATAAAGTCTCATGACACAAATAGTTGAATGCTTAAAAAGAAATTTCAACCGCTTAGTATATCAGCCACGTTTCTAAATCACATTTTTTGGGTCAATATCTCTAAATTAAATTATGGCAAATATAAAAAAATATTTGGATAAAACCCTAAAAAAATTCATTACATCGTAGATGTGGGTTCGGTTAATTGACCGGGGTAGTACTCACTCTGTTATATTCAAGTTTAATTTCTTCATGTATAACTTCATATTAAAGTAATGTTTATGCACACGTTAAACTGTGATTTGCCTACATGAAAAACGCAACAGTCTATTTGCCGCTTGGTAATAGCAATAGGAATATCACTTTGTGTGCTTGTTCTCCATCCATTTGGCAATGCCTAAGGGGAAGACAACGTGCACATTGGGGGAGGGGTTCTCTTCTTCACCTTCAAACACGGCAACCCTCATGGCACGCCTCTCTGGTTTTGTTCCATTTGTTCATGACTTGGACTGCCTGGACGGCAAGAAAAGTCGACCTTTTAGTACAATTTAATACGTTGCCTTCAAGGCAGGGAGTCTTGGATTCTGTTGGAGAAAGAATTGTAGTTTCAGTCTGTTGAGTCATAAATTCTTAGGGAGCTTTAATAAAACACCCCTGACACTGTTTACTTTTAATGAAAAACCACTTTTTTACCTTTAACTGTCACTATTCATTATACCTTCAAAAATGACTTTTCATTAAAACTGTCACTATTCAGGGACTTTTCGTTAGTTTTCCAAAATTCTTAACGTTGTAATTGGGATTGGTGCATTTTTGTTATATATAATTGGGTTATTTTAAGATGGTTGAACGTTAATTCCTCGTAGAATAATGTCTTTCTTTGTAGCCGGCCATCGGAAGAAGATGGTTGGATGTAAAATATGAGGCATATTATAATATTACATGGTTGGAACTTGAATGTTGAACTTTCAGCCCAGCCAAACGTGATCAATCTAGAGATCTCAGATCTGCCCATCACAGTAGGAGCAAGACAAACAGAGAAGGATGTGACCGTACGTAATATCGGCACATTGTGTTATTAATTCAAGTGTTATAATTGTATAGGTGATCGGTGAGTAAACATTTTAGGGTACTTCATTATTAAATAAAATACGTGTTATGACATAAATGAATTGTAACTTGATGTGGCTATGTGATGGTGACAACAAAGAAATAGTAGTTATAACGCTTTGAGTAGTCTTTGACCATCCCAAAAATCAAAGTCTTGGCAATACAATAATAATTCTACGGCAGGAAACAACAATTCTAGATGAGAATAGTGTTGTAGTAGTCTTGGTCTTAGGCTTTATCAATGTATTTTCGTTAAATTTAATACTAGCAACTTTAAAAATGAGACCTTGTGTAATAGAAAATTCGTTGACACGATCCTAATTAGGAGAAAAATTTACATACAATCGAGTGATGGGATATCTGTATTGTAGTCACGTAATGAGAGTTGTAGAAAATAGGAACAGATGCCCTACCACAAGTTAGTATCCTGACCATCAACACAATCAGGCACTATCACAGGGAGTTTGACCCGTGCATTGAGATTGTTCTTAAGTGAGGTCGAATGGTACATGAATACATAGTTTGTTCACTTGTAATGGCGCAGACGGACGATTTTCTCCCAAATGAGGAGAAGACCTTACGTGTGGCAGGCAGCCCCGTATATGGCAATGAGTACAGTCGGTTTGCTCTTTTGTGATCGAATACAAGGAATTTCGCTTTGTGACCGAGAAGATAAGAGTAACGCAGAGTTGGGTGAGACGAAATTCAAACTCGTAAAAAATAGTCAAAACTTGCATGTAGGATTTTCAGAATTTTAAGTCCTTTTTTTTTTTGTCTAAAGTTTTAAATACACAAACTGCGTCAGTTTATGATAGTCCAACTAAAAATTGAGTAGAGTGGATCAAAATGAACCCATCAAACTGTAATTTGAAGCCCATCGGCATGTTATAGTGTTGTTCATTTTTCAAGCAAAACATTGAAGCTTCATTTCACATTTCTTAGATTGCCATGAGCAACAAACTTGGACTGAGCTCATTTCATTTAAATTTCCACACTGGAAAAACAAAAACGAAGATACTAACCACCTCAGCCTTCATGATTTGTCCAAAAATAATAATTAAACATAAAAATTCGGAGCTCCGAGGATTTCGAAATTTCCAAAAATTGATTGGAAAAAAACTTACAAAAGTAGCCCGTGTGCCTAAAAAGTCCGTTGGATTCAAGCTCAAGCTATAGCTAGTGTCTGCTTATGCCTCCACAAATATGTGTTCATTGTTTAAGGACAAGGATGTCAAAGTCGCTGACAGTCCACTCAGCAACTTGATCTGGATCTTTGAAAATTTCAGTCCCCAAATCTATAGACATCCATTGCCTTCTAGCTGGTGGAGTTCCTGGATCCTGCAAATATCACCAACTTAACTTAGCAACTAATTGTACAAATGTGGAACGCGACGAAAATGCCGACATTATAATACAAAATCTGTCCTTTTAACAAAGAACGGACGTCCTGCATAGAGAATTTCTGCATGTAAAAATTTTAAAATTTTCACGAGGGTAAACATTATCAAACCTGGTAAAAATGAAGTGATTGTGACAACCTCCCAACATCGAGCTCCCATGTTTTTGGATCCCCAATCCAACCCTCCCCTTGCTTTGTTGGGTATCCGTACTCACCCCAAACCGGGTGTGGCAAGATCTGCATTATCTCCTGAGGCTGAGGATTGCTATAAGGATCACATAAACTAAAAGGAGGCTCGAGATATTTCGCATTCCCCGGCGAGCAGTACAAGTGGTAGGCGGCGTAAGGGAAGCGGGCGGTGTCATTGCGATGAATCCGTGTGCCGTTAGGGAATGTGTGGTAAGGCGGGCACACATTGAGGTTGCTTGGTTGGCACCATGAAGTTATGTTAGGGTTTATGATCATTTCACTGTATCTAGTAACATCTGAAGTCACATCGCCATCACAAGGCTTCCCACTGTTCTTCCAACAGCTCCCAATGTCCATCAGATAAAATTGACTGCTAGGACCCCCACCTTTGATCACATTTAAATTGAACCTCACTTTAAAATTTGGCGATTCCGGAATCTGTATTGCAATCGAAAATGTGGATTGTGGAGTGAGATAGGTATCTTCATCCCCAAGAAATGTTTTGCTTGCAAGAAAAACCTTTCGGAAGGAAAAAAGTATGCTTTTCTTAAAGATGCCACAAAGATTGACTAGTAGAAACGTTTTCTTAGGTAAACCTCATGAATATATATGAAAAGGGTTACTCACAATTTTGGACATCCCTCTTGTAGGGTAATGGTATCCACCGGAAAGTCCACGAGTGGCGTCCGATCTGAAGTAAAGCATCAGCCAAGGATACTTTGCTGAAGTCCTCAAGACATGATGGAAAACCCAACTTCCCTCTCCAAGTTTCTTTTCCCAAGTGACAGAATGGTAAGAAATGTTTCCAACCATCCCTCTGCTCAAATCTGCACCCTTATCCCACGACCCGTAAAACCTTCCCTTTAGAGTCAAATTAGGCACTTTCAAATTGGTGTAGTCATGATAAATAGAAGGCTGGTTCATGCATCCGTGTCCGAAGCAAGGAAAACCGCTTCCTTCGGGTTTAAAGGGTCCAACTTTGTGACCATTTTTGGGGCATTTGGCTGCATAAGTGTCCATGTTGCCGCTCTTGAGCATGATCATCCAAAACTGCCATGGATTTGGGGTGTCTTCAACTTGGCATTTAGATCCCAAATAAAGCTCCTTATCCGCCGCGTAAAGATCTACGTTGAACCGAGCCTTCTGCTGCAGACCAAGAAAAGGCTCTCCCATCTTCAACTTGTTGTCTCGCTCTGTGACTCTGTGGACTAATGCGTACGGCATCTTGTTGCAAGAGCATGATTCCCCTGTCACATATAAAAATTCATACGAAAGAAACAAATTTTAAAGAATAATTCATGCTGAGAAAATCAGCATTTTCATCGGTGGTATTGTACTTCTCACCCCATTCAGGATTGAGGGTGGATGCTTGCATCCCGTGACCTTCGCTGAGGAGCTAATCTCGCATAATCTTTTATTTATTAAATATAAATAAATATGAAGAGTGTTAAACGTACCTTCTGGCTGCGGAGAAGCTCTGTATATGTCAAAGCAATCAGCAGCTCTTGGGCTGCCAGTTAGAGGTTCTTCTCCAACCTCATTGCACTGATTCCACGACTCGATCGCCAACCGGAGATTGTCCCGTCTCATTCCCGAATCGCCAACTGCGGATACATACTCATTCTTCGCCGTCACAGACAAAAACCCTTCACAGAAAACCAGAACAAGAAGAAGAAGAAAACAAAATGGGATTTTTCTGTGAGCCATTTGATAAAAAATAGAGATATGAATGTTCATTTGCTGTACATTTTGTATACCAAAAAGCTACTACAAAAGGGTTGATGAAATTGGATGATTTGGAGAGTTTTTAGTGTGATTAGAGGGAATTACTTTGTAACCAAGATTTTAGATTTGCAGTTTGCATGGATCATACTCATTCTTGTTAATAAATGCTTTGTCTAGTTAAGCTGATTACTAAAATGTAAAAACTTTAGGAGGTTTAGTAGTACTGTGAGGCACTCATTCTCATAAATAACTTTACTTTTATATCTTCTCTATCACGTTGATAATACGGATTAGATAATGTTGGGAAGACCAAATTTTAAGACTAAATTTGTAAATTATGTGACGTGTCACTAGTAGGAAATAAGCACGTCAATTAACACTAAGTAACGATTCAATCGTCAACAACCATATCATATGCTTTATAAAATTTGATTTAAATAGATGATCTCCTTAACATTACTCATACGAGATTCAATATGTAGGGGCTTAAATTTTAAAATTTATACGGGATTCCCTAGCATTAGTCATACGGGACTTAAAATTGAAATTCAAGAAACAATTTTGAGTAATGCTAGGGGAAAAAAATTATGAAGGGGCTATCAAACCTTTAAAAAATAAAAAATCTAGGCGAGTAGAACTACACATTAAAGACAATTAATCATGCATTTGTACTACTACTGCAGCCTACCCTGTCCTCTGTCCTCATACAACCCACGAAAATTTATACCAAAACACATTATTATGAAAAAAATTCTTATAAATTTCGTCTCATCCAACTCTACGCTAAATTTATCCGATTTAAAAAACACCATAATAAGAAAGTCCGTTTGGCAAAACGAGATGTATCTGCCAGACTGCAACATGATCAATTTTGTTAATTAAGAAAAGGCAGAGAGTTATTCTTTGTTAGATTATCGTCAGTAGCGATCAGTTTGGTGCACATTCTCTTTCATACCTGAAAACTTACTTTCCCAACCGACACAAACAAACAAATCCACTCCTCATTTTCTTCGGACAGTTTTTAGGATGTAACTCTTCTACTAATTTATTTGAAATGACTAACTACCCTCTTAAATTTCATTTAACTAAAATTTGGAGCTAACTACTAACTTAGGACCAAGTAATGTTCAAGTCCATTTCCACTTGTCCTTTTTAAGTTTGGTTATAAATTGGTCAAGAGAAGGGACCAACTTTATAGACTGTGTGCTGTTGTTTTGAAACGACAGACAGTTAAATCATTCGGGTTTTATTTTTCACGTCAAACGTGAGACTTACACGCAACCAAGATGTTAAGGTGGCAGTGTTTCAAACTTATTATGTGTCGCCAAGTGTTTGAATATTCTCACGCAGCATGACGTGATTGATTTAAGATGTTGTCATCTTGGCATTCCCGTTATATATAGTTTCTATCTCCGGAAACAAGTAGGACAGTATTGGAACAATTTAAGATGGGGAAATCTATACGTTTTACCAGCTTTGAGTCTTTGACCTTTAGCTATCAGATGTTGGTGCAAATATGAGTAATACAAGTTACTTGATGAGCAAGATTTGGAGAAGTGGAGGAAGAATACCATCCAGTTAGGAGGGTCAGATAATCATTGGGCCACACATGGGATGGGACTTTAACTTGTGAGCCACCCAACCAGAAACCTAGATCCCAAACCTTTCTTCACACACAAGCCTCTTACAACACATAAATAAAAATTTAAAACAAAATTGATGATGTTTAATGTAATTAACTAGAAAACACATAATTGCAACTTTTAAGTTTCCAAATTACTTGCATCTCTCTTTAGTATGAACAACTCAAACCTCCGAAATTTGTCTTGTAATTGTTGTTAATTGCCCTCAATCTTCTCCGTCAACTTAGATCCAACTCGATTGGCTCTCTATCAACTCTCGATTACTTTCATAGTTCCATCAACGTCTGTAAGATCAACTAAACCCTAAACCCTAAACCCTAAACCTTTGTACATGTCTCGTTAGGCTTTTAATGAATGTACTGTGGACAGAGAAAAATCCTAAACCTTTGCACAAACTAATTCATATGCAAATCCAATTTGGGCAAGACCAAATTCAGGAGCCCAATCCAGATGTGGGTCAGCAATTCTCATGTTTGGTACCCTCCTAAATTTCAGATCAATCCAACCAATCCAATTCGGAGCCCTTTTTGCATTCAATTAATCTTCCAAGTGGACCACTGTACTAATCTTTTTGACCAAAGTAGAAGAGAAAGATAAAAAATTCAGGACCAAAGACAAAGCAACAAAGCACAAAGGACCCAAAAGGAGAGGTAACCGAATAAACGGAGAAAGCCTGTATTATTGTTAGCTGAATATAATCACACATTTATCTAGTGACGTGACAAGTGAAATACACATATAATTATATAACTAGTGATACTTAAGAATCTTATCAAAGTAAGCTACACCTACACGCATAATATCGTTGTTTAGCTCTGTCATCAAAGTGAGTTACACCCACACTCATAATGTTGTTGTTTACACTACATAGTCGACCAAAAGAGAAACGTTTGCCTGACTTTGATAGCTCTCACACATTGTGAAATTTAGGAGTCGTGTAAGACCAACAAAATACAAAGAACGCTCTATTTATTTAGAGTAGTTTAACAGTATACATGATTCGACTGTCCTACACAATTTTTTGGTCGTAAATTGTTTTGAGTTACGAGAGTGAATTAATTTCTAATAAGTTGTAATAAAGGAAGTAGGCCATTTTTGTTCTGTAGCAAATCAAATTCAAGGTGTAGTTTTCATGCATTAATGAATGTGAAGCTACTCGAATTTGTGCTGGACTAATGCTAATAATATGCTATGATGGGCAGGCACAACGAATATTTTTGCTCGCTATCTTATTTATTACAAGTAAATGAGTTTAAATTTTAAAATATATGTATTGGATAGATACAATCTTAAAAATTAAAATTATTCAACGATAATAAATAAATAATGAGCATTATCACTATTTGAGTACGGTGAACGAAAATGTGCCCGGCAGCACACACATAGCTGTTTATTGTTTCAATAAGAAGGCACAAAAGTAGGGAAAAAGTGGGTGACTGGTCACAAGATTAAGGGCGGGTCTTTCTTTTGAAATACAAAACCAGAAATACACAACACCCACGTTCGTATTAACCGCCCTTCCTCATCCTTTAGCTCCTTCAACCCTACAACTTCATCAGTCTTCCTTCTCTGCAACTCCAAACCATCCAAATTCCCTTTTGGATTGCAGAACTTCAGTGGAATTTAATCATGAAGTGGGGCAGCAAAAAGAAAAAGCATCTACCTGCTTCTTCAGCTTCTTCTTCTTCTGCCTCAAAGGCTTCTTTGATCTCTCGTGTCTTTTCAAGTTCATGGCTTTCCAAGTTCAAGCACAAGAGTAAGAGCTCGGAACCAAAACCCGGTAAGGGAAACCGGAAAGGGAAGCAGAATTCTCCGCCTTTAGATTTGCCAAGGTGCGGTAGTGTTGGGGGTGCAAGGTTCTATGGTGTAGATGATGACGAGGACGAAGCGTTTTGGAGGCTGCCTTTTGGGGAAGATAGTGCTCAAGGGAAGAACGACAGAGGGATTTTGAGGTCGGTTTGGTACGATTCGGAAGATGAGTTTGACGTTCAGAAGTCCATTTGTGGAGGGTTTCAAAGGAGCGGTAGAAAGGTGGAGGGAAGAGAAGGGTCTCAGAAGTTGAAGGGCATGCATAAAACTCGAAATGACAGAGACTGGAGATTGAGGAAGGAAAACGAAGAAGTTATCAGAAAGAAGCGGGTGGAATTGGAAAGAGAAGCGCATAGGAAAGAAGAAGAGAGATCAACGGGTTCAGTGCGAAATGATGTACTAGAACTATTAGCAGCAAGAAAACATCAGGATTTATCCTTGTGGAATTCGAGAAGTTCCGGTCTGGAAACAATTGAGGAAGAATTTTTGAACTTGGAGACTGAGGACGACGAAGAACTGGTTTCAGATTGGCAAAAACTGAAAGAAAGGAAGACACGAGGTGAAGTCGAAGAACGAGAAACACAGGAAGTCGCTCTACATCAGCAGGGAACTGCAGAGGAGAAGAACGAGGAGGAGTCGCAAAGTCAGAATTTGTTCTCCGCGGACAGCTTCAAGGGTCGAAATCTGCAAAGTGAAAGCTCTCAAAGACATGACGAAAGCCAAACTGAAGACAAAAAAGGGGGCTGAGGAGAGAGCGGTGCAGCAGGTACGAACAGGGTTGAACTGCTTTGCAGTGGTGAAGTGCTCGTTCAACCCACAGAAGGACTTCCGAGACTCCATGGTTGAGATGATTGTGGAGAAAAAGATAACCCAGCCGGAGGATCTGGAAGAGCTCTTGGCTAGTTACCTGACCTTGAATTCCGACAAATACCATGATCTCATTATCAAGGTGTTCCGGCAGGTATGGTTTGACTCGAATCTGACCTGTTTCGGTACTGAACTATAGAATGTACAACGATAGAAAAAGTTGCAGACAAATTGTAAAATAGATAACATTACCACTTTTCTATTTCTCTGCAGTCTGCACATCTAGTTTGGCTCTTATTGCTTCAAAATTTGTGAAAGTTCACTAAGCAATGCAAATGTAGAATTGCAATGTGTGTAAGATGCACAAATGTGAAGTTTATGGTGGTCAATCTATAAACCCCGTAAATATTTCATACGGTTCTTCAAACCAAATGTAAAAACGCTACTTATCGAGAGGAATCTACAACCACAGAGAACTTAATCAAAATAGGAGATGCATAATAAGCCTGCAAACAGTCGTTCCATATGAGTTCAGAATTATGTAATTTTCCACAAATAGTCGTGTGATGCTTTGCCAAGTAAAGGACCTAAGTCTCGGTGCTGCCATACCACAACACGATATTAATCTCAATGCAGATCTCCTCAACAAAGAATTTAAATTCTAAAAAAGGCAATTATTCGAGCTGAAGACCTTCGTTCAACTATCAAGTATCAACCAAACACCATATGAAGGTGGTCAACAGATTCATTAGCACAACCATAAGCGAGTGCAGTCACAGTACATGGCGAATCTTTAGATGTAGTCCTGGATTTGCAAAACACAACTGAGATGATATTTAGTACATATGGGGGATGACAATCAGTCAACTGAAGAATGTTAGGAGAAAAAAGGGACGTAGATGGAGGGCGGGTTTTAATAGTGAAAGTATAATAGCAAAGGGGTTGCATACTGCAAAGAAACACACTCAATCAAACAAATACATCAAAATGCTATGTTTTTAATCACAAAATCCATGTCTGATAACAAAAGTTACTGCGGATGCAAGGCTATGAATTGTTGATTAACATACAAGGTCATCATAAGGAGAATGAGATCAAAAGCACATAAATTTTGGACATAAAAATATTAAGTGATATTATTTAGTTTATAGGTATAAGAATAGTAATCAAAATATAAAGATGACCCAGAAGAAAATGAACAGAAACACAGAATATCTATGAATGCCAGAACAAAATATTCATACCTAAATTTATAACGGAATAAAGTAACTAGTATCAGGTTTTCTCTACTGGAGTCAGATGCCCCATTTGTTCTGTAAGGTTATTTACATTCCTCATATTGCACCACAACCTGCCATGATCACCAGGTTTGCTGTCATTACTTCTACCATCGGAATCCTTTCTTTCCAACGGAACTTTCTGTGCTTCTGACGTGCCAGGATTCTCTGTCAAGAACTGTTCCCAAAATACGTCATTGACCCCAGTGGGTGCAGAAGCGGTGGTTCCAGCTGGTTTTTCATTAGACGGTTGTTGTATCAAGGCGGTGGTGGGTGCAGAAGCAGCAGTTCCAGCTGTTTGTTCTATAGAGGATTGCGATGCAGCAGGCTCGGGAGCCACAGATGCAGCGGGCTCAGAATTCATGTCAATTCGAGGGGATTTGGATTGAATGTCAACATTCAATTGTATGGAAGATACGGCTGTGCTTTCGTTACCACTTGTAGATTCATCCACAAGTGGAATGTTATTGTGACCAACATCATGAATGGTATCTTCCCAAAATGTTAGGAATGAGTCCAACTGCTCCAACTTTTCCAAACCCCCGTTTTCTCTAATTACAGCTTCTGAACTAACCATCTGATTATTTCCATCGTTAGCATCATCGAAAGACCAACTGGTTCTTGGCAACCTTCTCTTTCGCTCGCGGACTTCCAACTGCGGAACAGGATTAGAGGCAATCCCCGGTTTCTGCAAAACCCTAGCCACGAAAGCCGCCATGGTTTGCTGCTGCCCTTCCATGTGTTGCAAACGGTCCTTCAAGAACTGCATTTGCAACTCCAATCCATGCCGCTCCTGTTCATGCCTCTGTAACTCCACACCAAGGCATTCTTTCTCATGTTTAAGCCTCTTGATTTCATCCTTCATACTCTGCCGTTCAGCTTCAGACAATGAAGTCCCGTGCCCTTGGCCTTGGACTTGAAGATTCTGCAAAGAGTGGCTGTGCACCGGCTTTCGCCTATGGATGTTCTTCATAAGGTGTGGCTGACCTCTTATAAACTCGTCATTGGCGAATTCCCATTGCTCCGGATCAATTTTTCTAAAACCCTATTGTAACCATAAATGCATATATACCAATGTCAAACAACTGAAGCAAAAGAAAGCAAGCTGAAACTGAAACGGAATTAAGTTAGAAACTCGGTTGACTTACGTAGGTATTGAGCTGCCTGATGAAGCTAGAGAAGTTGTTGTGCTTGAAGAACTTTGGCAGCAAATCTCTAGCAAAGTCCGGCGCGTTCCAAACAATGAAGCTCTTATTACTGGCACTCCATGACACAATTGAATCTGTTGAAGCATCATCTACCATCTCATATGTCTTGGAAAGGAAAGGAGGCAACGAACTCGTGCCGCCTTGAGCTTCCTCCATCCTGATCAATCCCCCACAACCCAAATCAAAACCCAGAACTAAATCATCAACCCCATCTCAGAAACTCTAAAATCCAAGAAAATTCACCAGGACCAAAACTCCTATTCGAAAACCTCGAATTTACAGTCTTTCAATCCGAAAAACGAAACTTTCCAAGGAATTAAGGGCACCCAAAACCCAGAAATAAATGAAGCTCACTTGTATATGCAGGACCAAAAAATGGATTCGAAAACCTCAAATTTACATTTTCAACCCCAAAAAAAGAACCTTTCCAATGAATCAAGAAAACCCAAAAGCCCCACAAAAACTCGATCCGAAAACCTCAAATTTATATCCTCTCAACTCCAAGAGCGGAACTTTCCAATAAGTCAATGGAAACCAAAAAACCCAGCTGAAAACTCTTCGAACGAGAACCTTCCAAGACCCCAGCTTCCCAAAGAATCAGAAGGACCCAATAGAAAATCGCATTGAATTTTCAACTGGGGACTCCAAATTCAACCCGATAGAAATACCCAATTGGAAGCCGACTGGAACTTCTAGATAATTACCAGAAGTTGCAGTTCAGTCAACCCCCGAAGGAAACGGAAACAAGAATCCAGCAATTGACCAAAATCAAACCTCTCTGATAACTTTTCAACTCTGATTTATCAGTTGAAGAAATTGAAAACAAAATCCACCACAATGATCGAAGCGCCCCCGGACAGAGGAACAGTCGGAAGTTACCGCAATATAATACCCACAAAAACTAAATACATATTTGTTTATTTAGTTGGAGAATTTCGAAACAAAATCGCAGCTTTGGCGAGTCGTATTGCAGTTGCAGATCGTTGGAACAGTTTGAAACGAAAAGGTTTGGAAAAATTTTGAACAAAAAAAATTAATGGAACGGAATGCTTGGAGCAAAAGCAACAAGAAGTTGATAAGAATAGAGGGGGCAGCAGTAGGAAGTTGCTGAGAGAAGAGGCCGCGACTGCGAAGGCCCGAAACGATTCGTGTCGGCCGGATATTTGGGGATCCTTGTTTTCGAAACGCGTAAAGAATTTTAGTCTTTTTTTTGTAATAAAGAATTTTATTCAGTAAAAAAGTAAGATATACATAAGAAATAATACAAGAAAATGTTACGATACATTTTAAGCAAGATTTTAAAAGTCGATGAGCGCTAGCCGGACAGTGGGCTGAGACCTAGCACCTAAGCGGACTAAACAGATTTAAGTAAATCAATCATATTTCGTGTAAAAAAACATCTGTTTATACTTGAAATATATATAATTTCATCATAAACTACAAAATAGAATGCATATATGTTATGAAGTATTGAAACATAATGAAAACTTGTGAAATAAGGATATAATGTGTGTTCATTTAAGTATGCAACAAGTCTCTTATAATTTATTGGAAAAAAACAAAATGCAAAATAAAAGTTATTTATTTTCTGTCTAAGTGAGTTGCGACCTAGGCAAGTATTTAGGAGGGTCTATGCGGTCTAGGCGGCCGTTTAGGCGTTCTAGGCAGTGCCTCAGCAGGTCTAGGTGCCCTTAACATTAATCGGGGCGGCAGGCTGAGGCCTAGCGTTTAAGCGGAGATTTTTAGAACAGTGATTTTAAGTGCATCGATATATTATTGGGTAGGCAAAAAGTATGAATGTACCGAGACTTGTTTTTTTTAATCACACTCATGCGCCGCGCGTTCTATTGAATGCAATATGATATTTTAATTTTTTTTTCGATTTGTTTTATGGATTTTTTATTTAATAAAATGAGACAAATTGATTGGATGCGATGCGACTGCTTTTGAGAAAATAGCCTCACAAATACACCAATAAATGATATTTGGTGCCGGAATAATGTATCTACTTTTTTCATTCGTCTTTTTTTTCTTCACTTTATCTACTCGTCATTTGATATGTTTATTTCACAAACAAGTTAAACTGTATAATTAATGCATAAATATCATAAATTTTAATTGTTCACCTTAAAAGTATGAAGTATGTAGTTTAATTTGTTACTACCAAAGTTCTAAAAAACACTAGACGCTAGTCAAGCGGCAGGCTGGCGCCTAGTGCCTAGGCGGCTAAACAGGGTATAAGCAGGTGCCTAAGCTGCCTAGGTAGATTTAGGTAAATTTCTTATATATCTTATAAATAAGTGCATATTGACACTTCCAAAAAATTATACTTGTATGAAATTCATGAATAAGATAATAAAAGAATGATAAAATGCAAAAAGAGTACATAACAAGTCAAAATTTTTAAAACACACTAAGCATATATGCCATGTAACCATATTGAGAAGTATTGTAGGATGACACATGTACAATAAGTTCACAATTTAAAACCACATAAAAAGCAAAATAGGAGGAAACTAAGGAAATATAGTAATGTAGATAGGATTTTTTGTTTAATTTAAAAAAAAAAAAAAACCCGTCTAGAGCTTAGCCGATTTTTCCAACCAATTTGCAAGAAAATGCCTCGGGTCACCACGGCCCAGCACTTAGGCGTTGCCTAGCCAGTCACCTAGTCCATTTTTTAGAACACTGGTTACTACAGCACATGTGTCAACTAACGGTTGGAAAAAATAGATAAGAACATGCAAATAAAAAAGGTAAATTGCCCATTTTTAAAAGTTTAGTACCTCAATTTACCCAAAAATCAGTTTTAAAGGGTCGATTTTTACAAGAAAGATAGTTTAGGAAGGTCAAACGGCAATTTGCCTTCTAATTTAACACATTTATATTTCGTTATCTGCGTTATATGTGACAGTTAGATAATAATTATATTAAATTCACGTAAATATTTGTAATTTCATACTAATATTTTTTCTGGCACTTGTATGAATGGACCGACGGACTTGGAGACAACATTACTATTGTGTCGTTTTGTCTGATCAAGGGGGAGCTGACATATGTGCTTTGCTCAGTTGGTGGCGTAGCTCTATGCACAAGGGATTTGCAGCCAATCAGAGCTACGCAATGCCGTGTTTGTTTAATAAAAATTGAATTTCGGAAGGACTTAAAAATAAAATATTAAGAAGACGGTTTTTCAAAGAAAAGGCAAGCATCTCTTAACGTCTACCGCACACGTGGCTTGCCGATACGTCACTACACACGTTGGCTAGATAAGTATAAATACGTGTATTTATTTAAAGGAAAACTAACGAAAAGTCCCTGAATAGTGACAGTTTTAATGAAAAGTCCTTTTTGAAGGTATAATGAATAGTGACAGTTAAAGGTAAAAAAGTGATTTTTCGTTAAAAGTAAACAGTACCAGGGGTGTTTTATTAAAGCTCCATTTATTTAATGCAGCATTTTTGGTTCGGTAGTTCATCACTCTCTAATCGCACCAGGATTAGTGGTCACTAATTAAGACCTTTGTAACTAAGTTAATATTTCGTGATCAAGCCACTCCATAGAACTAATTATACCTAATCTACGGTTTAAAACTAGGCTTGAACCTAGTTGGATAAAGTGTTCACAAATAATTCTCTTTGTTTCGGAGGCTCACACCTTGTTGGTTTACGGCTCATTTGAAATTACTTTTAAAATGACTGAAAACGTTTTTAGAAAAATTGTTTTTAAGTTACAACAGCACTTGAAGTGCCTCCTACAGGACGCACTTCAATTGTTTTTTTGCTGAATTTACTCGCATTTGTACTAAGGATTAGTTTCAAAAACTTTTTTACCAAAATTGTTTTTAAGCTATTTGAAAACCACTCTTGAGAGAGCGCTGTTAGCATATTTATGGAGAAGTAAACAGGACGATTCAATTTGTTAATTAATGACATAATTTTATACCAATCACTCTTCGCAAAAAGGAAAAACAGATTGGGCCATGAGGCATTGGTTTGGACATAATTTCAGCCCACCAATGGTTCGAATGTTATGGTTTGGGCTCATGAACCCCACGCAACGTTTTGGCGCGCAGCCAACGACCCCATTCCCGCGCAACCGCACGGATTTTGCACATGATAAACTGTCAGAGGCAGAGCAGGCAAAAATAAAAATGGTACGTACGTGGTAATATCTAACAATTTGATGATTAAGGTTGATTTTTTTAAGGTACTCAGTTCTACTATTTGGTGGTATTTCTATTCATTTGAAAGTGAGAGGTTTTAGATTTAAATCTTGTGGATAGCAAATTCGATATCAAATTAGGCTGCTCATTGTGTGGTTTAACCGAACTCTCCATCTCCCCTGCTCATTGTGCGGCTTAATCAAACTCTCCCTCTCCTCTGTAAAAAAATTGATGTACTAAAAAAAATTTGATTTTTTAAGAATGACCTACTATGTGTATTATTTGAGGGAAACATGCTTTTTCAATTGGGATAGAATATCGTAGATCAATTGCCATTTTATTACAGAAGGTAGAGAAGAGACGCTTGCCTTAAGTATAACTATTGTGCGACCAAATTGTTTCTCAAAAGTTCTCTTAGAGGGACAAGGAGTTGAATATGCGAATGTGAATGGTCGTTAATTGAGGAAATCATGCTTTTTCAATTGGGATAGAATATTGTAGATCAATTACCATTTTGTTACAGAAGGCAGAGAAGAGACGTTTGCCTTAAGTATAGCTATTGTGCGACCAAATGGTTTCTCAAAAGCTATCTTAGAAGGACAACAAGTTGAATCTGCGAATGTGAGTGGTCGTTAACTGTGATGAGATAACCTTGATTTTCTCATTAAATTGGATAAAAATAAGATAACACATCATCATGTTTTTGTAAAAAAGCGGAGGGCTTTCATTTGCAAATTTGTATAAAACGACCCAAATACTTTGTAAAGAGAGCAAAATGTGTGTTGTCGTTTTAGAGATAGAGGGTTGGTCAAATCAGCAGTGTATCTCCGGTGCCCCGTGGGTGGCTGGCACATCGGGCATCACGTGGGGCCGCCGGTGGGACGGACATGATTAAGGTATATATAAAACGGTGGACCCCCACCACCACCATACGAGGTAGATCCCACAAATCCAGGTGGCACGCACCATGGGGGATGGGCAAAAAAGCAGTGGCGGACCCAACGCCATGGGATCCAATCTGGTTTTGGTCCGTGGTGGAGTCCGCGGCGCACGTGCAGGTTGTTGAATTTTGGGGCGAATTATGAAAGTGATATACTATTATTGTCCATATAAGAAGCTGCCAAATGACACCTGCAGCTTGCTTCTTTATCTTTACAAACTCTTACGTATATTTTAAGCTGCAAATCACATCAATACCTTAAAAACCTAACAAAATACGACTATTGTGATCACGTCTAGTTATATTGTCGTTAATTAACGTCGTTTTTTGAGATTATCTAGTCGGTAATGAAATGCAAAATTATGCGTTAGGATTCTAAATAGGTTGATAAATCTATACCTTGGTTGATTATTGTCGAAAATTATAGTTTCATATTCGCAACATGACAATATCAACATGAAAAGTGATTTATGTACCGTCTTTTGACTTCGTTTGCACACAGTGAAAGACGCTAATAAGAGGTTTGAAGAAATCAAACCCTCTATACATACATGTTTAACATCAAAACAATGGATGAGTCAGAATTTTATAACAATGAGATCATAATTTTGGCAAAAAACAACTTTATTGGATTATTTTGCTGAGTCACCTACCAAGTTATACCGCATTCTTTCGATTTCTGTCGAAGCCTATCAAGTGAGGTATTTTATCGAATACTTGTTGCAAATCAGAGGGTCGCAACATTCGTACATATGAATATACATTGAGAGTATGAAACTATTAAGGTCATAAGTAATCAATGATCCCATTTTAGCTCCATTCCTGAACCCTAAACGCCACCTAATTTACAAACTAGCAGAAACCACCTGATCATCGGCCAAGGTGATATGACACACGAGGCAGAGGGCCAGAGGGATGGCGAGCCTGGCCTGCACAAAAAGCTCACCACCTCCTCCACCTGGATGTGAACCATGTCAGTCAATTGTACATTGGATCCATCAGTCCCACTCACGCAAATTAGGTCACCACCCCCAGCATTTGTCACGTGAGCCTCCCAAACAGGACACCGGACGCTAGTCTGGTGCACGACGGATCACGGTTTATCCAGTGCACCCCAATCCAAAGTACCAACCTAACACACATCCAAACTGGAACCGGATCCCTTCCTGAGGTTAGAAGGTTGAGTCTCCTAAGCTAAGCAAATCACACCAGTTATTAAAATTTAATCAAATGATTAAAAATAGAAAATATTTTTAAAAATTATAATAATTACAACTATTAAATCGAATTTTAACGATCTATATGATTTGTTCAAGAGGCTCAATCTCCTAAGCTCAGAACATTCGGTATCTCCAAAACTCACACATCACACACACAGAGAGTACTGACAAAAGACAAAAATGACAGCACAGAGAGAGAGAGAGATTTACCCACAGCCACCGCACGCCGGCACGCAATCCCGGCCCCGCCGCATTAAAACTGCCCCCCACTGCCCTAATCAAATCATTTGATTTTCTCCCTTCATCTTTGACTTTTATTATTCGTACGCTGCGCTCCCAACCTAAGTTACCTAGGCTAGGTTACAGTGGGCGTAGCTTACACTATTACTTCTACTCGTGACCTAATTAAAGCGCCGTTCCGAACTCTTTCCATTTCAGGTTATTAATTATTGCTTTGACGCTCAAATGCAAAGTTCAATCATTTTTACCTGTCAATAATTTACTTTCATGTCGTTAACGTATTGTGTAAATTAGGAATTCTCATTTGAAATCAAAACACGAATCAAATTTAACTGTATTGAATGGTTTGATTTTGTGGTTTTGAAACCGAATTACAATATAGGAAACTATTTGATTTTTTAAAACAATATTGAAACTGAAACCGCACCTTAATTAGATGTCATGTTTTAATTAGTTGTTTATTAGAATCCATACATTTAGTATGAACTCAACCATACTAAAATGTCATATTTTTCCTAATTTTTACCTTTGGCGCTTCCTTCGTTCTGAATAAACCATCATTCTCCAACACTAGGTAAAAAATAAAAAATAAAAAAACTCCATGTCATGGTCACAGTTATTTTGATCTCCAGATTTTGAAAGATGGAAAAAGAAATACTATATAAATGAATGGTGTGGTGTACTCAGCCTTTTATATGACACGGAACAAGAAATATTTGCAAGTGATACTAAACATTTAAAGAATTAAAGTATGTATACACTGAAAATTACATTGTGATGGGATGAAATAAGCGCCTAGTTTTCGGTAAGAGTAGATCCTTCACCCTTGTTGTTTTTAGAATTGTCTGATAATGACAATTGCTCGAACACGGTCTACAAGTTTATTAATTAATGTATTGTGTGAAAAATGAGATCATCTTATGCGTACGTAAGTGTAAATTTTATGTTGTTTATTATTTTAAAAAAAATCGAACTAAAACCATTTGAAACCACACCGACTACAAAACATATCTTTAAATCAGAAATTCAAACTAAAGCGAGCTAATTCTTAAAACTAAAAGAAGAGAAAAAATAGTGAAAAGAGCATATAAATAGTTAAAAAATTAATTTGCTTAAATATCTTTTGGACATTTGTTCGCCGTTACTAACATTTTAGACCGTCACGGTTACGATGCTACACGATATTAACAATTCGTTCGTAGTCTGAACACTTGCGCATGTTATTAAAAAGTATTTAAACCCTAAACTCACTCAGTTTGGTCTTGAAATATTGGTAGCTTGGTTCAATACTCCAACTAGCGCGACCCAGGAAAAGATTAGGGTCGGTCAATCGCAAGATTTGTCAAAATTAGGCGATCTGGTCAAGTGAATGTGACCGTTTGAAATTTTGTCACTATCATGACGAGCCTAATCATAACCTTATCCCCAATACCCCCTCTCTCCCACTCAAATTTCCCGTTTTGCCCATTCGCGTCTTTATTCCCTAATCACTCCTGCTTGGCTTTGTTGGAACATCAAAATATAAATCAACAGCCAAAGCAATCATTTTAATGCTATTTATAAACCGAAACGACGCCGTGGTCACTCGTAGCTGCCGCGAAAGTCTAGTGCCACAACTGCAACCTTTTTAAAAAGCCTAAACACGTGTTAAGCCCCGTGATTCCGGAGTCGGAACCCAAAAACAAATCAAAACAAAATGAGTGGCACCCTTCGTAATTATTTTCTTCATACAAGGGCAGTTACATTTACTCGTTGTATTTAGCTCGCACTCCCCCAAACCCCCCCTCCCCCTCTCACTTCCTTCTCTCTTTAATAAAAACACTCAGCCTCCGCCAAAAAACCGCCAATTCCCGGTTCGCGCCACCGGTCCTCCCCGCTTTCCGGTAGATCCGTTTGGTTCGCCGAGAAAGTTAATCAGAAACGCCGCGCGACCGAATGATGACGTCGGGAACCAGAATGCCGACATGGAAGGAGAGAGAGAACAACAAGAAGCGGGAGCGGCGGCGCCGTGCCATCGCTGCGAAGATCTACTCCGGGCTGAGGATGTACGGAAACTACAAGCTCCCGAAGCACTGCGACAACAACGAGGTCCTCAAAGCTCTCTGCAACGAAGCCGGATGGACCGTGGAGGAAGACGGCACCACTTACCGAAAGGTACACACACAATTCATCCCCACTCTCTCTCTCTAAAATTCTCGAAGCGTTTTCAGCTCAAATGCGCACGATAGCAAATCGGCTCCTGCGCCGTTAAATTGCGGCGGTGGTGCTCGAAATCTGTTCCCGATCCAAATTTTCTTCTGTGCGTTTTTGAAAACTCTTGGTTAAGGTAGCTTAAGCGGCGGAGCCTGCGATTAGTCCGGTGCCGATTGCGGCGATCGACGGTTGAGATTCGTTTGATTTATTAGTTAATCATTTAGCTACCAGCGCACGTTAGCTCGGAGCACGAGGCTCTTCGAGATTCGCTTCTGCAGCTGCTTTCCATTTTTTTTTCACATAAACACGATGAACTCAAGGCTCAGAGACGACCAGCCCTTTTTGTGTTCCCAAAATACCCTGCCAGACGAGGGCAGTTTCGTCATTTGGATTGTTTTTCTCACCTCCAACTTTCACTAGGCTTTTAATTCAACTGAATGTTCTTTCTATTTTATCAGTCTCTGGACCGTGACCTGCTTTAGACTTTTTCCTTTTTTACTTCTCGTGAGAATCTGTAGATTTCGCGTGAAAGTGAAAATACCTTTTACCGTGGCAAACTTATCGTTTCGCCTTTTCCAAAGTGCCACTTTACCCGGCTTTACTCTCCGTTGGGCTGTGAGGGCAGTTCGGTCTTTATACACCCATCGGTGCGACGACCGATGACTTTAGTTTTAATTTATTTTTTTGGTATTCTATGGCCTGTTTTCCGAGATTTGCGGGCAGTCGCAGCAGTACTTTCCCGTTAGATTGAGAACATGGGATATGATGGTTTGTGGGCCGCTGCTCTCTTCCTTTTTTATTTTATATAATCTTGGTGTTTATTATGATAATTAATTGTTAATTTAGAAAGTGGAAATTTAGCTTAGGTTTAAATAATGCGACATATTTCAAATCCACACGGCATGTCTTTGATTCGATCGATTTATAGAGCTGATGAATTTAATTATACGATGCTACTCAGAAAATGTTGTAATATTTCTGTGAGTCATTTCGACTATCGAAATGGTGCTCATTTTCTATGGAAATATCCCTTCGTTAGGAAAAAAAAAAATATGGGTTTAACCCAAAGGAGATTTATGTGAGAAAAGGGTGATTTTATTGATGGATTTGCCTTTTTTGGCTAAAATTGTAAATGCGAATTTGAGGCAGGAAAGCGTGTGCGGTGGTGGTGGTGGGTTTGAGATTGTGATGGAGGGAACATGTTGGGGGATGGCGTGTTGTGGAGGGGCCGATAACCAACTAATAATATGCATGCATCCACTGTTTGACATTATTGCCCCCTCTTTTAATTGTGTCTTGCTTCCGAATCTTGGTGCAATTAGTCAAATTACATTTGTGTCACCATTCCTTGTTAAGCATGGCCTCAGTTTTGTATGGATGTTACATTTGTCCCCCGGCTCATGTAACACTTGTTACGGGGCCAGGTCACCTCGCGCGATGATTGCTATAGGAACGAAGGATTTGAACCCGAGTGTATGCAAGTTTTTTCCCGGTTACTCACTGAAAGGATTCTTTCGGGGAGAGTAGCCGGATTCATAAGACTTTTATCATTGGTTCAATGCTTTTTCCAACTTGCAACAACTATAGGAGTGATGATCGTGGAACTGTGCTCGTTTGTGTTATCCTTCGGTATAGAAAACATGGTTGTAAAGAGTAATCGGTCAAGCACTAATCTTTCTGCTTCTATCAACTATTTTATCTGTTCAAATTTAGGAAAACAAAGAATGAAAAACAATTTTACGTCTGCTAGAAAATTGCGTTTCTGAATTCGTTAGACGTAAAAAGGTTAATCTGGCATATGTTATATTGTTTGTCTCACCATATCTTATGTGTTCATTGTTGCAGGGGTGCAAACCCTTGGATCGCATGGACATAATGGGGGGTTCTACATCAGCAAGTCCGTGTTCATCATACCAGCCAAGTCCGTGTGCGTCCTACAATCCAAGTCCCGGAGCATCCTACAATCCAAGTCCTGCCTCATCTTCCTTCCCAAGTCCCGCTCGCTACCCTGCAAATGGAAACGGTAATGCTGATGCCAATTCTCTGATCCCATGGCTTAAAACGCTCTCGTCAGGCTCATCATCCGCCACGTCCAAGCTCCCCCAACTCTTTGTTCAAGGGGGTTCCATAAGTGCTCCAGTCACCCCACCACTGAGCTCCCCAACTTGTCGAACTCCTCGAACCAAGAGCGATTGGGACGAAGCAGTGGCTGGCTCAAACTGGGCAGGGCAGCATTATCCTTTCCTGCCTTCGTCCACCCCACCAAGCCCCGGTCGCCAGGTTCTCCCTGATTCAGGATGGCTTGCTGGACTGCAAATCCCCCAGAGTGGCCCATCATCCCCAACATTCAGCCTTGTCTCGAGAAACCCTTTCAACTTGAAGGAGGCTTTGTCAGGTGGAGGGTCTCGGATGTGGACTCCCGGGCAAAGTGGAACATGTTCCCCGGCAGTTGCTGCAAGTATAGATCACACCGGAGATGTTCCAATGTCCGACGGGATGGCAGCTGAGTTTGCATTTGGCAGTAACACAACAGGACTAGTAAAGCCATGGGAAGGTGAGAGGATTGAGGAATGCGTATCAGACGATCTCGAACTAACGCTCGGGAACACTCGAACTAGGTAAGTTGGAGGAACCGATTAGAGGCGAAATGGATCCAGCGTTTGGAGAATTCCTCAACTTTACCAGCTTTGTTTGTTAAGGACATGCGTTGGCACTGAAGATAGAGCGGCTTGAGAGAAATCGGGTTAGAAGATAATTGTGTGCGAGTCTCTTGATGGAGGTTCTTGCGTAGTTTCCACTTCATGTCTCCAGGGTGTTTCAGTTGATCAGTTACAAGTACAGTGAGTAGGAGCAGCTGTTTTTTCTTTTTTCTTTTTTTCATTTTCTCCTTTTATTTTTTTCCTTAACAAAAAAAGGACTAAAAATTAAATTATAAATAGTTCATGGTCTTGTGTTAAATTAATTCATCCGATTTTATTCTTCTTTGTCAATTTTTTTTTCTTTTTTCCACTTAACATATGGAAGGATTGATACATTAATTTACCTTGATCACTTGTGTGTTTGTTTGTTTTTTTTTTTTTTTTTTTTTTTCGATCGATCACTTGATATGAAATAATTGAACCATTTTTTTAACTATGGTTCAATTCGTTGAATTATAAGTGAATCCACAAGTGGAGAAAATTTTAAATGAAACGAAAAAAGCTTGAAAAATAATTAGGAAAAATTGTTATTAGAACAAAATTTGTTCATAATATTGTCGCAAATTGTCATAGTTTCGGGGAGCAAAGCCTTGAATCATACATTATTATCCACTCTTGCAGATTAAAGCAACAACAACCAAGCCTTATTATCATCATAGGGATTCAACATGAAAACAGAGTGCTCGCTACTGATTACCTAAGGTCCTCCCCCTCCTTTATTCAAGATCAGTGACAAATAAAATACCAACTTACAGAGGCGTATAATAAACTTACAGAGGCGGAGTTAAAACATTTCAATATCAGCGACAACAAAATACCAACTTTTCTGATTTCTTTTGTTAAGAAATACTTTTTCACTAAGTTTCTGGCATTCTCCAGAATAAATTTATAATTTACAGATAGAAAACGAGAAGGAATGTTTATATACAGTGGCTCCAATAAGGTACATTTTTCACCTTCCCTTGCAGTGGTCGCCATGTACACGATAAGTCCCAGAAAGTTTTTCATGGGCAAAGAATGGCAGCGACGAACCTTGACAATTGAAAAGCTTCAAAGCATATATGCATAGAATGTACAAACTTCAACGATTTGTTTCCCCATGATCGCCCAGAAATCTTCAGTGAATGATTTGGGGACACCGCTCGATCTTCTGATATAGATCTGCAAGAGCACGATAGAGCGTAGAAGCAGCAGGGGGTCGAGGCAACGAGCCAAGAAGAACTTCTGATGCAGTTATTGACTGGCTGCCATAAAATCGAGAATTCACTTTTGTGCGGGTGGTTACAATGCTACCTTCAAGTGAGCATCCAACAAATGCACCTGCAAATGCAATGTTCGGTGAAGTTGTGTGGTATTCTCAATAAGGAAACTATGCCACAAATGCAGAAAACTGATGAAAATACGAAAGAAAATACAGATATAACATCACAATGCCAATCGTATGCTAACTTGCTTGGTAGACAATTACGATGGTTTAAGGTGAGACATCAAAAAGGCATATGCGAATCACCTTTACTGCAGCTGTATGTATAACAAGCAGTGTAACCGCCATCACCGGCTCGAAGATCAGCTTCAACCGCCCTTCCAACAACGCCAATTGCAGCACTCAAGCCAGCTCCAACTGATAGGTGCACATTACCGCTGAATGTCTTTACAGCTTCACTTGTTCTCAAAATAATGATGAAGTCTGTCAACTCCCCTCCAGCCTGCAACAATAAAGGAGGGATGCAAACGGAGTTTTTAAATTCTTAGAAAAATTCAAAACATAAGGTGATCTAATATCACAATTCAAACAAGGATTCAATGTAAAGCACAAAATTTCTACATTTGGTACATTTGATTAAAACTGAACACAAGTATGCACTGGCTATCTCGGTCATAGTGGCCAAAAATTGTCAGACCGGAGATTATAGTCAAAGTTGTTACAGTGAAAATATCATACCTGAGCTCCCCAGCCTAAACCAAATGTAGAAACAGCAGATGGTGGAGACCAAGAGCCATCTTCTCTACGAGCAATCACAACTCCTGTACCGATATGGTAGGTAACCATAGCTCCAACTTTAACAGCAGTGATTATTGCAAGGCCTTTTGCTTGTCTCAGAATGGTATCTGGAATTGATTTCTCAGGCTTTAGTGAACACACCTGAGGCAATTAATTCCATGAGCAGCATTTAGAAAAAAGAAAATCGTTAAAGTTGGAAAGATAATCTCATTCAGAAATTAAGAGTACATTTCAATATCATACAAACAACAATATTCATGAATTCTTCTCCCACCACACATTTATTTAAGTCAGACAACCAAATTCTCAAGCCTAAGCAAACAGTCACTATGATATTGGAACAATAAGGCAAAGCCGCAAAAGCCCTTCGAAGGAAAATCGCAGCTCACTGGCTATTAAAACAGCAAGCATCAATAATATATTTGTTCAACAATTCTGCCACTTAAGACTCTTACCTTCTTATAAGCACGAATTGCATTTGCCGCCTTGTATATCTCATACTCCATGCACTGTCCCCAAGGAATATTAACCCATGACCTCAAAGTACTAAGATCTGTAAGATCTTGGGTTGGCACCTGGGCTGCATGGCTTACTTGGTCCATTAAGTACGGCTGGACAGACTCTAGCCGTACACAGCATACATCACAGACTCGTTGGGGATCTGCAACACGAAACTTAGCCGGCATCAAACTCCTTCCCTTAGAGCAGTCACCACAAAATATTCCTCCACAGAACCGACAGTGATGCCTAGAACACATGATCGGATGAAAATGCACGCCACACAGCATACAAGCAGATGCAGAACTATTGGCCAACCATTTTGGGGGATCAGCTTCAATGAGTTCTCTTACATTGGCAAAATTTGCATCAGTGAGTGTTTGGGCCATTTCTTTCCATGCTTGATCAAGGAGATTATCAGACATCCACGAAAGTTTACATCCGTATGTATCAGCTGAAGCTAATGAACTTACTTTCCCACGGGCTGCAAGCAACATTTCTACCATCACATCCCACATAGTCAGCTCCTTTTCATCCCCAATATACTGGCCCCAACCCATGTCACTCTCGGGAAAGTATCCTCCACTAGAGTAGAAACCTTTGCCCCACCCATCATGCTCAGCTTCCCACATAGGCGGAACAGAAACAGGTATCCAAACCCCGGTTTCTTCAGAAACGGGAGCATCATAATAAAAGTATTTCTTTTGCTCCCCATTCTCCTTCCCGTGATTCCCAGCATCACATTCTCTAGATTCTGTCATTATTTGATCATCGTTACGCTTCCGCTCTCCATGATTAACAACTCCATCATTCTGTGATCCACAAAACAGAACCAGTTAGTGTTTCAAATATCCAACTTCGAAAAGACTCAAACTTCCAATTCAATAAGTAGCAACCCCCAAGCACAAAGCAACACGGCAGCAAAATCAAAACCTAAATTAATCATAAGGACCTAATCACTATCTTATTTTAAGAGAAACCCTAAATTTGAAACCACGAAAAACCACCGAAAGACTGTAACTTTCCCATCTCTCCAAATTGAGTTTTACTTCCGAATCACGAAAAGAAACCCTAAATCCTAATTGTTCTCGTGGCCGAGGCAATACCAATTAAATTTTAGGACTTAATCAAGAACAATAAATACAAAGCATAAGATCAAATTCCAAAATTGAACTGAAAACTTAAACACACGCAATAAATAAAATCATAAAATCCCAATTCAAATAAAGCAATAGAGAATTGAAATTACCAGGGGAGAATGGAGATTCGAGTGGGAGGTGTCGCCGCGAAGCGAAAAATCCGAAACCCTAGAAGCCAAATCCTCCGCCTCAACGTCAGAATTGAGTTTATGGGGGCCCTCCATTAGTATAACCAAATCAAGCTTCGCCCTTTGATCTTTATGTTCTTCGTCGTCGTATACTGATCATCAAGGAACTGAATTTTGCAAGCGACGAAGAAATTAGGAGGAAGAGAAGTCCCAAAATTACAAAATTACAAAATTATTAAAGCATAGAAAAAAATAGGATCGATATGGAGTAGAGGAAGGAGCTGTAATGTCGTGTGTGTCGGTCTTCGTCTCTTAAACGTTTCCTCTCCGTCGATTAATATTATTGTTTCCGGGTTTTATTTATTTACTTCTATTCAATTTTAATTATTTATCAGCTTTATAAGAAATTTAATTTTTCCCTACTTTTTGGGAAATAAAACTCAATGAGTCTGCAAATAATAATATTAGCAAAATAAAACGTTGGATAATAAGTTAGCAAGAGAATTGGTGTTAAACAGTAACATGACAGAGAATTTATCGAGAATTGTTCCCTTCTCCCCACCCTTCTTTCACACGGTTCTCAAAGTAGAGGAGGAGGTGTGGGCAGTAGGTACCAGGAGCCCTCTGTCCCACACATCTATACAAAAGCAAGTGTAGTTCATTGATTCCACGGTTTTGTTTACGAGAACTTCCTATTGGGTTATTTATTTTGGTATTGCTCTTGTGCGAACTCACTTAATTTTGGAGTTCCGACGAATTTTGAAGTCAATGAGCTCCCAAAAGGCCTCGTGCTAATTAGAGGTGAAAATGTACATATAAGGCTTATACGATACTCACTCCTGAGCTATGTAGGATCTTACATTAGCACTGTGATCAAAGTTCTACTATATGTTCAACTGCATAAAAATAAATGCGTATAACCACTTTAATTACAAATTCAAAAGGCCTGTTTGGTAGTGTACTTGAATCCAACTTTTTAAATTTAAAAACAGTTTTCAAGTTTTAGGTCTTAAAAACTTGTTTGGTATGACTATTTTTAAAAACTGAACTCAAGACTAATTAAAAAATATAGTCTATTCTTTAAAAACATAAAAAGTGAGTTTTTTTTTAACTTAAACTCACTCATTTCTTTTCTCTCCCTCATCCCCTCTCACTCCAAATATATATCTCTCTTTTCTTCTTTCTTTCTCCTCTTTTTTTTTTTACTTTTTTCGTCTCTACTCCAATCTAATCAAGTTTAAGTCGTAAGATTTAAAATTTTTAAATCGCAAACCAATCAAGTTTTTGAGTCATAAAGAAAATTGTTTTCAAGAAATGTTCTTAAGAAATGTTTTGAAAAATGATAAAAAATTTCAAATAAGATACCAAACAGACCCAAAACTTTTAGATAAGGGCTTACACGAAAATAATAAAAATAATAATTTTGAAAGAAGTTAAAACTTCAACACAAAACAAAATGCAATATAAAAAATAATTTAACAGTTTATAAACACATATTACGTTCATTTTTTTTTACGTGAGAATTAATCAAAATAACTTTCATCTAACCACAACAAGGTCAATAAATAGTGAATATTTTTTTTAGTTCCTATTGTTTTTAGAGATGTGATATCCACATATTCTATTTTAATTCCTACACTCTTCTAATTTTTGATTATCAAATTAAATAAAGGGTAAATTACGCCATAGCCCCTCAGGTTTGAGGTCTATTACAACCCCGTACAACATCTTTAAAACATTTCACTTTCATACCTCAAGTACTATTTTATTTCAATTTCATACAACCGTTACATTTTTCATCCATTGAACTGTTAAGTGTTGACGTGGCCACCACATATATGCCACGTGGCAAATAAAAATAATTTTTTATTTAAAAAACCTAAAATTTCCAACCAAAAAAAAAAATTGGGTAAATTACACCATAATCCCTCAAGTTTGAAGTCTATTACAACTTCATATAACATCTTTAAAACATTTCACTTTCATACATCCAGTACCATTTTGTAGTAGATCCATCTAATTTCGGGTAGAATTTTTGGGGGTGGGTGATGGGGGATGGAAGAAAAGGGTGGCTCGAGTGGGATTTGGGGGGGGGGGGGGTGATGATGGATGGAAGAAGGGGGTGAGTCGGGGAAGACGATTTCAGGGTTTTTTTTTTGAGAAGATTCAGGTTTTTAAAAATATTGATAATAAAAAAAAAAAATTGCCACGTGGCAGCTACATCAGCACAAATGTGGCAGCCGCGTCAACATTTAACAGACCAATAGATGGAAAATCTAACAGAGATGTTATTTTGAAATAAAATGGTACTGGATGTATGAAAGTGAAATGTTTTAAAGATGTTGTATGAAGTTGTAATAGACTTCAAACCTGAGGGAGTATGGTGTAATTTACCCAATTTTTTTTTTTTGGATGGAAATTTTAGGTTTTTTAAATAAAAAATTATTTTTATTTGCCACGTGGCAGACATTTGGCAGCCGCGTGGCATATATGTGGCGGCCACGTCAACACTTAACGGTTCAATAGATGGAAAATGTAACGGCTTTATGAAATTGAAATAAAATAGTACTCGAGGTATGAAAGTGAAATGTTTTAAAGATGTTATACGAGGTTGTAATAGACCTCAAACCTGAGGGTCTATGGTGTAATTTACCCTTAAATAAATTATAAACGATCAAGTAATAGAAATTAACGAGAAGTGCGTGGATAGCACACCCCATTATCATATGTTGCGTTCCTACCACCACTTTCGAGCTTTGTATTGATAAATTACTCATGTCTTGATAAATTACTCATAGCTCACCAAGTCAGCATTCGAACATCCCCGCGTCAGAACCGGCAGAGACAAACCGCCTTTGTCTGAAAAGCCGTCAATGGCAACCGAGTCCCCTAGTCCCAGTTCTAAAGCAGCAACCTTGATCCTCGTCCTGCTCCTCTTAGCTACTCTCTACAGCTCCTGCCAAGGATCCGAGTCTCGGATCCGTCCGGATCGCGACCTGTCGGGCACCCAAAGGAGGAGCAGCGGCGGCAATCATAGTCAGATCCAGAACTGCAACGACATGAGTTCGGAATCGCAGTGCTCCCGCAACCCCAAGTGCCGGTGGTGCCGCAGCGACGTCCTCAACGACATGTGCTTCCCCAAGCTCGAGGCTTTGCGGCTGCCACTTCAGGTCTTCACTTGCAAAATTGACTACTCCCGACTTGGCAGAAATCATCAGTAAGCTTTGAGTTGATTGATTGAAGTGTCTGCGGCTTTTCAAATATTTTCGGCTTTAATCGGATTGTTTAATTTGTTGAGTTTTGTACTGAATTGTGCAACTGCATTTGTGATTTGTATATGTTGTGTTTGTGGAATGAAATTGCTTATGTTCTTCGATTGAAGATCTGAATCTTGATGGGATGTGATTGAAATTGACAAATTGTGATTGCTGTGGATTACAAGATTGTGGTTTTGCTCACTAAAGAATTAGGATTGGTGGCGATTTTCGCACTCTCATTTTATCGATTTGCATTCGTCCATCGTGTTTTTGCGCTTTGGTAATTGAGTAAACGAAAGGAGAATCAAAGCGTAAAGACAAGGGGAGGAGTGCAAACAGAGAAAATGCGAGTGTGGAAGTCGCTACTCTTCGGATAATAAGGAAGACTTAGTAGTAAGATAATGTTATACTTGGAAAGAGATTGAGACACATTTTGCAGATTAGGAAGATAAATTACTCAAGGACTTAGCTATACAAAAGACCCCTTCAAGTGTAGGGCAGTCGGGTTTCGGAATCTTAGGTTTTCACAGCTCCCTGCCCGGAGATGATGCTTGAGGGTTATTTATCTAGCTTTGTTTGCTTGTCATCAGTAGTTTGGCTTCTGGTTGTAGAGCTGCATCCTAAGAACAAGGAGAACAAAACCGAGTAGAGATTTGTTTGCTCGAATGAAGCTTAGATCCTCTGCTTTGGCCCTTACCCTCCAAGACATTATCTTCTGTTATACCAAATCATTGCAACGAGACAATAGTGAAGTATTTTGGTACCAAAACACTGCGAGAAATGTGTTAGCCCGAAACACACAAAGGGGATTCCTATTGGAGAAATTATAGAGTGGCACAGTATCACCACGTCGGCCGTGGTACTTCAACTCAAAACTTGCCATTTGTATAGGTTTTTGACCGCTGAGCTAGGAATGCCGCCGTCTCTGATTTTCTACCGTCGCCACTGGCGTTGTTTTATTCGAAGTGTCCTTATTACGATCACGGGTAGGAATTGAAGACGTTAGTGAGTCCAACGGAGGAAGACGACGCGGAGGCCGAGTTCGCCTAAGCCGATGCTGTAAGAACAACTTTAACAAGGATAAAGATTCAATCAACTGAATCACAATTCTCAAAGATCAAGATAAAGAAAACTTTGAACTTATAAGTATAAAACCAACCTGCAGAATTTGATCCAGACGATGAAGCCATTATAGCCTGATGAACTCGAAACCTTCTACCCTTTAACAAGACACAATAGTTCTTTCAATCAATAGGACTTGAAATCTCAATGAACCGTATCCCTGCAAGAGCAGTGGCTCGAGTCTTTTATGACATTGGAGGTGATTTTTCATGAGGAAGGCAGGGAGTGAAGTAGCTGGTGGGGACTTGAGGCTTTGGCGAAAGGGGTGGTTGCTTGGAATTACTTTTAATTTTTAATTTCGTTTCCGAACTGAAAAAAGCTTTTAAATTCAAACTGAAAAAAGTTTTAAATCCAGCGGTGAACAACTGTGCACGTCAAAATTTGAATGGAAATATCACCCGCTGACGTGGTAATAATGCATCATCTAATAATTTCTCGTTATAATTACAACTGAAACCACATCAAACTACATATAATTAATTGAGCAACTGAACTGAGAGCTGAGTTTACAAATCAAATCAAATCAAACCAAATCTGGTGAAATAAGAAGAGCCTCTTTTTTCACTTTCCCTTAAAATTCCAAAAAAAATTGAACATTGCCTGTTCAACTTCAACAAAACAAACTCAGCAGAAAAGAAAAAAAAAATCCCATTGAGCCAAATGAAAATCATGCTTTGCCGTCTCTTCATCCGCCGCCGTCGCCTCCGCCGCCGCAGCCAACAAATTTCTTCACAGCGTCCCTCATGTCCTCACAATCCAACCCTTCAAAGAACTCCGCCAACCTCTCCAGCTCCCGGTCCGCCATGTCATCCACAAACGGTCGGACCGGAACAGCATTCTCCGGTTGAAAGAGGTACGAATTGGGATTGTCATCCACAATCACCACCCGGCTCAAGTCCCTCCCCAGCCCGGACAAGTCCTTCACGAACTTCCCGTCCACTTCTTTACACGTGTCCCGATACAGCCGGTGCGAAATCGCCCGTTTCCGGTCCAACCGGTCCAGCACCAGCGACGCGTACTCTCTCAACCCTGCCGTGAACACCACCACCTCGTACATCGCCCCTAACTTCTCCAACAACTCGTCCACTCCGGGCCGCTTAAGAACATAAAAATTCATCTCGATTCCGTCGATCTTCGGCCGCACTATGAAATCGAACTTCTCCGGAGGCGGGTCGGCCTGTGCGTGCACCAAGGTCTCATCCAGATCGAGAAACACCGTCATCGTCTCCGTATAGAAAAGCGGCGGAAGGGGCGGCTCGAACAAGAGATTGCGGCAGAGCGGGTTTCCCGATCCGGGTTCGGATTCCGGCTCCGCCTCATGGACTTGGGCTTTCTTGAGGATCTTGAAGCCCTTGTGGCGGTTCGGGGTGCCAATTCGAGCAAGTTTCGCGAAGAGCTTGACGAGGCGGCGCGGGCAAGTGAAAAGGGAAGCCAGCACGGCGGAGGACGCCTCGACAGCCGCCTTCTTGGCCGAGGACTTTCCGCGATTGCGTCGCCTGTTGGCGCTCTTCTTCACAATCTTGGACACCATTTCCACAAAATTCAATTTCTTGCTTTCCCAATTGCTTCTGCGAAATCTTGATTAGAGAAATCAAGAGAGAGAAACAAATATAAAGAGAGAGAGAGAGAGAGAGAGAGAGAGAGAGAGAGAGAGGGGTTGGAGGTTTGAAATAAAATGGTGGTTTGGGGGAGTTTTTTAAACTTTAGATTCGGTACAACGGTCGTCAGTGTAGGTTCGGATCCGGAGCTGAGGCTAAGTGTGTTTGTTTTGATGGGGAGCTGCGGTTGTTGGTTTGGTTCGGGAGGCTCGGCTGCCTGCCAGTTTTACATAATCACTGCAAAATTACGATAAATTTTTTATTGTGATCAGAATACGGATGGTACATCACGTATTTTTATATAAGTTGTGAAAAATTATATTTTTTAAGCTATTAGCTTTTTAACACACATATTCCACCATTTATATAGTGACACATGATATATCATTTCATATTCCGATCACATTGAAAAATATCTCCAAAATTACATGTTTTGCCAACTCTTTTTCTTCTTATCCTTGAGAACCTTCTTATTTGTTCTTGTTTTTGACGAGGAAGCTTCCGTAGTTGTTGGGCGATGATGTATTGCAATTATCTTTTTTTTTTACTAGCATTATAATTAATGTATACGTACAAATCAAAAGAAAATTAATATGAAAGTGAAGCACCGCTGCAACAAGGTGGCTGCTTATGTTTTCAAAGAGAAAGGTGTATCTCATTAATTGGGGTTGATTGAGAACCAATATGGTTTTTCAACACTTTCGCTGATGATACTAATGTATCAATTTGTATTTATACATTAATAATTTTAGACATCGAAATTTCAATAAAATAAATGTTTAATAACAACAACAACAATAAAGTTATTTCATACTAAATGGGGTCGGCTATATGAATTCTATATAACGTCATTGCGCTCAATTCTGTGTAATAAAATAAATGTTCACCAACGAATTAAATTTTGACTCTCTAAGAATTATGTGGTGCACACCATAGATCTCGTCAAATTGCACACATTGCATGTGACTCATCAAAGCCGGATGAGTCATCAAGAGTGACACATATTGGCATCTTAGGCATCCATTAAACAAATCAAAATAATTATAAAAAAATGCAAATTAATGCTACTTGATCAAATCTCTCAATTATGGTTTAATTCCTTAAACTACTGATTTTAATTTAATTAGTGATAATATTAAATCAATTAGTCTATAAACTAAATTAAATCAAATTCAAAAAGGGACAAATTAACTCGACAAATTATATCAATTATGGTTTAATTTCCTAAATTAAAGATTCTCATTTAATTAAATAATTAGCTCAAATTAAATCAAATCGGGAAATCAATTCCATAAATTACGGATTGGGACTGAGATTCTAAACTAAGACTCAATCGCTAACCTCTAAATATTAGGCTCATTTTCAGAAACAAGACATAAGAGAAACAAAATAAGACCAAATCTTTGGAGAAAACCAGAAAGCTCTCTAGCCAAAGCAAACACCAAACACTCGTGTTCTTCATCAAACTCGTGGAGAATTAACAAGCACAACAAATATACGTGCTAGTTCATCCATACTAAAGCCGAAGACCACCAACCACGTGAAATTGCTCGTGGTCCTGTTTCGTTCAAGATCAAGTCTGGACGGCCCTTAATAAAATATCGTCATGATTCAAGATCATTTGCATGATCAAATCTCAATAATAGCTAGAGATCGAACCAGAGAAATAGTCTGGTAAAGAATAAACCACAGAGATTGTGACCCCAAACTCATTAATACAAATTCATTATTCTGTAGACGTATTCTTGTTTCATTCGTTGCAGAAAACTTGTGCTTACAAAAATAGTCGTCTATCGTTTGAAAAAAAACATGGAGTATTTTAGTCTTTTTATAATTTTTGGAGTTGGGATTTTGTTCAATATTTTTTCCTCAACACATTGATGAAGTGATTCAAACTTAAATGTAAAAGATGTGAACGGTTCAATATATATTAGAAACAAAACTAAAAGAAGCTCTTGTTAAATTTCAATACTATTAGAAAAAAGTGTGAACTGATCCTGTGCGAAAGCACATTACATGAAGAAGTAGCAGAAACAAACAGAACATCATCACCATCCTCGTCCGAAACCCTAAAACGGGTATCCCAAACGGGTGAAATTCACGTCGACTCATGATTCCCCGCGCTTTTGATGAAACCATCAGCACCGGGAGCTTACACTTGGCATCCATCATCTCCTCCAACTCCAACTCCAACTCCAACCAGTCGTCGTCGTCTTCGTCTGATGACGTCCCCGACTCGTCGTCCCCAACAAACCGCCTCACAGCGTCCCTAATGTCGTCGCAGCAGCGAGCCTCCTCGTTCTCGAAGAACTCCAGCACCCTCCTCAGCTCCCGGTCGGCCACGTCGTCCACAAACGGCAGGATTGGGATTGCGTTCTCCGGCTGGAAGCTGTACGCGTTGGGGTTGTCGTCGACAATCACCAGCCGGCTCAGGTCCCTCCCCTGAATTGCCAGGTCCTTCACGAATCTCCCATTCACCTCCGTACACGTGTCCCTGTATAGCCGGTGCGAAATCATCCGCTTCCGGTCCAGCCGGTCGAGCACCAGCGTCGCGTACTCGCGCAACCCGGCCGTGAACACCACCACCTCGAACTTGTTTGCTAATTTCTCCAAAAACTCGTCCACGCCAGGACGCTTCACGACGTAGAAAGTCATTACTTTGCCGCGAATCATCGGACGTACGACGAAGTCAAATCTCTTGGGCGGCGGGCCCGTCACGGAATGGACCAGTGTCTCATCGAGATCGAGAAACACGGTCCGCTTCTCCGGCGAAGTCAGTGGTGGGAGCGGACGGTGTTCTCGGGATAATTCAGATTCAGGTTGACCATCTCGGGTTTGGGTTTTTTGAATGATCTTAAATCCTTTGGAGCCAATGCGGGTCAGCACGATAGAGGAGGCAGCAGCTGCGGCCTTTATAACGGAGCAGTTGCGGCGGCGGCGCTGCCTTATGCCACGACACCCCTTGGTGGACATGGGATTTTTGTCGATTGCGGTTTTCTTCAAAATCTTGGACACCATTTTCTTTTGTTTTCTAGACCTCGGAAGTTTGGTTAAACGTACGCTGTTTTCTTTCCGGAATTGATTGCTTCAGTCTTTGTTCAAGGTTAGAATTTGAAATGAAGCGTTGGAGAAGTTGAATTTGGTAAGAAATGTTGGGGGAGTGGAGAGATTTTTAATATGTTTGGTTCGGTGTAACGATCGACAGTGAAGGTTAGAACCGAAGCCTAAGTGAGGTTTGAGTTTGTTTTAGCTGCGGTTATTTTGTTCGGAGATAATTGGTTTTGTATTTAGTTAAGACAATATTGCATGCATGGTTTGGTTATTACAGTTAACTGTTAATTAACTAGGGTTTTAGTTTCGTAGTGGACCTATCACTACCAAGTCTACCAAATTTAGTACCAAGACGTCATCCCAATTCACCTTCCATAATTGTTTTTCTTCTCTCTTAAGAGAGACCCGCGAATATTTTTGACACGAGAGATTTTTCAGTGTGACCGTCACATGAGGTGGTATATTGCGCGTCTCTATATACCTGGTGGGATATGTGAGCTAAAAAGTTAATAACTTCAAAATTTAAATTTTCTACCACTAACATAAAAATATGTAGTGTACCATCCGTATTTTCGTCACAACTAAAAGTTTCTCCTTTGAGCAACATGATTGGACAACAATTAAAAAATTATGAAAATGTGGAGTTGGTAGCTTGGTAGCTTGGGAAATGGAAAGAGATAGTCATTTTCTCTTTCTTTTTCGTTGGAACTAAGGTCTAAGAACAGTAGAACCATGGTGATCTTCTATATGTTCCTCTCGTCTGAAATTATATATTTCTTCTTGGTTCAAAGCTTTTGTTGCACAACATCTATACAGTCATGATAGTTTTCTCACCACATGCCCAGACCATTGGGTGGTCCTCAAAAGCCTTCACATGCTTTTTTTTGGACTTCTTAGTGGTCCCGAGACCATCCGAATCCATAAATAATCCTGTCTTAATTTTATTTTAAGCTGTGGACAGCTGCACTACAACAAGAATTGGGCTTCTTCCACAAGTTTTCTGGGTTTGCATGTTAGCCCTTGTAAATTAACGAAGGCCATTTTTTGGACTAAGATTCCATTTCCGTGAATCAAATCCAAACAAAGATGATATTAATAGCCATTTCATTCTATATAATAGGTTGGAAATCGGCTCGAAACACTTCGAGTTTGTATCAAGTTCAGGTTGTGTTTCGCTCGTCAAAGATTAACATGTCAAACCTATATTCGGCTCGATAAGAAAAAATCAAGCTTGAGCATTGATATGTTTGACTCATAAAGTTAGTGTATATTTTATTTTTTTCATAAAACAACTCGAGTTATACTCTATTCAAGAAGTTTTCTTAGAGTAAAATCATGTTTTATTTATTTATTTATTTTTATAAATTGGATAAACGATATTCTAGTCTAAGGGGAAGGAAGTTGGGATAGGCCACATGTTGGGTCAACCCCTAACTATGAAGTGAACTCAGCACAAATACAATACGTCGTCATCATCTATGTGAGTTGAACGTGAAACTTCTCACTTATAAGTTAAGAGAAATAACAGTTGACCGTAGTATTAGTTGATTTTTGTTCTAATTTTGGATTGACTGTCTTCAATTTTACATTTAGTTCAGTATTCTTTTGTTTCAAAAGAAACTACGAGCGTGACAACTTAGCCCACCGCCACTCCTAATCATCAAATTCTTAAAGTAAATTATCGTTCATGTATTACATTATATTATTAAAATGTTGTTAAGTTGGAAGTTTTTGTTACAAGAACTCGAGGAGTTAGACTTGCTTTTGCCTCGAGTCCTTTACAATCCTACTAAACAAAGCCTATAGGATGCTTGCTTACCTAACCAGAATGAGATTTTGCTAAATTAAGATGATCTATGTGAAGAATTTGACTTTGTTTTTTGAAATTGTTATTAGCACTACAAAATGTCACGTTGCACTTCTTCATTCCTTATTTTCATTTTCATAACTTTTTTTTAAGAATATTCGGTAATATTTCACTTTTTCTTTTGTGACTCTCAAAGTAGAACTTTTTATGGACTCTCTGTTCTTATGAGTTAACATCAATTCTTTTGTCAACATTATAAAACATTGTGACAAAAATATAAGATGTAAAAAATATAAGCTTTGACATTTCTCTTTGTCAATACCCCACTAAAAGGATCCCTTGCCTTCAAAACTTCAAGCTTTTGTTTTTGGCGAACAAAAAACCTAAGACTTAAGAATATATCCTCTGCATACAATTATCTGTCAAATAAACATATAAATACAAAGTACTTAACTGTCGATCATCTTCAGACAGACCTACCCCTACCCGAACAAGCCAAAAAATACAAAGACATAAATAAATGAGGAAAGCAAGGCATAAGAATGACATCACTGAAAAAAAAAAAAACATGCAAAATTTACTTGACCACACTTTTGTACGTTTTCCCCTCTTTTTCTGTAAGTAGACTGCTTACCCAAAACATCAGCATCCTGATCCTACAACTATAAACAAGAAAAAAAGGACTTGACCAAGCTTCAGTTAAAAGAGTGTGTATAGTATCTTTGTAGTTGAAAAAATGGAGATAACAAACAACCAAAAAGAACAGGCAATACATGGCAAATTTCTTCACAAATTAACAAAATTAATGCAGGAAAGATAGTCTTTGCCTGCCACTAGAGAAATTTTTCATTGTGACTGAAACACGAGTAGTGCACCACATGTTTTTATATAAGTAGTGGAAAATTTTAATATTTAAATTATTAACTTTTTAATACACATATCCCACCACTTGTATACTGACACGTGGTGTACCACTCCATGTCCGGTCACACTTAAAAATCTCTCCTACCATTGAAAGCAACATAAAGCTTTCTAGCAACTTCATGTCTCCACGAATTTATTGGAGGCCTCTATCAAAATTCTCTTTCACTTGCCATATGGATTAGTCAAAATAATTTAATTTCCATACCAATCTACCAAAAAGGTTGTGTCTTTGTGATGGGAAGGTCATGGATTTGAGTCGTATAAACAGTTTCTTTGTGAAATAAGAGTAAGGCTGTGTACGAACGACGTTCTCACAACCTCCCTCGACCCTCGCAAAGTGGAGAGTCATGTTGGTTTGGGTCACCCTTTTATTAATCTACCAAAAGACAAGGAGTGTTAATATAATCCTGTGTGAAAGCAGCAGATTGGAGGAAATATACCAGAATTTAATTAGTCCAACCCTAAATAATTGGTATGACAAATGGGGTGGTAACTAACCACATGGATGTTGAAATGGTGAATAGTGGGAGGTTAGATTTTGCATGCGCATTGAACAAATTTAGGGTTGGTATCAAATTTCTCTTGTTCATCATTTGGTTCTTCTTTTGAATTGAATGAAAGATTAAAGACAAGTCCATGTTAGCATGCACTAAGAATTATATATTCATAATAAGATTTCATCAGCATGATCAGATTCAGGTAACTAATTGGGTCAATGCAAAAACAATTAACTTTCTAATTGCTTCATAATTGGGTAATAAAAAGGTACTTCATGCAAGGTAGTGTGGTTGACTAACTAGTACTGAATCACCGGTGGGAACAATTGTGGATAAAGGTCATGCAAATTAATATATATATATATATATATATATATATATATATATATATATATTATGTATGCATTTTTTAGAGACAAAAATTATATATACATTATTTGATTTTTTTTATAAGCGATGTTACTACTCCAAGTTGAACTAAGAAGAGGAGAAGAGTGTTGGAATCTTGAACAGAGTCATGAGTTAAAGATGAAGATCTTACTCACCAGGCAATCCATCACTCATCGTTAATTATACAGTACTAGAAAGTAATAGTGATCCAGCTCAACTTAAGTAACGCAGTAATGGGTTAGTTGTCACATCTCGGTTCGGGCTCAACTACTTTTTGGATTCGACTCTGTCATAGCACAATATTGTCCGATTTAGGCCTTGACCACACCCTTACGGTTTTGTTTCTAAAAACTCACACAAAAACTTCTCAGTGGGACATCCATCCTAGGATTGCTCTCGCACAAACTCGCTTAACTTCGGAGTTTTGACGAACTCCGAAGCCAGTGAGCTCCCAAAAGATCTCGTGCTAATTGGAGGTGAGAATGTACATATAAGGCTTACAGAATCCTCACCCCTAAGCGATGTGGAATTTTACATTAGTAGTATACTAAATATAGAATAAAATAATTCAATTTTATTAAAGAAGAAATGTGGTGGCTCTCTTCTTAGTCTTAGGCTATATCATCTTATACTCTAGAAAATTAATTGTTTGGTTTAGTGTTAAAATCTATGCGATGAACTGTAATTGATCATCACTCACGGATTGAAGACAAAAATCCTGTCTTTATAATTTAATTTGATCTCTTACCGTCTCGCATAGTCCTTTACGAAAAAGTTCATCAGAAAATATATTACGTATTTCTTGTCAATTTCGACCAAAACATTGTTTCTTGTTTATTTCCCCCTATACTCATCTATACTTTCAGTATGAATGACGTGTCTCAAAATAATTGGTTTGTTTATTAAAAATAGGGGAGCATTCTATTTCTGTCTTAAATAATTGAAGAGCAATTCAGTGTTATGGTGTTACTGTGTCTTTTCTATTTTTTTCTATTTGTGCGATCACGGTTAAGTTAGTCAACATTTTATATTTCTATTACTTTTTGTCTTATTATCTCTATAAAAATATATATATAAAATGTTGACATGACTTAACCGCGACCACACAAATATGAAAAGGTGAAAAAGACACCGTAAAAAAAGGGCATATAATCTGCCTCTAGTTCCAAGACGACTTAATTATGATTAACCTCATTTTAGATATTGCACCTGTCTTTTTTCTGTTTAGCATCTTTTTATGTTCACTAACTTTATCACCAATCTAGTTTACTTACACTACTTGCTTGGAAAAGAATAAAGGTCGACTTTGGAGGTTTTAACTTTTAGTTCTATAATTTTAAAATTTTGGGTTTGCTAGATAAAATTTTATTAGTTTTTTGGGCAATGAAAGTGATATTTTGTTTATAACTGCAAATTACAATTCTTGACATCTTGAAGGAAATCAAGAGGTTTCTCGAACCAAGTACAAAGGATATTTAGCTTAATCATGAGCCACTTCATTAGCACCACAAAGAATGAGTAAAACCTTTGAAATGGCCTCCAATTCTATGGCCAAGCTCAAATTTCTAATAGGATCCTTACATTACGTGATCCCACATTTTGTTTTTAGGACTTAGGAATTTTTTTTTTTTTTTGAAAAATGATATTGTTGGTAGGTTAAATTGTTAATGTTAGGGAAGATAGGAATCAATGAGGATCGAACATGCACCAGGGTTCATAGGCCTTATTATTTTATGCTATAAAACTCCATATTTTATGCTATAAAACTCCATCTGCTAGAACTTAGGAACCTTCAACTATAATCTCTCTCATGAATTTAGTTACTAATTAAGGTGATTATAATGAGAGAAGTTATTGCATCACTAGTTTATTTGAGGATTTTGTTAAAGTAGTGACCAAAGAAAAGAGGGCTTAGTGAGAGAGATTGTGTGTGTTATAAATGAACAATTCTTGCTTAACATAAACAACCGAAAAAAAAAGAAAAAAAAACATCCCTGGCGAACCTCCTCTTTCCAACCTTCGCATTTAACAGATCTGTCTAATACGTTCATTTGCTAAATCATCATCTTAAGATCATCAATTTACAAATAAATAAATAAAAATAAATGGTATTTTAGTCATTATCAAACAAATATACGATGAGTAGTTCCGAATTTTCAAGCAGTCTGCAGATTTTCTCACCTCTAAATTTTCTCTTCTCATTTTCCTTTATGCCTCTCTCTAAAAATAAAATTAAACAAAAAAAAATTAATGTAACTTAATCTTGACCGTTCAAATAAGAAAAAATTAGATAGAGATAATTTTGGAGGGAGAGAACCTTACTCTTTGTAGAAAAAAAGGCATTCGGGTCTACTCTGTATTTCCGGTGGGTAGTTGGAGCAGTCTTGAATGCCCTTTCTGTTATTTCACAAGCTTGCCACATTTTTCAACGATATCTCCTATGGAACTCCCATCTGAATATACCTTTTATGAAATAAAATAATAATCCTACTAAACATAAAGCCCCATCCTTTTCTTCTTAAGTCAACATCTCTCTCCCATAAATTGGGTTGTTCTGTAGGGTTGTTTGCTCACTCCAAGATTTGAAGAGAAAGCAGAAGCAATCTCCTTCCTGGGTCACCTTTCCTCCTCCTCCTCCTCTCTCTCTCTCTCTCTCTCTCTCTCTCTCTCTCTCTCTAGCTTCAGCCATGGCTGAGACTACAGCAACTAATGGAACCCATGTATTGAATGTTGAAGATGGTGATGCCAATCACAAAACCAACCAAGAATCCGGCAGCTTTTGTGTCTCTGTCCCTTTCATGCAAAAGGTGTGACTTAATCATCTTCTTTCCGCTAAACTCTCAGTTTCGAAACCATTTTGTTTTTAATGAGAAGTCGATGTTCTAAACTATTTTAATTCACGTAAAATTTGCAGACTGAGAACAAACTGCTAACTGACCAAATTCAAGTCCGTAAAATCATTTTTGTTAAATATAAATTTTTTGTTTTAAGGAAGCAGATCTTAAAGTGAATGATAAAGTTGAAACCTTTTTGTGGGATAGGTGTTTGCTGAGGTGCTGGGAACCTACTTCGTGGTATTTGCAGGGTGTGGGTCTGTGGTGGTGAATTTGGTCTCAGACAAGACGGTGTCGTTTCCTGGGGTTTCTATTGTTTGGGGGCTTGTTGTGATGGTCATGATTTACTCTGTTGGTCACATCTCTGGTGCCCATTTCAATCCTGCTGTCACCATTGCCTTTGCAGTGACCAAGAGGTTTCCACTGAAGCAGGTGACCTAATCAAACTAACCCATAAATTTTTATTTCTTCCTTTGAAATTGGTGAACTTCAGAGATCAAATTTCCTAATGTTATGTGTCCTTATAAATAAATAAAAATGTGTTTCTTGTTGAATAAGGTTAGTCTAAGAAACTCTCGTGCCGGTAACTGGGTGTTGCTAGACAAAATGGTCATGTGCAGTATAAAACCCATGTTGCTTACAAAACATACTGAATCGGCATAATTTGAAACCATAATGTTCTCTTGCCCAGTTCCATTTTTTTGTTATCACATTTCTCTCAATTTATTCTTACTTTTTGTTTATAGGTACCTGCTTATGTAGGAGCTCAAATTCTTGGATCAACACTTGCAGCTGGTACTCTTAGACTGATCTTCAATGGGCCCCAAAACCACTTTGCAGGAACAATTCCTTCTGGAACTCCCTTCCAGTCATTTGTGATTGAGTTCATCATCACATTTTACCTCATGTTTGTTGTTTCTGGTGTTGCCACTGATAACCGAGCGGTAATAACTTCTTTTTCTACCTCTTAACCTCTATACAATTTACTTTCGTATGGGATCTAACATTGATCGTTTCTCATGTCAATCATGCACACCTATGTGTTTTGATTCCTCACGGAGAAATTTGTGATTGACTTGAGATTTTGCCACCGTAGCATCCTAAGTGCAGTGAAGTTCTTCCCATTGATTAACCCCAACATTGTCAAAATTGGTCCAAATTTCCCAATTTTTAAAAGTAACCATACCCAATATGGTTGATTAGCTAACAAGGGTTGGTGTCAAACTTCTTTACTTGTTAGACTGATATAATTTGATTTGGCAATATTATACTACTTAATTAAACTAATATATTCCAAATTGTCTGCATCATATATTTTTTCATGTTAAACTATTACAGAGACAGTGACTTGGTCATTGAATCATATCCATAACGACAGTGACTCCAGAATTGTGGCGATTTTATTTTTCTTCATTTGTTTGCTTACGCAGATTGGAGAGCTTGCCGGGCTTGCGATTGGCGCTACGGTTCTTCTTAACGTGATGTGTACAGGGTATTAACTTAGTAATATCATTTTAAACATCCTTCAAAGATATATTTGTTTACTAAGCTGTGACATATATCTCTTAAATAAAAATTAAGATGTGTCCTAATGATTTGGGTTCACATTATACCCTGCAGACAGATTTCAGGAGCATCAATGAACCCAGCAAGAAGCATAGGACCTGCAATTGCATCATGGCACTATAAGCACCTGTGGGTATACATTTTTGGACCAACTCTTGGAGCTGTGAGTGGTGCCTTGGTCTACAATGTCATCAGGTTTACAGACAAGCCGCTGCGGGAGATCACTAAGAGTAGCTCTTTCTTAAAAGGAGTGGGGCGCAAGTAACGGCTCAAATTGGTGAAAAAATTAGAGGAAAGGAAGGGTTTATTAACTAGTTAATTCTACAGAATTTAAACAGATTTGTGGTTAGATAAAAGAGAAGGAAAAGACCTACTTTTATTTTTATTTTTTATGGTTTATGCACTTTTTTTGTTTTTTGTTTTCCAGCAAGTCAGGTGGCAGATGTATTGTTCTACAGTTGAAAGTGGAAATTTGAATTCCCATGTTTGGATATTACTGTATCACATGTTATCTTCTGATCCCTGCATAGGTTGATAAATCAAATCGAAGTGTGTTTTTGTTATCGTCATCTTCTTTCCCAACAAATGAGCGTATATTTACACAGACAAATTTACAACATGTTGTTTAACAACTCACAACAAGTCATAATTTAGTATCAGGCTCATTACAAAGCAACTCACAATGAAATTCCCTAACGAGTCACAACTTTTAGTATCAGACCATACAAAAATACTTATACAACATGCCGTTAAGCAACTCACGATTTAATATCAGACCCTACACAAATATCTCCCCTTTTTCTCACGTTAGTATAAGTTGAACTTGAGACATGCTCTAATTAAATGAAACTATCTATGAGCTGCTAAACCGACTGGTGATGTGTTTTTGGCAATGTTGAGCGATTGCAATTTACAACATGCATATTGCATGATCTCCAAATAAAGATAGACAAAATGCGTGGGGGAATGAAGAGGAAGAGGAAGAGAAAAGACTCAAGGAATGACGTTAGTTGTAAAGGATAAGATTGAAGTTTTTGGGCATTTTAGCACATGAACCCTGTTCATAAATGGTATTGGCATGCAATGCAACACATTAAAAGTGCAAAAGTGAATAATAATCCACGTTTTACATGCAAATTCCACCAATCTCACGGAATGCTCGACTCAAAATTGACAAATACTAGTTGAAGTCTATCTCACGAGTCATGAATCGAAAAGTCTCTTGAACTCTGGGTTGCAGTTGCACAACTACAACTCAAACTCCTGCTTCCAAAACTTAAAGAACTTGAACAGCAAAGAAAAACCAATGCAACGCACAAGAACACAGTCAGCATGCATTCCAAAACTTAAAGACTCAAGGAATGACGTTATTTAAATTATATAATTTTTTACTCAGTCGATGCCTTTCAAAATCTGTCCAATGGTTTATCCAGTTCATGATTTCAAAATCTCAAACCCTAAAAATCCATAGCCTCCATCGTGAAACCAAAAGAGAGCTGAAAATACTACGTATTTGTTGACTGAAATATGAAATAATGGCAAAGAAACTAACACAGACATCTTTGATCATAAGAATACAGATAAACTCCCATTGAAACGAAATCCACATAAATTAAAATGAAAAAGATTCCCCAAAATTTATGCTTGACATGGTTGAAACTTGAAAGGTTGGCTTTGTGCTTGACATGGTTGATAAAATATGATAAGAAAACCCTATCGTACTTAAGAAGCCCTAAGGGTAAATAAATATACTTCAAATGAAAAAGATTCCCCAAAATTTATGACTTGCTTAACAAGTTGAATCAGAAGTCATATTAAGAAAAGGATATCCGAGTAGATTGCTTATTACTAAAGTACAAAGAACAAAAATCTGGATATTTTGCTTTAAAAACAAATTGAGAAAGATATGGGGGACAATTTTCGTTGTCTTTTCTTTCTCATTAAGCTTTGCATGTGTAAGTTTATCTTACGTTGCTGATTTCAAACCTGGATAAAGGAGGAGAGGGGTGTCAGATAATTGACAGCCAACACTCATTTTCATGTCGAATCCCTACGATAATGAATCATAAACGAAATTGCTCTAAAACTTGGTTTTCACCTGGAAGTGACGCACTGCGTGGCACGAGATTGATAAGTGAGCAAGGGTCGTTATATCACCATCGGTGCCAGGAAGCAATGTTAAACAAACAAGGGCATTGTAGAAACTTTTCATACAGCCAACCCCACTTAGTAAGATAAGACTTTGTTGTTGTTACAGTGTGTATATATATGGGAGCGGATCTGTGACACCACTTTTTTTTACACAACCTTTTGCACATATTTTTGTGAGGCTCACTCTGTAATGTATTTTAACAATCCAAACCGTCTATCTTATAAAACATGATTCATAGATCATCCTTGCAAAATTTAGACAAATTCAAAACCATTAAGACATTCATATGTGAAGAAAATAGACGAATAAAATTATACAAAGAAACCTTAATCCCTTAGTCCAACGGTCATTGTAAAAAAAAGTGGTGTCACCAATCCCTATTTTCTGATTATAAGAATAATCTAATACAACATTTTTGAGCCCCAGGAACACTACAAGTTACTTCATGCCAAGTTAATTGTTATGATCTCCAGTGCCATAATCTGAAGACCTGGAATTCCCTTGCACACAGCTCTCCACAAATCCGAACTCCATTCGTTATCTATTCATTACATGTCACGCTCCCTCGGCATTTGCCGTATAGAAAACTTCCACACTCCGAATCAAATTACAACCATTTCGTAACACAAACTTGTCTTAGAATTTCAAGCCTCAACGTAATTCATTCGCACAACAGCTACCAAGTAAAATGCCAATGGCTAAATGAGTAAATGTAGAATACAAATGTAAATTATAAATTGCTTCCGACATTTATATGGAATGACAAATTTCAACAGGTAAAAAGACATTATTTACACCGCGGTTTAAAGAATTCAAAAAATGAGTGGAAAATTTCAGTTAGATTCTATAGAATTGAATAGGTTAAAAGTGAAAAGTCTAACAAAGGTTCCCCTAATTCCATAACTACCGGCATGTTTCCAGTTAAGTTCGTACCGGGAGGCTGTTTTGAGTGGCACTGCTGCTGACAGAACGATCCCTTGGTCTAGTTCTCGGAATAACTAATGGTCGACAGCAGATTAGAGTAACGAGCATCTCCATCATGAACACCATCATGCTTATCCAGACGAATATAGTTTTCTTCCAATTCCATATAAATCTTCTAAATAGGGGAAGTTCTGACTCAAGGGTCACCGATGAATCATATATTTGGGGAATACCGGCACCAGGCGAGTATTCTGCACGCTGTTCTATTGTCACCTTTAAGCAGGCAGTGGGAACATCACCTTCGATAAACCCTCTAAACTTGAGGGTCAGAGTTTGAGATTCTGAAACATAGCCGGCAACAAGAGGAACAACCTTAAGGAAAGTCAAAAGAAGGCGGATAGGCTCACTTTTGAACTGTAACATGCATGGTTGGCTCGAACTGGCAAGGGTTTTACCATCAACAGACAGGAACTGGACCCTGACCTACAAAAATAAAAAAAAATTAGTCAAATGAAAATTCATGATAGCAAAACATCTTTTCAGAGAGAAAAAGAGCGAGAGATTGCCAAATCTTAAGTTTTTTTTTTTTTTTTTGTTTCAATTACATGGCAATGTAAAATTAACTATGTTTTGTTATTCAGGATTAACAGTGGATCTAAAAGTGTTGATGGTGAGAGCCTCTAATGGAAATTAAAATTTTCATGTCTTCCCCTGTAATACAACAAGTGGCATGCGAGGTATTTAACTCAGAGACTTGGAAAGAAATATACTAGCTCCTTTCGTACCGCTGTATCAACAATTCAACTTCCTTACTTCCCCTGGTGCCAGTATAAGAATTCATGATGATAGTAAGATCTCCCAACAAAAGAACAGCATCATCAGATTTCTACGAAAGATCCATGCTTTAGATTAAAGGAAAGGCTTAATAATCAATCTTCATGTCCCACATTGTTCCACGGTTCCTATGCCTTCTAAAATCAAGTGACGACTGTGACAATCTGGTGCATCTCTGTGTGGGGGACAAGCAAGGAGAAAACTACTGCCATAACACACCATATGTACACAATGCTACTTGGAAGCTAACGACTATGATCACCAACCCAAACTTCATATACCCTTTTAATAAACAAACGAAACTCTACCATGAAACAGCAAACTCGAAACAACAAATTCCATTATGAATTAACGAAAAAAACAAGACGCATGATAGAAGTCTGAAACAACAAATAGGAATTCACATTTAAGTGAATAAAGCAAGTTACCTGAAAGACTCCGAGATTCCTGTTATACTCCGATTCAGGCAATATTGACGAAACAGTAACCCTCAATTTATGACCAGGAGTTATAACCCGATACCCCCGAAAACTCTCCCCAGCCCGAACCTTCTCTTTACAATCCGTACCACAACTTACACCAGCGCACGACATCACTGGCACATAAGCCACCGGACTCTGTTTGGTGTAATCAAAATTCAACATTTCCTTCATCTGCAGTGGCTCCACCACAATGCACCTCACTAGAACTCCACTAAACAAAATCGCTGAGACCAAGAGAGCACACAAGACAATACCAACATAGCATGACCAAAACAAACCCCAACCACACCGCAATGCCACCTTCCAAACCGCATTGTTGTCCTTCAACCACTCGAAAACCAGAGGACTCACACACCCACTAGCCAAATTCCACAAATTTAACAACTTTCCGTTTAAATACTCTCTCCCTCGACGCACAACTTGAAAGGGGTCGACTACCAGCATGTAAGAATTGTGCAAAACCCATATGGGAAATGTTAAGATGCTAACGAATAGATTAATTTGGAGCCCAATTGCTTTGATTATCAATCCTGCTATGAAAACAAGAAGGTTAAACGAAGGGTCACCGATTTGCGCGGCCGAGTCGGCGGAGTCGGCGGATGGGCCGTCGTTGGCGGCTGTAGTTACAGTCGAACCCTCGTCGTTCTGGTCACTCGGAACTTGCGCCGAGCTGCCTGGGTCCGGAGTCGACTCGGACTCCCTCAAATTCCGGGGAAGCTTAAATCTTCTAGCTCGGAAACTGAGCCTGGCGTCGTTGGTGGGGTCAATTCGGGAGGAGCTGAGAGAGGATTCTTCTAAAGTTGAAGTGTTTGAGTCGTCGCCGGTGATTGCTCGGACAAATGACCGGCGACGGCGGTGGGTCGCCCGAGGGGGTTTGGAATCGGGGAGAGAGAGTGTTGGGGGTGACGTGGATTGATCTGACTCGTCGTCGGAGGGGAAGTTGTCGAGGGCGTCGAAGAAGACGTCGTCGTTTTCATCTTCGTTGTTTGGGGCGGGAGGTTCTGTAACTTCCATCGCTGCTGCCGCGTAGCGTGGGGCTGGAGTTTGCTTATTGCTATCGCATTCGTATCAGCATCTGCCACTCATCACTTACGAACGCGAAGAAAACGCTGCGTTTTTAACCTTCTCGTTTTTTAATTCTTTTTGGATAAGCTTTAGATAGAGTAAATGCTCAAGGAAAGGAGAACGGATCCTCTCCGGAGTAAAGCAGCCAGAGTGAAGGGATCAAGTTATCTGGGTTCTCGAAATTTGATCTAATGACTAAAAATAAGAGAAGTTAGTAAAAAGTTTTAAAAGCACGATAACTTCTGGTCGTTGGATCAAATTTCGAGGACCCGAATTACTTGATCCTTAGGCTCTAGCTTCTTAGCTCCAGAGAGGATCCGTTCTCCAAGAAAACGGTGTGTAAAAATTAAATTATTTTTAACTTCTTCTTGGATTAAGATTAAAAAGAGTGTAAAAATTGTTTCCACTATCAACGTGTTACAAATTCCCGCCTAGCCCCGCTTAGGCACTCGTCTAGGCGTAGGCGGCTGTTCAGCATCACGATTAATTAATAAGTGTTTAAAAATTAATAAAGGGCATTTAGACATGCCTAGGTCGCAACTTTCACTTAAACAGAAAATAGATAACTTCTATTTTGAATTTTATTTTTTAATGAATTGTAGGTGGCTTGTTGGATACTTGGATGAACACTCATTATATCCTTGTTATTTATCTTTTTAATACTTTATAATCTATATGTCATTTTAGTTTTCAATTTATGTTTTCCAATACAATTATATGTTTTTTTTAAGTATAGGTACACATTTACTTATATGTTATATAATAAATTTAATTAAAATTTGAAAAACCGCTTAGACTCTCACCTAGGCGTCGGTTAGACACCCAAGCGCTAGGCCCTTGCCACCGCCCTACTACTGTCTAGTACCTTTTAGAACCTTGCTCACTATAAATAGAAATGTAGTATGGTTATGAATGACCATAAACTATCTATAATGTATTGATATTCTTGTCTTTAACAAATGAAACGATTGTCGATTAGATATCATCATAATCTTTAGATGAAGCCCATTCACTATGTTTGTGCAAATATATAAAAATAATAATAATAAAAAAAAGAAACTTTAACGAAAAATTCTTGGTGTAACACCCCACCCCCATTTTATTTTTTATTTAAAAATAGTTTTTAGGTCTTAATTCATGAGCCCAAGGACCCCACCCCTGATTTGTCCCCTCGGTTCCCTTCCCCTCTTCTTTCTTTTTCTGATTTTTTTAAAGGAGGCAGATTGTCTGTCCTCTACTTACCATCTCATTCTATTTATGCAATTACGGTTAAGTCATGTCAACATTTTATATTAATTTTTTTATAGAGATAATAAGACAAAAAGTAATAGGAATATAAAATGTTGACATGACTTAATCGTGACCGCACAAATAAGAGGGGATGGGAAGAGGATGGTAAGTAGAGGGTAGACAATCTGCCTCATTTTTTAAAACACTCTCTCTACCTTCTCACTTCCGTGCATTATTTCTTTAGCTATCCCCTTTTTCTCTAAAAACACACACACACACACACACACACACACACACACACACACACACACACACACACACACACAGAGCAACCATCACCACCACACCTGGACTGTGATCTCAAAAACCCTAAGCCAAGGGAGTGCTCCACCGTGGCAGTCACGATGCTTATTCCCGCGACGAACTCCGGTGACTTTTGAGGATTTTTCGACGTAGGTAAGTTTCGAGACTCCTTCGATGTTCCTTCCTCGTAGTCTACATTACTTGATTAGTGATTAAAATGGCTTTGGTGAAGGTTTTAGCACGAAAAACAACTCGAGGGGTATTTTCTAGAAATTTGGAAATTTCAACCGTGGTATTTGGCCATCTTTTAGGCCATTTTCCGCCCAATTCCGGTCACCACTCGGTACCCACTTGGTATGAATCTCTTTTCCACATTCCTAACTACATTTTGGCTTTTGAATCACTCAATTTGGTTAAGAAACGAAGACGTTACAAAGCTTTGAAAATTGTCCAACATTCGACCAAAACCTTTTTTTTTTTAACGAGCACCGCCCATTTTGAGGCATTTTTCGGCCAAACCACCTGAGTTGGCCGGCGTGCAGGGTATCAATCTCTTCGTCTTGTCGAGTACTACAACTTTCATTTTTGTTCCACTTGATTTCGTTGAGTAACGAAGAAGTTTTGAGCCTTGGAAAATCAACCCAAAAATTGGCCAAAAGCTTGGCCTTAAAACGGGTCAACCCAACCAGTTTGCCTTGAAACCCAAACCCATTGGGGCTAAGACCTAACCCAATTAGCCCAAACCCAAATCCCTTAATACCTAAGCCTCAAAACCAGGGCCTTAGGCCCGTTAAACCTTTTAGAACCCAGCCCAAAACCTTTTTATTTCTTTTTGGTTTTTATTTATTTTATTTATTAACTTAAAGGCCTTTGGGTCATTTCTCTATTGGGCTTGGCCCTAAGCCCAACCTTAAACCCTTTTAACTTTTAAAAATAGAGGCCCTTGGGCCATAGTGAAGTCGGGCCAGAGGCCTGTTACTCCTAAAACCTAAAGCCCCATTCCTTAAACCCAACTAAACCCAAAACCCCTAAGGCCCAAACTGGACCCAAACCCTAACCCAGTTGACCCCCATTGACCTGACCCGATCAACAGTCAACGTTGACTTTGACCGGTCAATAGTCAACGTTGACTTCTGGTTTAACTTTTTTGGGTTTCATTTAGAACGCATCCTAGGCTAATTTCGATGTCCTAGACCCATTTTTTAAGTCCGTTTCCCCAAATTCAATCATTTGAGTATAATTTTGTTAATTGTACTCTTTATGTGCTTATGTGCAATTAATAACGGCGTTCTCGTTATTCTTTTTGGTACGGCTTTGCACCAATGGTGTACGGTGAGTGGACCCCTTCTAAAAATGCATGTTTTAATAATAGAAATGCATACATGAAAAGCATGATTTAATGACTACGTTTTATGAGATAACATGCTTATTGAGGCTAGCTTGAATTATTATTATTTTTCCTATAACTCGTGTTCTTTATATAATATCTGATGGATGACGATATAATATTTAGAACATGTTTCGAACACCTCTTTATAGTATAGATGATGGATGACTTTATACTATGAAGTTGCTTTTCAAATATATGCATGTTCAATGATTTTGTACTTACCTAGGGGTCCTTATTCCACTACGGGGCGAATGATAGATTCCGCCCCTGGCGGCGGTTACGGTGTTGGCATAGGGCATGAAGGGTTTTTCTTCTGGCAAGTAGCCCAGGGACGGGGAGCTAGCACCGAGCATGAAGGGTTTTTCCTCTGGCAATTGGCACAGGGACGGGGAGCTGGCATAGGGCCTAGAGGGATATTGGATATTCACTAGCGACTATGTATATATGAGTTATGATTTGAAACTTGCACGACATGCTAGGTTTCGGAAAACCTATTTTATTTATCATGCTATATGTGTTTTCATAAACATGGGGGTTAGTATGTTGATAACTATTTTATTATATATATATATATATATATATATATATATATCAACTTGGTCCACTCATGTTTGTTTTGTGCCCCTTCAAGACTTAGAATCAAGGCATACAATTCCGGCATCAAGACACTTTCGCATCGGCATCTTTGAGTCCTCTAGGAGTAAGACCCATCCTTTGTTTCATTCAATTTTATATTATTCTTTTAAGCTTTCTAATTAGTTGTCTGCTCTGAACACTTTCCTCATTCATATGTTAATTACTTTTAAATTCACAAGCCTTATTTATTCTTATTCGCATGCATTCTAAATGGCTTTCGTCACCCCTTGGGTGTCGGCCAGCATGTGACCATCCCGACATCGAGATCGGGGCGTGTCACATGGTACTGTTCATTTTAATGAAAAATCACATTTTTACACTAAAAAGTCAATTCTGGTACTATTCACTTTACCCTTTATTTTGTCTTTATCGTTAAAACTCAAAGTTTTCAAGCCATTTTCATTAGTTTTCCTAAAAAAAAAAATGGAAAAAAAAGAAGTTGGAGAGAAATGTAAGCGAGAAAGCATGTGGGTTTTGTTTTTTGTTTTTTATTTTTAAAAAATTAGAGATGTTATGAACTTATGATACATGTGTGTTAGTGTGTATTATTGCTCAAAATTTTATTTTGTGATGGAAGATCAAATTGTCTTTTGACCTCATTTGATTGATAAAGAACATATTGTTAATAAATAATTTAGCTTAATGTAATAAGGTGTATAATTGTGTTTATTAACTAAATACTCATAATTGTATACGAGTGACAAAACAAAGGATATGTGGTGTCGACCTATCATGTTAGATATTTAATGGGTCAAGTTTTGGGGCAGTAATTGGTCCGTGCATGCAAGTGCTTATTGGTACAACTCAAGTCAAATTTTAATGCGTGTAATCGTTTCAAATTTTATTGCGAGGAATTGTTTCATGTTGTGTGATTGTACCAATCCAACTTTAATTGCGAAAAGGAAATAAAGGTAAAGAGGTGCTTGACCAGTCAGCCCCGCCCTTGGTAATTGACCACCATCGTCCTTTTCTCCACTGCGGCGCTCGACAACAGCAACTCACTATACTCGAAACACCGCCACCAAGCCTACACTGCACTCGCGTGTGTTTAAACTTTGTCATATAATAATGCGTTACAAGCCGCCACTACAGTGCTACCACAACGTTCCTGAGTGTGCGTCTTCGTCCCCTTTGTTCCCCACCATCGAGCTTAATACACGTTCAATGATCACATCAGGGAACAGTAGACGAATGCTCATCTATCTCACAAATGACAAATCCATACACACTGTATCCTCAGAATAAACTTTTGTTAAAGATCGATTAGTACAATTTTCATAAATGTTGATGATGATGCAGCAGCTGGCTGGTAAGCTCTTTGTTTGCTTCCTTGTTGCATTGAGTTGCTTCCGGCTGCCGGGACTTGCTCAGCCTCCTCAGTTGCCCCAAGAGGAAGGTGAGTCGAGTTGTTTATATTTACACACACACACACACATGTGTATATATTATATATATATATATATACACACACACATTTAACTGGCTGAAGTTTGCGGAGCTAGCAGTAGATCAGTGTGCTCCCCCCTCCACACCCAGTTCGAATCCCGCTCCTTGTAGCTTAGATTAGATTAATTACCTTCTCGGTCGAGAATCTAAGATCATTTGTTGCATAAAGTTCTTCTAGAGCATGCTGTAGAACTTCGTGTATAGAGCTCAATGATTATGCTGATTTCATTACGAAATACACCTTATAATACACAAAGAAAAGTAGGGTGCTCTCGGCCTTGCCCTTGATCTCATTTTACATTGATTTGTTATCTGTTGCTGTTTGAATCTGGATGCCATTGCCTTTTAGTTGATGCTCTACGGCAAGTTGCTACCACGATGGGGGCCAAATATTGGAGTTTCGATGCTGGTGCTGATGCTTGCCGAATTGATATGGTGGGTGTAACAGAGAAGCAACCAAAGGGATCCCAGAAAAATACCGATTGCGAATGCAACTTTGAGAACAACACTGTTTGTCATGTCGTAAAACTGTATGATTCTTTTGAACTTTATGTCTCACCTTGATTTTTCCATGAAAGAGGCCTTCCATGTTTCAAAGCTCTCAATTTCGGTAGTTTCTGCTCAGTACTTTAACTATTTGTTAAACATTTTACAGAATGATCAAGGGTTATAGTTTGCCAGGCTTGCTTCCACCCCAACTCGTGAAGCTTCCTTACCTCCGAGAAATGTATGAGCTAACGTATTTGAATAACTTGATTTTCGAGATTTGGACGATACATATCTTTATATCTTAATTAAAGTAACATTTCTTTCCGTGTAGTGATTTTGCTTACAACTATCTCAAGGGTACAATACCACGGGAATGGGCTTCAATGAAATTGACTTATATGTGAGCCCTTTGAATTTCTGTGAAAAGGTTTTAATCGGGTTGCTATGCATATTTATTAGTGCATTTTCTGCAGTTGTGTTCTTGCCAATCGCTTATCGGGTGAAGTTCCAAAGGAGTTGGGAAACATGACGACTCTGACATTCCTGTACGTATTGTTTAACTATACTCCATGCCTCGTTAATTGCTAGTTGACCTATTTATGAACGAATTTCCATAAGATATGATATTTGTTACATCAACGTTCTTTTTCGCTTCTTTTACAAATCATCAGGAACCTTGAAGCAAACCAGTTTTCTGGTATTCTTCCTACTGAGCTTGGGCATTTGGTCGGTTTACAGACTTTGTAAGACATCAAATCCTCTTATTCCCAACTTTTTAAAAGGACTACAAACTTGTGTATGTTGAATTAATAGCCCCTTGCTGCATGTTGCAAGTGTAGGTTTATTTCCTCAAATCAGCTGACTGGAAACTTGCCAGAGACGTTTTCTGAGCTAAGGAGTTTAAAAGATTTGTAAGGTTTAATTAGACTTGTTTATCTTTTATACCATTACACTGATTCTCGTGTCTGATAACAAAATTATACTGCAATGCAGCCGAATGAATGATAACAACTTTAATGGAACACTCCCGATTTGGGTGCAGAATTGGAAGCAACTCGGAAGATTGTAAAATCCTTATATTTTTTTAGTGAAACAAGCTGTTCTCATTGCCTTTCGAATTTTTAAATTTTTTATAGCATGTATAAATCTTTTTTATTTCCAAAAACTTGTCTTCTTGAAGAGATATGCATTCAAGTGGACTGGAGGGACCAATCCCATCAAATATTTCTTTTTTGTACAATTTGAAAGAGTTGTGAGTAATTTGGATCTTCATTCTGCTAAGTTATTTTTTATATGATCTTTCCTGCAGATTTGATTAATTGTTCTGTACATCATGGTGTGTCTTTGTACAGGAGGATTAGTGACACAAATGCACCGAATCAGGGATTTCCTGTGCTGAGAAATATGACAGGCCTAGTTACATTGTATGTTTGAGAGAGAGCTATGCCATTGAATACTTCGATGATTTCATATACATGTATACGCACAAGCACGCACTCGCGCACATATCTTTTTCTGTCTAATAGCTATAACTAGAACTGTTTGACGCTGATTATTAAACTAATTGAAGGATTTTGAGGAACTGTAACATTTCCGGAGAGATCCCTGCATATACCTGGTCCATGAAGAACCTGGAGATGTTGTAAGTAATAAAACTCATAAAAACTTTACTTTTGATGCTTGAATCACACCACACACAGACACCTACAGAAGTGAATGTCTGCAATAAAGTGGAATAGTAGAGAAGTCTCCCGCTGGAATGAGCTATCTGCTCAGCTTCCTAAATGTAAAATATTATCTGATGACAATCAGCACCCTGCTCTGGAGGAGGAATGTATGTCGAGCGCAAACATACAGTTCATTTTTCAAACAATGTTTCTTGGATGCAATCAACCCTTTACTTATTCTGTCATATATTTGGTTAATGAATCTGTGTTAGTATGGAGGTTGATTGATTGTTACTACGCGATGGTCAGGGATGTCAGTTTCAACAACCTAGTGGGTGAACTTCCATCCACGATAGGAGCTGAGCGTCTAAAATTTGTGTAAGTGAGAAATACAGTAACCTAATCGCTGAACTCAGCATCTTTCTTGATAGTATTGTGAGGTGCGATACTAATACTCTATGTTGCTTTGATTAGCTTTTTGACTGGCAACCTTCTAAGTGGAAATGTTCCGAAGTCAATCTTGCTAGAGGGAAGTAATGTGTACGTTTGTTTCCTGAACACTTCCTATTAATACCTCGTATCTGTGTATATACTGTTGAATACCATAATTGTCTGCCCTTCTTACTCCTAATTACATGGCACTCAGGTTCCTGTTTTGTTGCACAACTCAGTACAGTTATTTTCTCATGATTTTTGCAGTGATTTGTCGTACAATAACTTCAAGTTGCAAGGTCCTAAGCAACCGGAATGTCAAGAACACTTGTCAGAACACATAATTTTCTCTATGAATTACTTTCTAGGTTGAGGTGGTTTAGGAAAACTGAGTGTTTTCACAAACTGTCATGTTTCAGGAGTCTAAATCTGAACTTGTATCGGAGCTTCTCGAAGGAGGACAACTTGTAAGATGCTTCTTTTTGTATCGGAGCTCTCTTATTTTGCTTCTTTTCAATATAATTTCTTAAGTTTATTACAAGATCACAATGAGCCAAATTTGCTAGAATCTTTCTGCTCATTCTGTGACAGAAGGGGAATTCTTCCCTGCTTGAAGAATTTTAAGTGCCCACGATGTAAGTATATGTATTAGAGTTCGCGCATATCTCACTTTTGTCCTTTGGAATTCAAAGTTGTAAAGATGATTAGCATTTGCATCATGCTTAATTTACTGGCTAACTCATATTTATCCTGACTTGTCACAATTTCTTTTGGGCAGATTCAAATTGTATGCATATTAATTGTGGTGGAAGTGACATAATTGTCAAGGACGAGAATGGCACAAATGTCATGTTTGAAGGAGATGGAGGAGTTGAAGGTGGTACTGCAAAATATTTTAGGAATGAGAAAAGTATGTGGGGGTTTAGTAGCACTGGTGAATTCATGCACGGCTTCGATCTGCAAAATACACGTTACTCTATCTCGCTGGAGTCTTCAAATCTCTCTGAGTTATATACGACAGCACGCGCATCTCCACTTTCGCTTACTTATTTCCACTACTGTTTGGAAAATGGAATTTACACTATAACTCTCCACTTTGCGGAAATCATGTTCACAAATGACAAAAAATACAGTAGCCTTGGGAGGCGTATTTTCGATATCTATGTTCAGGTAATTATCTACACTGCTCAAAATGTCCATCTTTTTATGGCTGCAAGGCTGCAACTTGAGGTTTTGATAAGAGACCATTGTTCTTCAGGAAAGGTTGGTGTGGAAGGATTTCAATATCGAAGATGAGGCAGGTATGGCTCAAAAGAAATTAGTTAAGCAAGTATCTAATGTCAGTGTGACAAGTAATGTCTTAGAGATCCGACTCTATTGGGCTGGAAAAGGAACAACGGCGATTCCAGAGAAGGGAAATTATGGTCCCCTTATATCAGCCATCTCTGTGGTTTCTGGTGAGTCAGTCTTATCCACGTTTCCTACGCTGTCATTTTAGTACCAGCGTATGAACTGAAGGTTGAGTGAAGGTTGCTTGTCATATCGTAGAATAATCTGAGATTGTGCAAAGAGTTTTTTTTTGGGTCTGAAGATTATGTGACAACATTTTCAGATGCAAGGCATTTCTGCATATTAGCAAATTTTAAATATTTGCTTGAAAGCACTTCTGACTTCTGAGTGACGTTAATTTGTTTAGTTTACTCATTGGCCAGATTTTAAATCTTGTAAAAATGGCAAAACTGTGCGAACTATTTATATCATTGCCAGTGTTGGCGTTGGGGGATTGTGCCTAACACTCTTCATGCTGGCAATCCTTTGGTGGAAAGTATGTTTGGGAGGAAAAAGAGGGAGACAACAAGGTGCTTATTACGTTAAACCAGCCATGTCATTGCCAAGAAAATACATTATTACACTAGGAACTCATCGGCATACTTTATTTCCTTTTTGGAACAGATATTGTAGGACGAGATATGCAGTCGGGAATTTTTACTTTAGAACAAATCAAAGCTGCCAGTAACGACTTTGATCCTGCAAACAAGATTGGAGAAGGGGGTTTTGGCCCTGTCTACAAGGTAGCGCATTTTTTTTCTACTGGTATATGGAATTCTCACGATTCGAAAATTACATTCTAAAATTTTAAGGTTGGGATGCAGGGTCAGTTACCTGACGGTTCATTGATAGCAGTTAAGCAGCTCTCAACCAATTCAAAGCAAGGAAATCGCGAATTTTTAAATGAGATGGGAATGATAACTTGTTTACAGCACCCGAATCTAGTGAAACTGCATGGATGCTGCATTGAAGGGGATCAATTACTGCTGGTGTACGAGTACATGGAAAACAATAGTCTTGCACATGCCTTATTCGGTAGGTTTTCTATTTTCTCTAACCCTGAACTTTTATGAGTTCGGTTTGATCAACTGAAGATCTGAGTACCTAACATTGGATCACATGTAATTTTTGGAAAGAGAACGAAATAATATTTGTATTGAGCAAGAAGCAATTTTTGGATGATTTATAGAGCAGGAGAACCATCAGATTAAACTGGACTGGCCTACAAGGCTTAAGATCTGTCTTGGGATAGCAAGAGGTTTAGCTTTTCTGCATGAAGAATCAAGAATCAAGATTGTTCACAGAGACATAAAAGCTACCAATGTACTGCTGGATGCGGATATTAACCCGAAAATATCTGACTTTGGATTGGCTAAACTTTATGAAGAGGAGAAAACACACATTAGCACTAAAGTTGCAGGAACCATGTCAGTTATAATTTAATTTTGTTGGACGCACGTTTACATATTTATGCATTGTTTTTTCTTTTTAATTGGAGTAACCAAATTTTTGGACGATCTTAATCTGCAGAGGATATATGGCACCAGAATATGCATTATGGGGTCACTTGACCTACAAGGCAGATGTTTACAGTTTCGGAGTTGTTGCCTTGGAAATTGCCAGTGGGAAGAAGAACAGCCATGTGCCAAATTACACTTGCCTCTCTCTCCTGGAATGGGTATTATAGGACTTTCAATCTCGAGCCATTGCATAAAATTGTAGTTTTTTGACAACTTTTTGTTAATCAGTGAAAAATCTTTTGATAAAAAGTGAAATTTCTGTTGTTGCATGCAGGCCTGTCAGTTGCAACGAACTGGAAAACTGCAGGAGCTGATTGATGAGAACTTAGGGACTGAAGTCAACGACAAAGAAGCAGAAGTTGTGGTTAAAGTCGGTCTGCTGTGCACAAATGCGTCTGCGTCGCTTAGGCCTACCATGTCCGAGGTGGTGAGCATGCTCGAAGGACAAACAGAAGTCCCAGACATTATCCCAGAAGCAAGTACTTATACTGAAGACTTGAGGTTCAAGTCCTTGAGAGATGTATATCATCAAAGCCAAACACAGAGTTTGAGTGGCAGTCAGTCTCAGAATTCGGCAAACGCTAATACATTTTGCTCGTCCTCTTCATCACATCAGGCCATAAAATGGCTATAGTTTCTAAATTTAAAAGTTTTTGTACTCTACAAAAATCCGACCTCCTCTACCAATTGCTCCGTCTCTATTTTTCAAATGAACATTGCTCAATGAAAAGTTCTTGATTTTCGGCTTTTGACAGCTCAGCTATGATAATCAACTCGACTTTACTACAAATTTTATCATACTTTGGTGGGTTTTTACCGTTAAATCATTGGTCAAAATGTTGTGATTTACGGCTCAAAATTAAAGTGTCAGATACGATCTTGAAGTGGCTATCGATCGTACAGAAGCAGAAAAGAAATATTTGAAGAGTTCTGGAACCATGGCGACCAATAGTAGGTGGCAACCGATCAATCGGAGACGGGCAGAGAAATCCTCTTGCATTTCATGTTTAGTTTGTGTGTCTTATATGGGTTGGGTTTGGGACTTCTTAGTTGGATACTTCGATTATTTTCATGGTAGAGAAATTTTGATAATTTATTTAGGAGCGTTTTGATATAGGCACCTCGTTTTTAAATTTTTTAGACTAAACATACACTCTCTTTAAAAATTTGATCAAACATTTTCCTAAAAATTTGGTTATTAATTTTAGTTTTTCACAACTTCTCCTGGCATTTCGTTTTCTTTTCCTATTATCCCTATATTTATGCTTTTATTATCCATCTCTATGCAAATTTTTTTAAGAAAAACTAATGAAAATGACTTGAAAACTTTTTTTTAAATACTGATAATAAGGAAATGAGGAATTAGTTAATTAATTTTTTATTTAAAAAGTGTCATTTAATGCTTAGAAGGGGATTGACGAAATTAAATTCTTATATTATAGGCAATTAGTTGCTAAGCTACTTTATGCCTCTATATAAATGCATTTAAATTAATGACGTGGAAATTAAATAAATAGAAAGTTATTGAGGTACAATTGATCAAACCACCTTAATCAACTTTTTAAAAGGAATGAATATGTAGGGCATTCTAATTTTTCCATTTATTTATTTGATCAGGATAAGGATTTTAGGATTTTGAATGTGATTCCAACTAAAATTAGAATTTTCATTGTAACTTAAGTCATATGCACTATAAATAGGACCTTAAGATTGATTTTGATTTTGATTTTTTTTTGAAGTGCTAACTTTGAATGCTATCTTCATATGAGAAGAACTCGTACAAAATTATAGCTTAGAAACAAGACTTCCTATTTGATGATTGATCAACCACAAAACCATTCCACGTTGGTTTGAATTCTACGTGAGCATTCATTCTTTTCACAACATATACATTATTTTATTTCTATTTTTCGTTAAAACGTGACCACAATGTTCAGCAGCCGTGCGTTTCTCTCACACGTGCAATCATCACCTCAAAACAAACTTACGCTGACCTCGGTGAACAGTAAAAATGCACCTACTTCTCTCTCAAAATTATCCACATCCATGGAGTCCTCATAACTTTCACAGATTGTTGCTTTGATCTCTCACTCCTCATAAGAATTGGCTGCCTGCAAAAATTACCCTGTTACTACAATTTCATTGCTAATTGGTGATCATGCATCAGCTGGCTGGTAACCTCTTTCTCTTTGTTTACTCAAAATTAAAGCGTCAGATACGATCTTGAAGTGTCTATCGATTGTACAGAAGCAGAAAAGAAGTATTTAATTGGGAATTTGAGAGATTTTAATAGATTAATAAATTCATGAATTTTTATGGAGTTCAATTGGTTTGTAGAGATTCTATGTAAAATTTTGATTCAATTTCCTCAAAATCTCTTGCAGAGGGGTGAAATTTGTGGATGCTTAAAATACACTACAAAATCTCTCCAATTCCCTCTAATTCCTTATTTTTTTCAAATTCTTTAAAATCAAATTCCAATTGAATACACCTGGATTTCTAAGGATTTTAATAAACTATCTTAAAATTTTGATTGAATACACATTAAATTTCAGAGAATCACTTAAATTTTTGATTAAATCACGTAAACTATTCTTACACACTATAAATAGGACCTTTAGGTTGGTTTATTTTTAGTGCTAACTTTAAATACTAATCTTCATATGAGATGAACCCGTATAAGAATCATAGTGTTGAAACAACACTTACTATTTGATGATTGATCAACCACACAACTTTTCCACCTGAAAACATTCACGTTGGTTTGAATTCTACGCGTGAGCACTCTCATTCTTTCTTTTCACAACATATGCATTATTTTCTTTCTATTTTTCTTTAAAACGCGTCCACACTGTTCACTTGTCGTACATTTGGCTGCCTGCAAAAACTTTACCCATTTACTACAATTTCATTGCTAATTGGCGACGATGCGTCAGCTGGCCGGTAGCCTCTTTCTCTTTGTTTGCTTCGTTATCATTGCATTGAGTTGCTTCACACTTCTGGGACTTGCTCAGCTGCCTAAGTTGCCCCAACAGGAAGGTGAGTGCTTTTACTACATATCTTTCTACTGTTTACAATCCCTAGTTGCCTGTTTGGATTAGCTGGCCTGCCTGATATGGGCAACCCGAGCTGAGAATTGTTCGGTTTTCTTTTTCGAGTAATCAAACGTGTTCGAATTCTATTGACAATCCAAGTGAGGAGAGTTAGGTGCTTCTCAACGCAAAAGCACTTTTAAGTTTTGTTGTCAATCTTAATCTGAAGTGTTTTCAGTCGTTAGAACTTTTCCATAAGCAATCTAGAGAATATATAAGCTCCTTTATCAAAATTACATCTGGTTTTGGCATTCACTCATTGCTTGTTTACAGTATTGATTTGCTACAGCTATGATGCTTATAGTATTGTTTGAGTTTGGATGCCTTTTAGTTGATGCTCTCCAAGAAATTGCTACCACGATGGGTGCAAAATGCTGGACTTTTAACGCCGATGCTTGCCGAATTGAAACCGTGGGTCTAACAAAGGAGCAACCGAAGGGATCCCAGGCAAATACTGATTGTGATTGCAACTTTGAGAACAACACTGTTTGTCATGTTGCAACGCTGTATGAGTCTTGACTTTTACTTTTTCTTTGATTTTTCCATCTCCATCGGCTTAAGAAGGCAACACCTTCCATGTCACAGCTCTGAATCTCGGTAACAACCTTAGTATCATGTGTTTAATGTGTTACAGAACGCTCAAGGGTTACAGTTTACCTGGGTTGCTTCCACCTCAACTTTTCAAGCTTCCTTACCTTCGAAAAATGTAAGAGCTATCATATTTGACTTACATGATATTCATTTGAGGTTCGGAATTGGATGCTACATATCTTTAGTTATTTATTAGTTAATTATTCAAAGTAACATTTCTCTCTTGTAGTGATTTTGCTTACAACTATCTCAGCGGTACAATACCACAGGAATGGGCCTCAACGAACCTAACTTATATGTGAGCCTTTAGAATTTATTTGAAAAGGTTTTGATCTCGTTGCTATGTACGTATATCTAATAGTGAATTTCCTGCAGCTCTGTTCTTGTCAATCGGTTATCGGGGCAAATCCCAAAGGAGTTGGGAAATATTACCACTCTGACATTCCTGTACGTAACTGCATTTTGATTCAAGTTCTTATGATTGTTGTGAAAATATACTGATAAAAATGATACATCAACTTTCCTTTCTTTTTCTTTCGTAAATCATCAGGAACCTGGAGGCGAACCAATTTTCTGGTATTGTTCCTAATGAGCTTGGGAATTTGGTTAATTTGCAGACTTTGTACGTTACCAAACCCCTCTTTATATTTCTAAAATGGATTTAGAGTAGTTTATGTTGAGTTGATAGCTCATACTGCATGTTGCAAATGTAGGATGCTTTCCTCCAATCAGCTGACTGGATACGTGCCAGAGACGTTTTCTGGGCTAAGGATTTTAAAAGATTTGTAAGATTCAATTAGATTTGCTGCTTTTTATAATAAACTGGTGCTTGTAACTAATTAATCAGCAAAATTCTAATGAAATGCAGCCGAATAAATGATAACAACTTTAGTGGAACACTACCCGATTGGGTACAGAATTGGAAAAAACTCACAAGATTGTAAGATCCTTATACTTTCGTAAAACAAGTTGTTCCTGTTGCCATTTGGCCATTTGACCATTTAAAAGTTTATACCCTGTATGAATCGTTTTCTTTTTTCAATTGCCTTGTTGAAGGGAAATGCATTCGAGTGGACTGGAAGGACCGATTCCATCTAATATTTCTCTTTTGAACAATTTAGAACAGTTGTGAGTAATTTGCATTCTCATTCTGCTCAGTTTTTCTGCATAATTTTTTGTGTATCTTTGATTAATAATTCTGCGCATCATGTCATATCTTATACAGGAGGATTAGTGACACAAATGGACCATATCAGGAATTTCCTTTGCTGAGAAATATGACAAGCCTAGTAAGATTGTATGTCGAGAGAGCTTATCCGTTGAATGCTTTGATAAACTTGATGATTTCATATACATGTATAAGTGCAAGCGCATACTTGTTGCAAAAGACAAAACTCCATTTTTCATCAATTGTTGAAACAAAATCCAACTGCTGATGAAAGCATTTGTTACTGCTGGTTTTTTGACCTAACTGTTGGTGGGCATGAATTTGGTGCTCATCATTGAGTTCTTCTGCCAAAAATCGTATGTGTATCTGCTGTTCTTTTTCTATTCAATAGCTATAAGCCTCTAACTAAGAGCTGTTTGATGCTGATTGTTTAACAAATTGAAGGGTTTTGAGGAACTGCAATATTTCCGGAGAGATTCCCGCATATGTCTGGTCCATGAAGAATCTAGAGATGTTGTAAGTAATAAAAGTTTATTTAATGTATCTGCTGAATGAAGTCTGTGTTAGGACTTAGGATGGAGACTAATTGATTGTTATTATAAAATGGTGATAGGGATGTCAGTTTCAACAAGTTAGCAGGCAAACTTCCATCCACGATAGGAGCTGAGCATCTAAAATTTGTGTAAGTGCGAAATTATTTACGTTTTGATACTATCAGTCTTAATCTACAACAGAGAACAGTCAGTTGATTTCAATTCTGGATAAACCAGTAATAACTATTACAGGAGAAAAGTGGTGACGATTTTTATATAAGCATGTACATCTGCATCTGCACACTAGCAAATCAGCACACCAAACAGTTTTTCATCTCAACAACTTACTTTTTCCCAATAACCATGTCATAGAAATAAAACCAAATTGATGAAGTTCGCATTTTCTCGATAGTCCAGATTTCAAATGCTAATACTATGTTGCTTTGATTAGCTTTTTGACTGGCAACCTGCTAAGTGGAAACGTGCCAAGGTCAATCTTGCGAGATGGAAGTAATGTGTAAGTTTGTTTTCTGAAATGCTTTCTGTTAGCTTCTGGTTCCTTTTTTATATCTGCATTCTACTAAGTTCTAAATTATGTGTATGTACCGTTGTATATTGCAAATATCTCCCCTTCTTATTTCTAATTCCGTGGCACTCAGGTTCCCGTTTTGTTGCAAAACTGACAGTTGTTGTTTATGCTTTTTTTTGCAGTGATTTGTCGTACAATAACTTCACATTTCAAGGCCCTGAGAAACCGGATTGTCAAAAGAACTGGTCCGAACAGATACTATTCTCTATAGATTACTTCTTAGATTATGGTGTTAGGAAAACTAATAGTTTTTTCACCGTCTTATTTCAGGAATCTAAATCTAAACTTGTATCGGAGCTCTTCAGAGGAGAACAACTTGTAAGATGCTTCTTTTTGTTTTGCTCGACTCTTTCTTCATATCTTTTCTTTTCCATCTCATAAGTTAACTTCAAAATTTGCTTATTCATCGTTTGGATCAATCTGTGACAGAAGGGGAATTCTTCCATGCTTGAAGAATTTTTAGTGCCCACGATGTAAGCGTACTTGCTGGAGTTTAAGTATTATGGACTGCTATGAGACTAATTTGAACCCATTAGCCTTATTTTTCACCTAAAAATTCAGTGTCGAGTTCATTTACGAATATGCACATATAAATTCAGCAATTACACCATATTTGAATATATCTTCGCTCATGAGAATTTTTTGTGCAGATCCAAACTGTATGCATATTAATTGTGGTGGGAGAGACATAATTGTCAAGGACAAGAATCACGCTAACGTCATGTTTGAAGGAGATGGAGGAGTTGAAGGTGGCAGTGCTAAATATTTTAGGAATGAGAAAAGTTTGTGGGGATTTAGTAGCACCGGAGACTTCATGGATGACTTCGAGCTGCAGAATACACCCTACTCTGTATCTCTAACATCTTCCAATATTTCTGAGCTATATACAACGGCACGCGTATCTCCACTTTCACTTACTTATTTCCACTATTGTTTAGAAAATGGGATTTACACTACAACTCTCCACTTTGCGGAGATAGAATTCACTAATGACAAGAGATACACAAGTCTTGGGAGGCGTATTTTCGATATCTATGTTCAGGTAATTAGCAACACTAATTGGATTGCCATCTTTATGTTCCATAACTCAAGGTTTTGACAAGGTCATTTTTTTTTTATCAGGAAAAGTTGGTGTGGAAGGATTTCAATATTGAACATGAGGCAGGCATGGCTCAAAAAAGTTTAGTTAAGCAAGTAGATAATGTCAATGTGACAAGTAACGTCTTAGAGATCCGGTTCTACTGGGCTGGAAAAGGGACAACAAGGATTCCGGAGAGAGGACACTATGGTCCCCTCATATCAGCTGTCTCTGTGGTTTCCAGTGAGTCAATCTTGTTGACGTTTCCTTTGCATTTTAGTACCATCATTTAAACTGAAGATTGTCCAAAGGCTTTCCTAAGATACTGTAGAATATGAAAAGGCAGTTCTGCAGTATTAGTGCATTTTGAATATTTGATTATTTTCACAGTTCATGATTTTGCCTATCTGATAAAATCTTTGTGGTCAGCATTATCTTCTTTCTTTTTGCTTGAAACCTTTGTGTGACTGAGCGTAACTGGTTCATTCTTTTGTTCAGACTTTAAACCGTGTACAAATGGTGGAACTGTGCAAACCATTTCCATCATTGCTGGTGTTGTTGGGGTAATCTGCCTAACAATATTCATACTGGCAATCCTTTGGTGGAAAGGATGTTTGCAAGGAAAAAGGGGGAGACAAAAAGGTGCATATTACATTAAACATCTCATTCTCAAATTGCTAGCGTGCATCCTGCTGAAAATTATATCGAAAAGGCTGCTACTAATAACGACTTTGATTCTGCAAAAAAAAATGATATTTGGCATACTTTAATTTTTTCTTGTACAGATCTTCTTGGACGAGATATGCAGATGACTTTTACTTTGAAACAAATAAAAGCTGCTACTAATGACTTTGATTCTGCTAAAAAGATTGGAGAAGGTGGCTTTGGTCCTGTCTACAAGGTAGCCCATATTTCCTTTGGAATATATATAGAACTCTCAAATAAAGTCCTCTTCTTGTAATACAAATCTTCAGGGCAAAAAGTAAACTCTAAAAATTACGGTTTGAATGCAGGGTCACTTACCTGATGGTTCATTGATAGCAGTTAAGCAGCTCTCGTCCAATTCAAAGCAAGGAAATCGCGAATTTTTAAACGAGATGGGCATGATAAGTTGTTCGCAACACCCAAATCTAGTGACACTGCATGGATGCTGTATTGAAGGGGATCAATTATTACTGGTGTACGAATACATGGAAAACAATAGTCTTGCGAATGCCTTATTCGGTAACTTATATGACGTCAATAAAATCTGAATATACAGGACATTTAACATGTGATTTTAAATTTCTTGTGGACATTCTATAATTCTAACATCTCTGTTAAGGGAAGTTTTCAGATTTGATTATCTATTTTTCATTTGTACACTTATAAGATTTTTGGTTGTATGATATATAGGCCCGGAGAACCGGATAAATGTGGACTGGCCTACAAGGGTTAAGATCTGTACCGGGATAGCAAGAGGTTTAGCTTTTCTGCATGAAGAATCAAGACTCAAGATTGTTCACAGAGACATAAAAGCCACCAATGTGCTGCTGGATGGGGATTTGAACCCTAAAATATCGGACTTTGGATTGGCTAAACTTTATGATGAAGAGAAAACACACGTCAGCACCAAAGTTGCAGGAACCATGTCAGTTGTCTTAAAATTTTCCTAGACGCATGTTTACATACGGAAGTTTTGTCGTTTTAATTGGAAAGTGACAAATTATTGGGACTATGTTAATCTGCAGAGGATATATGGCCCCAGAATATGCGCTATTGGGTCACTTAACCTACAAGGCAGATGTTTACAGTTTTGGAGTTGTTGCATTGGAAATTGCTAGTGGGAAGAAGAACAGTTACGTTCCAAGTAACGCTTGTGTCTCTCTCGTTGACTGGGTAGTATACAGCTTTCAATCTGTCAAGCCACTGCATAATTTGTGGTTTTTCCGTCAATTTTATGTTAATCAGTAAGAAACCTTTTGATAAAGCGAAATTTCCGTTGTTGCATGCAGGCCCATCAGTTGCAACAAGGTGGAAACTTGAAGGAGCTGATAGATGAGAGCTTAGTGAGTGAAGTCAATGACAAAGAAGCAGAAGTAATGGTTAAAGTCGGTTTACTGTGCACAAATGTTTCTCCGTCACTTAGGCCTACCATGTCCGAGGTGGTGAGCATGCTTGAAGGGCGAACAACAGTCCCGGACACGAAGCCAGAAGCGAGAAATTATGGAATGAAAGATTTGAGGCTCAAGGCCATGAAAGATCGTCATCAAAGGCAAACACAAAGTTCAAGTGGTAGCCAATCCGAGAATTTGGCAACTTCTACTATGAAGCATGGATACGGTACGGATACAGCGATATGACACGACAATACGGAAAATTTCTAAAAATTAAGATACAATAAACTATGGATATGACAAATAAAAATGTTTATAGCAACAAAAATATACATTTTAAAACATAATTTATTATTCAAATTTAAGTTAATTTGAGTTGTTAGAAAAGAAAAGTTCGAAATTTAGTTCTTTTATACTGTAAAAGAAGTGTGAGAGTTGTATTCATGGTTTTAATTAAGGAAACTTTAACGAAAAGCTCCCGGTACTGTTCATTTTAACGAAAAACCACATTTTTACACTAAAAAGTCAATTCTGGCACTATTCACTTTACCCTTTATTTTGTCCTTATCATTAAAACTCAAAGTTTTCAAGTCCTTTTCATTAGTTTTCCTTTTAATTAAAGGGAAGTTCTTTGTTTTCAATAACTTTCAATTATAGATGTTTCTTATTAATTTTCTCGTTCTCAATATATTTTTTGAAAGTGTAAATGTATCCTAAATATGGGATATGCATATCCATCATGTCAAATTCGTGTCCATCAATCAAGATACGTGTCGGACGAGTATCCGAGAATATCGAGTAAGTATCTATCCGATCAAATATTGGATACGGAATACGGGACCAAATAGAAATATATGGGCATCATAGCTAGTACATTTTGCTCACCCATCATGGGAGTGCTCTAGCCCCCTTCTCGCTTAACTCTGGGGTCCACCACATCCAGGGCCCGACCTCCGCCGTAGCACGATATTGTCCACTTTGGGCCCCGACCACACCTTCGCGGTTTTGTTTCTGCGAACTCACACGAAAACTTTCCAGCGGGTCACCCATCATGGGAGTGCTCTCACGCGCTACTCGCTTAACTTCGGCGTTTCGATAAACTCCAAAGCCAGTGAGCTCCAAGAAGGCCTCGTGCTAGGTAAGGATGAGAATATACATATAAGGCTTACAGGATCCTCACCCCCTGGGTGATGTGAGATCTCACAATCCACCCCCTTAGGGGCTCGACGTCCTCGTCGGCACACCACAGTTAGGGTTAAGCTCTGATACCAAATTGTCACATCCCCGCCCGGGGTCCACCACATCCTGGGCCTGACTTCCGCCGTAGCACGATATTGTTCGTTTTGGGCCCCGACCACACCCTCACGGTTTTGTTTCTGGAAACTCACACGAGAACTTCCCAGTGGGTCACCCATCATGGGAGTGCTCTCGCGCGCTACTTGCTCAACTTCGGAGTTCCGATAAACTCCGAAGCCAGTGAGCTCTCAGAAGGCCTCGTGCTAGATAGGGATGAGAATATACATATAAGGCTTACAGGATCCTCACCCCTGAACGATGTGGGATCTCACAAGGCGCCATGAATCGAGTTCAATCAAATTTGAATAAAAATCCCGAGGATATCATGCATTGTAGCAGTCTAGCTAGCTGTCTATCCTTCAGTTGTAATTTTATCATACTAATTGTTGCGAGTTTCTTTAGCAAGTACATATGACCTTCCTTAAGAAAAATATTAAATATTTGGAAGGCTTATTTGATTACGATATCTCTCACACCGAGAACATGTATGTTTATAAAAGCAGTATGCAAGGTATCAGTATTATTCTCATTCTTGACTAATACATAAGGAATGAAAAATTGGTTTTCAAGTCGAAATTAAGTGTCTTCGTGTGAAGCGAACCCATATAAGAATTCTTACGAACAACCACTAGACTGTTCCACCTAAAAGCAGTCCCCTTTTTTTTTTTTTTGGAAGACTTGAATCCACTTGGGCATTCATTCTTCTTTTCACAATGATATGCATTATTTTCGTTCTACTTTTCTATAAAGCTTCTTATCACAAGTTTTCTTTTTTTTTACACATGTCGAAATACTCACCACAAAACACGTCTAATGACAACAATGAACAGTAAAGTGTACCTACTTTACTCACAAATCACAATATTAAGCACATCCATGGAGTCCTTAAAACTTTCAAAGATTGTTGCTTCTCGCACTCCTAATAAGCATTGGCTACTGCAAAAACTTAGCTAATTACTACAATTTCATTGCTAATTGGTGACGATGCGGCAGCTGGCTGGTAACCTCTTTCTCTTTGTTTGCTTCATTATTATTGCATTGAGTTGCTCCACACTTCTGGGACTTGCTCAGCTGCCTAAGTTGCCCCAACAGGAAGGTGAGTGCTTATTACTATATATCTTTCTACTGTTTACAATCCGTAGATGCCTGTTTGGTCTTGAAAATGTTGCGCCGCGGGAAGAAAGTCTTTGTCTTTGGTACGTACAAGGACTCATCAAAGTTGCTTGGATTAGCTGCATGGCCTGCCTAATATGGACAACCCAAACTGAGAATTGTGTCGGCTTTCATTTTCGTGGCTATCACTATGAGGGCCCTCCTTTTGAGACTGCTTCTCGGAAAACCGCTCATATATAAGCGCTTTTGTTACAAACATGATGAATTCTATTGACAATCCAAGTGCTTCTTGAAGAAGTGCTTGAAGAAGTGCTAGGGGCTTCTCAACGCAAAAGCACTTTTAAGTGAAGTGTTTTCAGTCGTCAGAACCTTCCATAAGCAATCTAGAGAATATATAAGCTTCTTAAATAAAATGGCATCTAGTCTTGGCATTCACTCATTGCTTGTTTATAGTATTGATTTGCTACATGCTATGGCTCTTATAGTATCGTTTGAATTTGGATGCCTTTTAGTTGATGCTCTCCAAGAAATTGCTTTCACGATGGGTGCAAAAGTTTGGACTTTTAACGCTGGTGCTTGCCGAATTGAAACGGTGGGTCTAACAGAGAAGCAACCAAAGGGATCCGAGGGAAATACCGAATGTGATTGCAACTTTGAGAACAGCACTGTTTGTCATGTTACAAAGCTGTACGAGTCTTCACTTTTACATTAATTTTTCCATCTCGGCTTAAGAAAAGGCAACGCCTTCCATATCACAGAGCTGTGAATCTCAGTGGCAACTTTAATATCATGTGTTTAATGTGTTACAGAACGCTCATGGGTTACAGTTTACCTGGGTTGCTTCCACCTCAACTCGTCAAGCTTCCCTACCTTCGAAAAATGTAAGAGCTATCATATTTGGCTTACATGATATACATTTGAGGTTCGGAATTGGACGCTACATATCTTTATTTATTTATTAATTAATTAATTCTCTCTTGTAGTGATTTTTCTTACAACTATCTCAAAGGTACAATACCACAGGAATGGGCTTCAATGAAACTAACTTATATGTGAGCCTTTTGAATTTCTGTTAAAATGTTTTAATCTCGTTGCTATGTACGTCTATCTAATAGTGAATTTCCTGCAGCTATGTGCTTGTCAATCGGTTATCGGGGGAAATCCCAAAGGAGTTGGGAAATATTACCACTCTGACAGACCTGTACGTATTGAAATTTGGTTTATGTTTAGGGGACCTCGACACTGCATTTTGATTCAAGTTCTTGTGATTGTTTTGAAAATATACTCGATACATCAACTTTTCTTTCTTTTTCTTTCGTAAATCATCAGGAACCTTGAGGCGAACCAATTTTCTGGTAGTCTTCCTAATGAGCTTGGGAATTTGGTTAATTTGCAGACTTTGTAAGTTATCAAACCTCTCTTTACATTTCTAAAAAGGAGTTAATAGAATTTTATGTCGAGTTGATAGTTCATTACTGCATGTTGCAAATGTAGGATGCTTTCCTCCAATCAGCTGACTGGATACTTGCCAGAGACATTTTCTGGGCTTAGGATTTTAACTGATTTGTAAGGTTTAATTAAATTTTCTGCTCTTTAATAACATTAAACTGGTGCTTTGTAACTAATTAATCAGCAAAATTCTACTGAAATGCAGCCGAATAAGCGATAATAACTTTAGCGGAACACTGCCCGACTGGGTGCAGAATTGGAAAAACCTCACAAGATTGTAAGATCCTTATACTTTCGTAAAACAAGTTGTTCCCATTGCCTTTTGACCATTTAAAAGTTTATACCCTGTATTAATCGTTTTCTGTTTTCAATTGCCTTGTCGAAGGGAAATGCATTCGAGTGGACTGGAAGGACCGATTCCATCAAATATTTCTCTTTTGAACAATTTGAAAGAGTTGTGAGTAATTAGCATTCTCATTCTGCTCAGCTTTTCTGCACGATCTTTCGTGTATCTTTGATTAATAATTCTGTGCATCATGTCATATCTTTATACAGGAGGATTAGTGACACAAATGGACCATATCAGGAATTTCCTTTGCTGAGAAATATGACAATCCTAGTAAGATTGTATGTTGACAGCTTCTCGCCGTTGAATGCTTTGATAACCTGGATGATTTCATATACATGTATAAGTGCAAACACATACTCACGCACACGACAATCATGTTTTACTACTTGTTGGGAAAGACAAAATTCCATTTTTCGTGAAATGTTAAAACAAAATCAACCGCTAGTGAAAGCATTTTACTGGATTTGATTATTACTGCTAGTTTTTGACCTAAGAGTTGGTGAGCATGGATTTTGTGCTCATCGTTGAGTTCGTCTGCCAAAAATCGTGTGTGTATCTGCTGTTCCTTTTCTATTCAATACTATAAGCCTCTAAATAATAGCTGTTTGATGCTGATTATTTAACAAATTGACGAGTTTTGAGGAACTGCAATATTTCCGGAGAGATCCCCGCATATGTCTGGTCCATGAAGAATCTGGAGATGTTGTAAGTAATCAAAGTTTATTTAATGTATCTGCTGACTGATATCTATGTTAGGAGTTAGGACTTAGGGTGGAGACTAATTGGTGATTATTATGACATGGTGATAGGGATGTCAGTTTCAACAAGTTAACAGGTGAACTTCCATCTACGATTGGAGCTGAGCGTCTAAAATTTGTGTAAGTGCGAAATTATTTACGTTTTGATACTATCAATTTTAATATATAACAGAGAACAGTCAGTTGATTTCAAATTCTGGATACACCAGTCGTAACTATTACAGGACAAAAGACGTGACGATTTTTATATAAGCATGTACATCTGCATCTGCACACAGCAAATCGGCACACTAATTAAACAGTTTTTCATCTCAACAACTTGCTTTTTCGCCAATAACCATGTCATAGAAATGAAACAAAATTGATGAAGTTCGCATCTTTCTCGATAGTCCAGATATCAAATACTGATACTTTGTGTTGCTTTGATTAGCTTTTTGACTGCCAACCTGCTAAGTGGAAATGTGCCGAGGTCAATCTTGCGAGATGGAAGTAAAGTGTAAGTTTGTTTTCTGAAATGCTTTCTGTTAGCTTCTGGTTCCTTTTTTATATCTGCATTCTACTAAGTTCTAAATTATGTGTATGTTCCGTTGTATATTGCAAATATCTCCCCTTCTTATTTCTAATTCCGTGGCACTCAGGTTCCTGTTTTGTTGCAAAACTGACTCTAGTTTTTTATGCTTTTTTTTTTGCAGTGATTTGTCGTACAATAACTTCACATTTCAAGGCCCTGAGAAACCAGATTGTAGAAAAAACTTGTATGAATAGATACTATTCCCTATAGATTACTTTTTAGATTATGGTGGTTTAGGAAAACTAATAGTTTCTTCACCGTCATGTTTCAGGAATCTAAGTCTAAACTTGTATCGGAGCTCTTCAGAGGAGAACAACTTGTAAGATGCTTCTTTTGTTTTGATTGATTCTTCTTCATATCTTTTCTTTTCAACTTCCCAAATTAACTTCAAATTTTGCTTATTCATCGTTCGGATCAATCTGTGACAGGAGGGGAATTCTTCCATGCTTGAAGAATTTTAAGTGCCCGCGATGTAAGCATAAGCGATGGAGTTTAAGTATTAATTATGGACTGCTATGATACTAATTTGATCTCATTAGCCTTATTGTATACCTAAAAATTCAGAGTCGAGTTCATTTAGGAATGTGCACATATAACGTCAGAAATTACACCATATTTGAATTTATCCTTACTCATGACAGATTTTTTGGGGCAGATTCAAACTGTATGCATGTTAACTGTGGCGGAAACGACATAATTGTAAATGACGAGAATCACACAAATGTCCTGTTTGAAAAGGATGGGGGAGTTGAAGGTGGCAGTGCTAAATATTTTTGGAATGAGAAAAGTATGTGGGGATTTAGTAGCACTGGTGACTTCATGGATGACTTCGAGCAACAAAATACACGCTACTTTATATCTCTGGCATCTTCCAATCTTTCGGAGTTAAATACAACAGCACGCATATCTCCGCTTTCACTTACTTATTTCCACCGTTGTTTAGAAAATGGGATTTACACTCTAACTCTCCACTTTGCGGAGATCAAATTCTCAAATGACAAAAGATACACTAGTCTTGGGAGGCGTATTTTCGATATCTATGTTCAGGTAATTAGCAACACTAATAGGATTGCCATCTTTATGTTCTTGTAACTTAAGGTTTTGATAAGGTCATTCTTTTCTCAGGAAAGGTTGGTGTGGAAGGATTTCAACATTGAACATGAGGCTGGCATGGCTCAAAAGAGATTAGTTAAGCAAGTAGATAATGTCAATGTGACAAGTAACGTCTTAGAGATCCGGTTCTACTGGGCTGGAAAAGGGACAACGAAGATTCCAGAGAAAGGACACTATGGTCCCCTCATATCTGCTGTCTCTGTGGTTTCCAGTGAGTCAATCTTGTCTATGTTTCCTTCGCTATCATTTTAGTACGATCATTTAAACTGAAGGTTGTCTAAAGGCTTCCTGAGATACTGTAGAATATGAAAGGCATTCCTGCAGTATTAGCACATTTTGGATATTGTTTTCACATTTCATGATTTTGTTTATCTGATCAAATCTTTGTAGTCAGCATTATCTTCTTTTTTTTTGCTAGAAAGCATTTTTTGTGTGAGCGTAACTGGCTTATTCTTTTGTTCAGACTTTAAACCGTGTACAAATGGTGGAACTGTGCGAACCATTTACATCATTGCCGGTGTTGTTGGGGGATGCCTAACACTACTCGTACTGGCAATAATCCTTTGGTGGAAAGTATGTATGGGAGTAAAAAGGGGGAGACAACAAGGTGCATATTACATTAAACATCCCATTCTCAAATTGCTAGCTCGCATCATGCTGAAAAGTATATCTAAAACAAAACTAGCTTTCTTAACACTCAATTTAGAAGCTGCTACTACTTTGATTCTGCGAAAAGGATGTTTGGCCTAATTTTAATTCCTTCTTGGACAGATCTTGGACAAGATATGCAGACGAGGACTTTTACTTTGAAACAAATAAAAGCGGCTACTAACAACTTTGATTCTGCAAAAAAGATTGGAGAAGGTGGTTTTGGTCCTGTCTACAAGGTAGCCCTGGTTTTCTTTGGAATATATATATAGAACTCCCCAAGCAAGTCCTTTTCTTGTAATACAAATCTTCATGGCTAAAAGTAGATTCTAAAAATTATGGTGTGAATGCAGGGTCACTTACCTGATGGTTCATTGATAGCAGTTAAGCAGCTCTCATCCAATTCAAAGCAAGGAAATCGCGAATTTTTAAACGAGATGGGCATGATAACTTGTTTGCAACACCCGAATCTAGTGACACTGCATGGATGCTGTATTGAAGGGGATCAATTATTACTGGTGTACGAATACATGGAAAACAATAGTCTTGCGCATGCCTTATTCGGTAACTTTCATGACATCAATAGAATCTGATCAAGTTAAAACCTGAATATACAAGACATTTAACAGTTGGTTTAGGTTTCTTGTTGGACATTCTATAATTCTAACGTTTCTGTTTAGGGAAATTTTCAGATTTGATTGTCGGTTTTTTGTTTGTACACTTAGAAGTATTTTTGGTTGGATGATATATAGGCCCGGAGAACCGAGTTAAACTGGACTGGCCTACAAGGCTTAAGATTTGTATCAGGATAGCCAGAGGTTTAGCTTTTCTGCACGAAGAATCAAGACTCAAGATTGTTCACAGGGACATAAAAGCTACCAATGTGCTGCTGGATGGGGATTTGAACCCTAAAATATCAGACTTTGGATTGGCTAAACTTTATGATGAAGAGAGCACACACGTCAGCACCAAAGTTGCAGGAACCATGTCAGTTGTCATAAAATTTTCTTGCGACGCACGTTTACATATATATGTAAGTTTTGTCGTTTTAATTGGAAAGTGACAGAACATTGGGACAATCTTAATCTGCAGAGGATATATGGCACCAGAATATGCGCTATGGGGTCACTTGACCTACCTGGCAGATGTTTACAGTTTCAGAGTTGTTGTGTTGGAGATTGCCAGTGGGAAGAAGAACAGTTATTTGCCAAGCAACACTTATGTCTGTCTCCTAGACTGGGTACATTACAGCTTTCAATCTCTCGAGCTACTGCATAATTTGTGGGTTTTCCGACAATTTTATGTTAATCAGTAAGAAACCCTTCGATAAAATGAAATTTCCGTTGTTGCATGCAGGCCTATCAGTTGCAACAAAGTGGAAACTTGAAGGAGCTCATAGATGTGAGCATAGTGAGTGAAGTCAATTACAAAGAAGCAGAAATAATGATTAAAGTCGGTTTGCTGTGCACAACTATTTCTCCGTCACTTAGGCCTACGATGTCCGAGGTGGTGGGCATGCTTGAAGGACGAACAACAGTCCCGGACACGAAGCAAGAAGCGATAAATTATAGTCAAGATTGGAGGCTCAAGGCCTTGAAAGATCGACATCATCAAAGCCAAACACAAAGTTCAAGTGGAAGCCAATCCGAGAATTTGGTAACTTCTTACAAATTTGACTCTTCCTCTACAAGAGGCCAAGATTTGAGTTCAATCAAATTTGAATCACAATCCTGAGGACATCGTATATAGTAGCAGTCTAGCTAGCTGTCTGTCCTTCTGTTTTTATTTTATCATACTAATTGTTGAGAGTTTATTTAGCAAATACATATGCTCTTCCTTAAGAAAAATATTAAATATTTGAAAGGTTTGTGTGACTAGGATAGCTCTCACACGAAGGCCGTGTGTATTTATAAGGAAGCGGTCGTAAAGTATCAATATTATTCTCAATATATCATGCTTTTACCAATACATAATGAATGAAAAATTGGTTTTCAAGTTGAAATTAGGTATACGCCATACTCAAGCATTTAGGTATGAGATCAATAATGTCGGTTTACGTCATATATGTGGACAACGAGTATACCTCATTCTTATCCATGAGTTCTTCTATTTCAAATAAGCAAGCATGATCTGAGTGAGACTGCATAAGATCAAACGAGAGCAGAATATGAGGAGTTTTATATTTGCGATGGGAACACAAGTGATACATCATGTATTTTAATAGAAGTAGTGAGAAAATTTATCATGTATTTTAATAGAAGTAGTGAGAAAATTTATTTTTTAAGTTATTAACCTTTAAGCTATTAATTAAAACACTTAAATAATCTTAGGTAGAAGAATGAGACTCATCGTATAACACAATCATCATTTAAAAATATTAAAATTAAATGATGTAGCTTGTCCAACTCATCTACCACCTAAGATGATAAAGAAATGTGGTATAAAATTGTGTTAATTCTGTAAAAAAAAAAAAAGACAGAATGTGTTGATGTGGAATAAATATGGGCTTATGTGGGATTCATAGACTGGTAATTTTGTCAAATTACCAAGCTTCTTACTTGTCAAAAGACCCAACTAATTAACTCATTTACCAAATGCAAATGCTAATTAAAGCAGTCAAGATTTAACAAAAGTTAGGCCTTAAACTAGTGATTCCACCTACTCTTGGTTGGTAAGTCTCCGGGGTTTAAGCCGCCATGCATGCATTCAAATTTGTTTGGAAGACACGTGCATCTGGAAAATGAGAAAAAAAAATGGTGTACAAAGATATTAAGAAGTAAGAATTTAGAAAAACACGGACAATTAAGCAAGTCTAAAAAGTGCTTTTGCCGACATGTTGAATGTGACATGACCCCACCCATGGAGACAACGAGGTTGTTTCCAGAATTGGATCCCCTCCCATGGCGTTCAAAATTGAATTCTTCTTAGATCATTGCTCGATTTTGCATGCTCTGCTCCCAAAATGCAGAGAGACTAGCGAGGGGTTGGTTGGTCCGCAAAATCATGGGAGAGGCAGGCTAAGTGAAATAAAATAATATACTGGTGTTACTATATAATCTTATGAATCACGCGCGGCACACTTTTTATATTTCTTCCGGAAAATTAGGTGGGGATCCTCCTCATCAATAAGTGTGGGCCGTTTGATGAAAATCCAACGGCTATAATTATTATAACTTTAAAGGGACCTAATGTTTGTAACCGTTGGATTTTCATACAACGGTCCACACAATGAGGTAGATTCTCTGTTCTCCCACTTTCCATACATTTTTATTCTCTCTATTTGTGCAGTCACGGTTAAGCCACTTCAATAATTTATATTGATTTTTTTTATAGAAATAATAAGATAAAAAGTAATAGTAATATAAAATGTTGATGTGATTTAACTGTGACCGCACAAATAAAAAAATATTGAAGTGTATGGAAAGTAGGAGAGCAGAGAATCTGCCTCTGTACAAGAAAGGTGAGTGGCAAATGGATATTAGGAACTGGATGGTCTCAAGATTATTCGGAGTTTGAGAAATATATATGTGAAGGTTTTTTGAGGAGCTCCAAATGTTTGATAGGGTCATTTTGTACACACAAAATATTTGACGAAATGCCTTTCACATGTTGTGTCGACAACACTCTTTATATTTCTCAATAACATTCGTCAATTCTTTGGCATGTGTCAGTATCTGTTGATGTATACGAAACTTTGTTCAACTGACGACATCAAACTCATAAAGTGTTTGATGAAATGCCTCAGTAATAAACTTTTTTTTTTTTTTTAGCTCTTCGTGCTCTATTTTTATCTAAAACTTAAATTTTATCGCGAGATATTCAAAAAATTTAATCTAAATAAAGACTATCCATTAGATAGTAAGCTACGTGCCTTGACGCACGTGGAAGGAGTTTGAACTGCGCCTGACGTTCTGGCCTTAATTAATGTTTCGAATAAAGAATTAAATATGTCTTGTTCTGAAACCGACAGCCTCGCCCTTATATCTCGTCAATAATTATAAATTGGCTGAGATCTTAGCATGATTTATTTTATTCTTTTTTATAGAGAAAACATCTTAAAAGTATGATATTTTAATGAAATATCTGTCAGGTTACAGTTTTATTTTATAAAATTAAGATAAAAATTAACGTTTAATTGTGAGGTGATAAATAATTTATGAATGAGTATTTTTTTAAAAAAGTTTTCTTTAACATTTTTCTTCTTACTATAAATTTCTTATAAAAATTGCAAAGCCAAATTCCGGCATGGATCTTATCCTAAAATTGATTGCTTTTGTTTCACTATTTATTTATTTATTATTAACGTAGCTTTGATTAACAACAGCTAGGTCATGTGCCACGAATACTTAATGCTAAACACGTCGAAAGGAGATGCACACAAATTGAAAAGCGAAATGTTGACGTCAAAGTAATTGATGGCCAAGTTCTTCTCGAAGGTCTTCATCCAAAGGGTTTCAGGAGTTGCAAGTTGAGGGGATTTCAAATCGTTATTGATGTTATAAATGGTGTTTTTTTTACCATGACCATCAAGAAGAACTTGGCCATCATCAATATCATTAATATTCGCAAAAAAAAAAAGGAAAAAAAAAGATAGCACCATCTAACACATGCATATTGAATATGCTATTACTTAGAGCAATTTAACAATTGTTAAAGAAACAATCGTTGAATTATATCTAAGTCCGGAAATATTCTATTTTTCAAACCATTGTTGACTTAAAAACATAATATATCATACAACCACAGTAATAAAAATTGCAATTTGCAAACATGGCGATGGTCAAAATTTATTTTACTAAAAACTTAAAAGAGCAATCAAATTTGAATAATATGGAGGAAAAGGACAAATTTAAAGTTTAACGGAGGTCGTCCGTAAACACAGTTCCGTATATTAAGTATAATAATAAAACTGATTGAAATTTTATTTTATTTTAATTTTTAATTAATTGTATTATTACACTTTCTATACTGAACTATGTTGTCGGCACTAGGGGTGGACGCGGTTCGGTTTGGTGCGGTTTTGAGTGAAACCAAAACCAAAACCGCAAGTTTTTGCGGTTTGGTTCGGTTCGGTGCGGTTTCAAACGGTTTCGGTTTGGTTTTTAAGAAAAAATGTACAAATTTAACATATTAAAAAGCATTTCCCAATAGTAATAGGAAAAAGACATTTGTTATGTAAACAATTAGCATGTTGCATGTTGTTGTGATGTTAAAACATGATTGTGCAACAAAAGGGTGTCCCTTACAATGTTTTTCATAAAACAAGTTGAATAAATTTGAATTCATTAAACGTGAGCGAAACTTTCATACTAAAATATGTGATATCATGCTTCAAATGAGTGAACTTCATTAGATCATTGTTCGACTCTTGATAACAAGATTAGTCTACCCTTGTATATATATGTGTGTGTGATGGTATAAAATAACAAAGGTCCTTCAAGTTAATGAACGAAAGAAAGTGATGAATGATGATATTTTAGTGTGGTTGAGTCCATACTAAGTGTATGGATTCTAAAACGACCAATTAAAACATGAAATCTAATATGGACATTTAATTAAATGTTTATTAATATTTGCGGTGCGGTTCGGTTTCGGTGCGGTTTTCAAAAGCCAAAACCGAAACCAAACCGTTTTCTAAGTTGCGGTTCGGTTTCAAAACCGAAACCGTTTCAAAACCGCAAAACCAAACCGTTCGGTGCGGTTCGATTTGGTTCGTGTTTTGGTTTCGGTTTTCGGTTCTAAGTGCCCACCCCTAGTCGGCACACTAAAAACATCTCCACACCTTGGGGTTTCCAAAGAAGTTAAAACTTTTGCTTTTGCTTGTCATGCGTTGAAAGCATTCCATTGTATCACAAAACTGTCAATTGGCTGAAAACAACCCCAAAACACGCGGCGACTTGTCCAAAACTCGAAGTTACCAGCTTCCCAATCCCAACGAGGATATCACCGGCTTCACTGTACAGTACTATATTGTCCCAAATCTTTCGGAGGCCAGGACTCTTCTCCCACATCTGTCAGAGGCCAGGAGGACCAGGAATATCGTCCCACATCTTCAATCATCTTCACCATGCTGCCCAAGAGCAGCAGCTTCTCTGCTCTACTGGTTATTGTTTTCAGCTGCAGCTTCAGCTTGCTGAGATTTTGTGAGTCCGCGGTGCCCCAGGATGAAAGTAAGAGATAATTTCTTACTCTATTGCTTTGAACTTCAATTAGGCGGGTGCCAAAATGTGTGGGGAGATGAAAAGTTTGAATCTTTGGAAGTTGCACTCCGAAATTTTAAGACCTGGGTTTTGTTATCTTGTAATAATAAGAATCAACCATTTTTCTTAAATTTTGTTCTTTGATTTTCTCAGTGACCAAAATGGGTAATTGGAACTTAAATTGTTGTGGGCATAGTTTGTTTTTCTTTTATGTGAGGTTCAAATGCTAAACAACATTTTTCGGAGCAGTTCATCAGTAAATTATTTGTCATCTGTACTGTGAATACAAGAAATTCATTAATTTCTTGAATATATATATCTGTATGTGATGGTTCCTTATAATTGTGGATAGTTGATGCTCTCCGAGAAATAACTAAAACGATGGGTGCAAATTATTGGAAGTTTAATGGCGATTCTTGCGAGATTGAATCTGTTGGGGTAACAGAAGAGCCACCAAAAGGAGCTGAGAGCAGTATTGGTTGTGAATGCAACAATACTGTCTGTCATGTCACAGAAATGTATAGTTCCCTCATCTTATTACTGAATATTTCTTACACGATTATATATCTTGATTTCATTTACGTAATTATATATCGTTGAATGATAGAGGTTGGTATATTTTGTAATAATTCACTCGGAATCAAGAAAAGGAAAATAAATGAAGAAAGGTTTTATACTTGTTTCTATATTTTCGGGTAAACCATACTGACCTCCGATGGGGTTAGGTGAAACTAGAATCCTCCTTGCAGTGCTAGAAATTACCTTTGGCCGTCCTTGTCTAATAGGTGCTAGAAGAAGTTCTGTTGCTGGAGGTAAAGATGTTCTCAGTTTTCCACCTAATGCTAAACTTGGCAGTGGTAATAAGCTTGATGTTCTTGACCTTAATGTCTCGGAGGTTCGTGTAGTTTGCCCATATTGGTATTTCCGTCTAAAGGAAGGGTCTTTTCACAGAAAGAGAATAACTCTAAATGAAGACCACTAATCATTCATTTGCAAGCAACCCCCTTTATGATTATTCTGCTTTCTTAATATCATTGTACTCTGCGTAATCCTCGAATTCAAAATTTTGAATCTGACAGAGTACTCAAGGGTTATAATCTACCCGGCATGCTTCCACCCCAACTTGTCAAACTTCCTTACCTTAAACAAATGTAAGAGCATTCCGTAAAGTTCAAAAGTAATATGACTATGTCTTATGACTTTGTTCTGTGGCCTTTATTTCTAGTGACTATGGGTATCATTTCATTTTATTTTTCTTCCTCCTTGTGTAGTGATTTTGCTCTCAATTATCTAAATGGTACAATACCAAAAGAATGGGGTGTAACGCAGTTAACTTCAATGTGAGCTCTTGTCAATTTTTGTGATTATATTTTGATTTCGTACTTCTTGTTGTAAACTAAATAGAAATTCTATGCAGCTCTCTTCTTGTGAATCGCTTATCAGGGGAGATTCCTAAGGAGTTGGGAAATATTACTACTCTTACATACCTGTAAGTTTAGATTTTTCGTTTTTCTCCGTATATTATTTTTTTGATCATGGACTTATTGTAAATAAGGGTCTCCATCCTATCTCCCTGGATTACATTCTGCTATTACTTCAAAAGCTTCAGAAGCTTTTATATTTACATCCATTGGGAAATCCTTTTTTTCCCTCCAATTTGAATTTTCTCGCAGTCAATGAGAGTGATTCTAGCTTGCTCTTTCTAATCACAATATTCTTTCTTTTTGACAATCAGGCATCTTGAAGCAAATCAATTCTCCGGAGCTGTTCCCCCTGAGCTTGGAAGTTTAATCAACTTAGGAACTATGTAATGCAATTTTCCTTTTAGACAAATTTGGTTATTTATATATTTTTTGGCACACTGTTGAAGGATGAACGATAGGTGAAATTGATGGTTCATTGCTTTGGCATTGGAATTGCAGGACGCTGTCCTCCAATCGTTTGACTGGAAACTTACCGATGACATTTTCTGGGCTAAGAAATTTGACAGACTTGTAAGTTTTTTCAGTGTGTTTGTTTTTTAATGTCTAAAAACCTGCTTACGTGTCACCTGATACAATTTTATTGTCCAATGCAGTAGAATAAACGATAACAACTTCAATGGAACAATACCTGATTTTATACAGAATTGGAAACAACTCGAGAGATTGTAAGATCTTTTGCTTTTGAAAAAATTCAGACCTGCCGTTTAAATCATTATAGATGAGCCAAATTACTTCAGACTTATTTGTTTCTAACGTTTCATGTATGCGTGAAATATGTATATTTTGGGTCGTTGAAGAGAAATGCATGCTAGTGGGCTTCAGGGACCCATCCCTTCCAACATATCTCTTTTGATCAACTTAACAGAGTTGTGAGTAAACGCATTTTCAAGTTTTCTTTGCAGCTTTAAGTTGTTATGTTTATTTTTGTTCTATTGAATTACTTGCTTTTATTTCTTGTGGTGCCTACTTAGGAGGATTAGCGACATAAATGGGACAGAGCAGGGTTTTCCAGTATTAAAAAACACAGCAGGCCTAGTAAGATTGTACGTCGAGTATTTGTAGCATCCAATACCATGAAGGTGTTAGTTATATCTACCTTTGATGCCAGTTTTTCTAATGCTATTTAGTTACATATATCAGGGTTCTGAGAAACTGTAACATTTCTGGAGAGATTCCTCCATACGTCTGGACAATGCAAAACCTTCAAATGTTGTAAGTAGTGTGTGAAGTTGGGGACTGATTGCACTGTTGTCTTATGACTGGGAATGCAGTTTGATTATATATTTGTATTCTGATTGTTATAGGGATGTCAGTTTTAACAAGTTAGCAGGGCAAATTCCAGCCACATTGAACTTAGAGCGTTTGAGATTCCTGTGAGTAAAACCTTGTGGTACATTAACTATGAACTATATTGGGAATGAAACTTTAGATTTTCAGGTTGCTGCATGCTTAATTGTTTTTTCTTTCGTTATCAATGTATTAAAAGCGTGAGGTGTGGGCGAGTTGTCCGAGGGATGGCCCGGCCTAGGCGTGATATTCACCGAGGGTACACATATATTACATTAAAAAAAGAAGATTATTAATCAATAATCACCCTGAGTACACACATATATTATAAATATATATACATACATATACATACATATATTATATATATAATAGAGGATGAAAAGCACAATGAGTACACATATAACAATGCACTCAAACAACACACACATCCATTATATAAAAAAATAAAAATTTGGGTTTGGGATTTTGAAAAAAAAAAAAACCATTGAGGTGCGCCTAGGCGGCTCTGGCGAAGCCTTTCACCCACTCCAGCAAAACTGAGGCGTTAGCCTTGGTGCCCAGCCCCAAGGGCACCCTAGGCGCGCCCCAAGGCTAGTTTTTTAAAACATTGTTCGTTATATAATCTAATGATGAATATTGATGTAACACTCCAAAAATTTGATGTTGCTTTCTGTAGATTTTTAACTGGCAATTCTATGAGTGGAAGTGTACCAGACTCAGTGCTCAAGGATGGAAGTAACATGTATGTCTGATACTTATTTTCAAAGCGTCATTGTATTTCTTTTTCTCTTTTGATATATTTGCAACTTACCTTTACCTTCCGTGCTTCTCTTTGTACCCAAGATCTTTCTCATGAGTGTGTTATTACTGAGTAGGTACTAACACTGGCATTCTGGGAGCTAACCAGTTTAGCATTTTACGATGATTGCACATATGGAAGATTTTTCAGTCTCACCTTTTCCTTGATGTATATTATTTTCCAAAATCTGCAATATGCTTTGCTAAAAAATACATGTACAGTACCAGACTACCAGTCCCCTGTTTCCATTTTTTCATTTCCTTAGTTGAATCTTCCTCATTCTTTTTGGCTTTGACGGAGAGGGGATGCTAGTCCGGAAATGGCATCTCGTGGAGCAACATCTTTCTAGGCTTATGTACCTTTTTCCTAGATAGAGAGTGACCTTTACGATTTATTTCTTGCATGCAGTGATCTTTCGTACAATAACTTCACATGGCAAGGCCCCGAGAAACCTGCTTGTCAAGACAACATGTCAGAATACTTGTCTAGTAAATATTCATGTTTTATGCCGGTTTTATAGCGATTAAAACTGATTATTGTTTCACATATTTCCCTATTGTTAGCAATCTAAACCTGAACTTGTTCCGGAGCTCTTCAAGAGAAAACAACTTGTAAGATTGTCTCTCTGTCTTGCTTTCTTTTGTTGCATTATAGCAATCACAAAAATGTTCATATATGCATGGTGTACATTCCATGTTAACATATTTTTCCACTCAATTATGGCAGAAGGAGAGGTCTTCCATGCTTGAAGAATCTCGACTGTCCACGATGTAAGGATATATTTAAAATTATATAGGCAATAAAGTAAATTCTTCTGATTGTAAAGTGTTTGTTTCAAAAAAAAAAAAAAAATGCTGGCAGTGAAGTTTGAAACCTGCTTTGCCTGAATTTTTTTTACATAGAACATTATATAATTCGAAACTTTAATGTTTTCATCACTGTTGTGTGTTAGTAGATAGCTGCATTGCATCCTTAGTATGTTATTATCCAGCATTCTTTCGTGTTCTCTCACTTATACTTTTATTTTAACGTACTATGCCAGTTTCAACTTGTATGCATGTTAATTGCGGTGGAAATGACATCACCGTCGAAGGAAACAAAGGAAACAAAGGAAACATTGTGTATGAAGGAGACGGAGGAGTTGAAGGTGGCACTGCAGATTTTTTTATAAATGATGCTTCTTATTGGGGATTTAGTAGCACTGGAGACTTCATGGATGACAACGATTTCCAGAATACACGCTACTCTGTATCTCTGGAATCTTCCAATATCTCTGGATTATACACAACAGCGCGCATATCTCCACTTTCAGTCACTTATTTCCATTATTGCTTAGAAAATGGTGACTATACCATAACTTTTCACTTTGCGGAGATACAGTTTACAAATGACCAAACATATACGAGTCTTGGAAGGCGCATTTTTGATATCTATGTTCAGGTAATTGGTCATATTATTACAAATATATATTTTGAAGTCACAAAGAGGTTTAACTGAAGCACTTTGTCTCAGGACGAAGTATTGCGGAAGGATTTCAATATTGTAGATGAGGCAAAGGTGGCTCAAAAGCCTGTAGTAATACAAGAACACAATGTCAGTGTGACAAATAATATCTTAGAGATCCGATTCTATTTTGCTGGTAAAGGTACAACAAGGATTCCTGAAAGAGGAATATATGGTCCCCTTATCTCTGCTATTGCCGTGGAATCTGGTGACTCATTTCAACCTTTGAAATTAATGTATACCTGGACATATATCTTGTCCTTTCTCCTTATATGTTATTCCTGCTAACTAATTGATTGATTCCTTTGAGCAGATTCCAGAGATTGCTCAAATGGTGGAAAAAAAGGAACTGCTCACATTGTTACTGGAGTCGTAATAGGAGCATTTCTTCTAGTATTCGTGATATTAGGGATCCTTTGGTGGAAAGGGTACTTGCCTTGCAAAAGGGGAAGGAAGAAAGGTGCTTGATCTTTCAAATGTGCCATTCTCAGTTTCAGTGATTCGTATTGATAATTTTCACAAGAGCAAACTAACAATTAGACATTGTGTTTGCTCAAGAAAGGAAATATAGTGATGAATAATACTTTGCGTGCTTTTCTGCTGTGCCTCCTTGGACAGATAGAGATGGACTTCATGGGCAGACAGGGGGTTTTACTTTAAAACAACTAAAAACCGCCACTAACAACTTCGATTATGATAACAAAATTGGAGAAGGTGGCTTTGGTCCAGTCTACAAGGTACTTTAGGAACCTGTAAATTGAATTGTTTCCCTGGTGTTTAAGATTCTCTTTTTTACATTGAGATACGTAATTCTGAACATGGATTGGGTGCAGGGTCAATTGCCTGATGGTAGAGTGATAGCCGTTAAACAGCTTTCGTCCATGTCAAGGCAAGGAAATCGTGAGTTCTTAAATGAGATGGGCATGATTTCTTGTTTGCAACATCCGAATCTTGTGAAACTTCATGGATGTTGTATCGAAGGAGGTCAGTTATTGTTGGTCTATGAGTACATGGAGAACAATAACCTTGCACGAGCTTTGTTCGGTGAGTATGATGCCAATTGTTCAACTGTATAAGTATGGTTATATCCTTTATTTATTTGTATTTTGATGCGCTGATTTCTTGATTTCTTCTTCTATACTCCCTGAGTACTTGAGTTTTGTAATTTTTGGAAATATCTGTTTACATAATTATTATAGAGATGAAAAGAAAGTTTGAGTGAGCAAACATTTTCTTTGATATAATTTTGTAGGCCAAGAAAATCATCTTAAATTGGACTGGGCAACAAGGCTTAAGATCTGCATTGGGATAGCAAGAGGACTAGCTTTTCTCCATGAAGAATCTGTACTTAAGATTGTTCACCGAGACATCAAAGGGACTAATGTGCTGCTTGATGAGGACTTGAACCCTAAAATATCCGACTTTGGATTGGCAAAGCTTGATGAAGAGGAGAAGACGCACATAAGCACTCGAGTAGCTGGGACCATGTCAGTTGCCACTTGCCATATCCTTGTTTACATTGACTTTGTGTTCTACTTGCAGTGAAATCTAGCTAAATTGGTGAGTATTTTTTTCATGTAACAACATATCGGGATCTTGATTTGCAGAGGATATATGGCACCGGAATATGCACTATGGGGTCACCTGACCTACAAAGCGGATGTTTACAGTTTTGGAGTAGTGGCCCTGGAAATCATCAGTGGGAAGAACAACAACAATTATATTCCGAGTGATGATTGGGTTTGCCTTTTAGATTGGGTACTCTTACCACACCCTTTTTCTGTTTGATCCATTTTCGCATCCATTCATATGGTTGTTATCATTAATATGACTCAGTGCTAAACTCCGATGAACATTTGCAGGCTTGTCATTTGCAACAAACAGGTAACTTATTGGAGCTGATCGATGAGAATTTAGGTTCCGAGGTTGACCAAAAAGAAGCAGAAATCATGGTTAAAGTAGCTCTCCTGTGCACAAATGCCTCTGCATCACTTAGGCCTAGCATGTCCGAGGCGGTGAGCATGCTTGAAGGACAAATACCCGTCCCTGACGTGTTACCAGAACCGAGGACGTATAAGGAGGATTTGAGATTTAAGGCCATGAGAGACCTCCACCGCCAGCGGGGTGATCATAGCTCGAGTATTAGCCATACTCAAAATTCAACTACTGTCCATGCATTCGAATCTACCTCTACGACTGGCCTCGACTTCTCGGAAATCAACTCGGAATCAAGGCCCTCTTGAGAAGTAGTGGAAGTTCTTTTTCTCTTGTAGCAATCATCATGTATTGGTAGTCTTTGTATACGCATATGCAGATCTGCTGTGTCCATATTTTCTTGTATATATATGCTCTCTAGGGTTTAGATTTGTATTTGAAATGTCTGTTTAAATGATTGTTTAATGAATTTAAATGACTGTTTAATGAAATAATTATGTTATCTCTAGGGTTTAGGTTGTATTGGAAAACATTAGATGGAATTAATGAATTTAAAATGACTGTTTAAATGACATAATATTTGCATGGAATCATTTGAAATTCGTTTGTGTTTTTTCCTTTTTGGAATTCTACTTTTATTACAGGGAAGGGTGGAGTTTTGAACTTGCTACACATGGATAGAAACTCAACTCCCAATCCACTATATATTGGACCTATCCCTTCTTTTGTTTTGTAGAAATATAAGCACAAGACAATATTTATTCTTCATTACTAACATTTAGTTCAATCCAAAACTAAAGAACATTACTATCTTGACTTATGTATCCGAAGCTAATGTAATGTTGAATATTTTCTTTTCCAAAATTAGGTTGGGATGCTACTTAAATGTAGGAAATTGAAAAAAGGATATTCAGTTGTTATTTTTGGACTTGGTGCTATTGGTCTCACTATAAGTTCGGACAAACTTTAATTTCGATACACACATCCACACTTTTTTATACTAATAATATGTATATTTTACTTTCAGGTTTGCAATACAATGAGTGTATTTTTGATCCATTATTTGGAATCTTTTTACTTGAACAAGTATATTAGAAACCGAGTGCGATGAAGTTGGAAACCCAAAGTAAATGGATCTCATAATCAATTTAGTGGTTTTCAGTGCATATTGCTTTGCTTAAATGGAAAATCCTTTCATTATACTATCCATATTCAATTATAATACTTTCACTTGCATACCATGCAATGAAATACAATATTAGTTGAATTAGAAACGATTCTAATTATCCAAACATCAGGTTGGGTGCCACTTTAAATGTAGGAAAATTGAAAAAAAAGGATCTTCAGTTGCTGTTTTTGGATTTGGCAATATTGGCTTCGCTGTAAGTTAGAACAAACTTTAATTTTGATAATACGTGCGCACATTTATATACTAACAATATACATCTTACATTTGCGATCCACTATTTGAAACCTTTTTAGTCGAACATGAAGATTAGAGTCCAAATATGAAGATTTTGAGACCCAAAGTAATCGGATCTCATGATCGATTTGGTGGTTTTCTAAGCATATTACTTAATGATATGGTGAGAAAATCATTCAGTTATACTATCTATGTTGACATACAGTACTTCACTTTCATATAGTTGAATACAAGTCAAATAGAATATTAGGACTTAAAACCGATTCTAATTATTCAAAAGAGAACTACCTAATAGTCTTACTTGTAACATACATATTTATTATGTTGATGCACAAAATCAGTGAAGACTTTGGTACAACAGAAAGTGTCAAGTTTGTGACCTTTGCTAGATTGCTCTGATCACTAGTGTGGATAAGTATGTAAAAAGATAGAGACAGAGAAGCAATCACAAGATGTACGTGTGTACGTCCACAGAGGAGAGGAGTTCTTATTAATAGTGAAGGGTTTACACAAATACATAGGTTCAAGCTCTCTTTTAGTGAGTTCTAATAAGTGATTCAGTACAAATGACATTATGGATTATTGTGGGAGAATGATCTCCTTTCATAGAAGATAGTTTCTAACTGTATTCTGACATTGACACGTGTCCCGCTATAATTAGCCTCTGATGTCGACACGCGTCGCGTCGTGATTGGCCTCCTGGTTAGAGGGAAAACTCTTATGTGTCCTTAACGGTATAACGTTGACCGGTGCTCAGTAGTTTTGGAATTGATCATTACAAACATATTATAATCCTTCTGTTTCGCTAATATCTACAACATAAGGCTCTGCATCGAGGAGAGCTTTTGAAATGTGATGCTGAATTATTTTTTTCCAACATCAGGTTTGGGTGCCACTTTAAATGTAACTAAATCGAAAAAGAATCATCAATTGCTCTTTTTTGACTTGGCTTTGGTGGCCTCGCTGTAAGTGTGAACAAACTTTTTTCATCCCAAATACTTTATTATTTATGCTTATACATGCTTTGTTTAGTCTGGTCAAACTGCAAGAATTTTTTGAAGCTTCATGGATGACTCGGCTTGACTTCAATCCCAAGAGGTTTAAAAAAGGTATTTATGATATTGTCCATATTGATTCCCCATGATTTAACAGGTAGAACTTAAAAATTAAACAAGCACATTCTCAAATCAGGATTTAGTTTTTGAATTTCTGTGCTGGTGCATTTTGTCACATCACCAACATCTATTACTGCACATTAGGGACAATTAAACAAGCATGTTGTAGAATCCATGAAAAAATCATGTAAATTGTATTTAGTTAGGACTTAGAAATTAGCTATTTTGATGGAACATAGGCTCTTAATGAAAATCTAATCGAATCTAGATGGAACTGAAAGACGTATTATACCATGTAAATTAAGTTGTTTTGATTGATTTATGAATTACTTGGAAGTGGCTTTGATAGAATGTGGGTTACGATTCCAAAATCCGCTGCAAAGCGTAGACATTTTTGCTAGTAAAACCTAAAAGATAAGAACCTACAAGATAAGCTGTAAAACAAAAAAGGAAAATCCAAAGAGATTAGGTAAAAAAGAAAATCACACATCAAGAATGGGAGACAAACTTGTAGGCGCCGTGCACAAGAAATCTAAATGCAGAAAAAAAAAATCTGTATGCATGGGAGGAGTGGCATGCCAAACAAGCGAAGACGAGATAAGCTCTAAATTGGCTAATCTGTCAGCAACTGCACGCCCTTCTCGAAATGTATGAGAGCAATGGACTATTATGTTTTGTAATTGAGAAATACATGTCTGGAGCGACCAACGAGGAAAAAAAGAACAAAAAACAAAACAAGATATTACGCTATATAAGAGTCACTTTCAAATCATAAATTTTGTCAATTCCGTGCATGAGCCAATTCCACATCAATTAATGCTAGTATTTGACAAATTAATTTAGCAAAAAGCTCTCGGTACTGTTCGCTTTAACGAAAGACCACATTTTTACACTAAAAAATCAATCTTGGTACTATTCACTTTACATTTTATTTTGTCCTTATCGTTAAAATTCAAAGTTTTAAAGCCATTTTCATTAGTTTTCCTATTAATTTATTCTAACTTCTCAGTTTTCACAGTATTTATTTGAATGCTTATACGACTCAACAATTCACCAAATTGACATTTTGTCACAGTTACAAGTTACAACCAAGGTCTAAAATATCGATGATATCAGAAATATGGGTAGTCTAAAAATACGGAAATTTCGATGGAAATATCGGGATATTATCGATATCGATAAAAATTGAATAAAAACCACGGAAATTGTAAGAAAAACTTGGAAATTTTTATTGAAACTTTGCAGGATGTTTATTTAGTCAATTATCTACTAGTTTATCACAAAAAAAGAAAGGAAATGCATTGCATGATGGATTTAACTGATTTAAGTTGATTATATAGCGAGCTGGCAAACATTGTGAATGTAGAAAATATGTAGTAATTAATGAAAGAAGTTTAAACACACCATAATCATTTATATATAATGAATTAGTACAATATTTTACACTTTATACATTGCATGGTAAGATACATGAGTGACTTAGTACCACATAGAGTTCCTATGAGGTTCAAAATTTTCACTATCTTCATCATCTCTATGTGTAGAGTAAGTGTATTGTGAAGAGTAGTCATCAAATGATAAATCCCCAAAATAGTTTTGCATGTAATTGTTAACATGTCACCCATATGGATCCGAGATTGATTGACGTTGTCCATAAGTAAAATCATTTGAAGATTGAGTCTCGAATTCTTTCCACCCATATGGATCCAAGATTGGTTGACGTTGTCCATATATATAGAAATATAATTACAACTAATTAGTTAGGTGAGTGAACATGGTGAGTAATTCAAAAGTAGATACTTGAAAAGAAATTGTCAAAGATTTATTGTCATGTACAAATTTGTTTCTTGCAAAAAGAATTCAAAACAAAACCATATATATAAATATTTTAGCATATTTTCACAAAAAACATAAGTGATATGGTGGTCAATGTGTTGAAGGAGTAAAATGATGAGGAGTTCGAATTCTCTTGGTCTTTTTTTTAAGTATAGAAATTTATCCTAGATAATAAATATTAGCTTGCAAGCCTTGCAAACATCTTAACGACCACTTGTTTGGTTGCACTACTTCACCAGCATCACTTATTGAAACTTCAGGCGAATGAAGGGCTTCATTTTCCTCTGAATTTTCTTACGAGCTAGGCAACTTTTTCCCAAATCTAAATTTCTCGTCCCCAAACTCATTTTTTCTGTGAACCAAACGCCTTCTGATTGCCATCCACACATGAATTGGATCAGAGCGACCACGCATGTGTAATGAATACTTGATTGTAGTCGCAATATTGTTTTATAACTTCTGATGACTTTTCAAAACACAAGATCATATAGTCGCAATAGACTTTTCAAAACACAAGATCATATAGTCGCAATATTGTTTCTGATGACTTTTCAAAACACGACATCATAGTGGCAATATTGTTTTATTCCTTCTGATAACTTTTCAAAACACAAGGTTTGTCATGCACGGTGTACTTATTTTCTCCATGGTTTGAATTTTCCAAGTCAAAGAATGTTAATCTACTTGCCGACGCATAAAAGTTAAAAGGAATTAACTTGGCTCTTCAATGGGGGAGGAGAGGTCGCTCCTCAATTCACCACACGATGGATTCATAGAACTTCTTATTTATGATCAGAATCGTTAAGATTATAAATTATTTTGTCAAAATTATTTTTATAAAAAAAATCTATTAAATATAAGATTTTTACAAAATAATTTATATAAAAAAAATCTATTAAATATAAGATTTTTTAGTCATCGAACTGTATAAAAATGATGAATAGATTCAATAAAAAATTATGAATCGTCTATCTATTTGCTATAAATGATTGACTTAATAACCTTAATTTTAGTTGATTTTTATATAAATAATATTTACAAAATGATTATATAAATAATATTTACAAAATGATTTATAATATGAACAATTCGAATTATAAACACAAAACTCTATGAACTAAAGTAAATATTGATAGGAAAGGAAGCAAAACACCCAAATAACTTTCTCCAGCAAAAAGAAAAAACATCTCAATAATATTATACCTATGAGATTGAATAATACGTGTCATGAGAAGTACTTGATTATTATGTGTAATGAAGGTCCCTTCATTTACTGCGATTGAGATTGAATCCTATTCTAGATATAGACATGCCATGAATCCTATTCTAGATATAGACATGTCATGCAGTTAATTTTGTCCCACAATTTGACTTTAGTACATGATCTCACGCAGGACGTTAGCTTGGCTTGTCTGTTTTGTGCGCCAATAAAATGCTTAATAAATTATTAAACATGCTTGAGCGTAACTAGTTAATTAGTTAATTGCCATCAATGGTGCATACCAAAATCAAGGTTAAGCTATAGATTTGAACCAACCAGGATTTTCGCCGGATCTATTTCTTAGGGATCCCACAATCATGTCTGTTCATCGTATATCGTGCGGTCAAAAATTATTTAAAATTTAAAATTTAAAATTCAAATATAAATAGTACCTAAAAAAAATTGACTGTACGATATAAAATGAATGGACAGAATTACGGAATCTCTATAATCCTAGAGAGTGGATCCAGCAAGGATCCTGGTTGGATTTGAACGATGTGCCCTGTCGGTTTAGTGATAATTTTTGGTAAGCACGTCTCAACCCGTAGCCCTTGGATCAGTAAGACAAAAAATTCACTAAGTTGGATAGCAAATCAATCACCCGTAAAAAGGAACACTATCATTTTCTTACACGTTAACCTGCTGTATTCAACAGAGACATATAATTTTAGAAATATGATTCTCTTATCTTCTAATTCTTTCGTTCTCGCGCCCCTCTTACATTTTTTTTGGTCTCTCTCTTTATAAAACTCAATTAAAGATGTTAACGTGATTTAATCGTAACTGTTTAAATAGGAGAGAATGGAAGGAGAGAGAGATTGAGAGGGGAAAGAATCATACTCTATAATTTTAATGCCTCGTGTATTAAGATAGAATAATACTAGGAAGATCAAAATTTTAAACTAAATTTGCAAACCAAATGGTGTGTCAGCAATAAGAAATAAGAACGTTAATCCACACTTAAGTAATAATCCAATCATCAACAACCACATCATTTGGTTTACAAAATTTGGTCTCCCTAGCATTACTCTTTAAGATAGATTGTTTGTGTTTGTTGAGCTTTTGAGTTAATTGTTTGAGTCTTTGAGGTATTCTCATTATATTAAAATTGAACTTAAGTAGTTTATGTAGCACATATTTACATCGCATGATTGTTTCTTGTTTTTGTTGTATGTTATATGTATGTGTTTGTTGGACAAGGCTCATTATGTCCCCCTTTCTAGTATATATATGTTAATTGTTAACGAAATTTACTCATACTTGAGTTTTGTTCATTATGATATCGTTTATGCCTAATACATGGTTTTATATGTGTGTGTGTGTTTATATATATATATATATATATATATATATATATGTTTATTATTTTTTTTCTTTTTTTATAGGAAAATCTCGACGGTACGAAGAAATTTTTATTGATAATGAAAATAAAAGATACACTTAGTCAAGGGGAATATAAACCTTAAGATACATTAGTCAGGGGGATATAAACCTAATTCCTCATAAAATAGAGATAACAAAAACAATACACGAAAAAGAAGGGGGCACATAAATTGTATCCTTCTAGAAACAAAAACAAGAAAGATACAAAAAAAAAGAGAGGGGGCATGAAACCTAACCCCTCTAAAACCAAACCTAAAGGGTCTAAACCTACAAAACAAGTTGAGCAACACCACAAAGTTAGGAAAAAACAGAAAGTGAGACAAACCTGGATGTTAAGATGCACATTAATTTGAGAAGCAGTAGCCAGGCAAGCGAACATAGTATGTAAACAATGCAGCACGAGCCTCCAACGGAGGAGAGTCATGCCAAGTTAAAGTTGGAGAAGACAAGCCCATGTTAGCAAAATTGTCTGCAACAAAATTTCCTTCCCAATATATGAGTGATGAGTAGAAATTCATTTTCTGAATGCGGTCCAAACAAATAGACCATTGCGTACGAAAAGGCCACAGAGGATCAAAATCAGACGATTGAAGAGCAGAAATAACACTAGAGCTGTCACTTTTCAACCAAAGACAATGCCAACAGAGCTGATATGAAAACTCTACACCAATAATAATTGTAGATAATTCTGCAAAAAAAGAGTTGCGATAACCAATCCATTGACAGAAACCACCAAGAAATGACCATGACAATTCCTGAAAACTCCTCCATAAGCAGCATGACCAAGATTTCCTTTAGATAAACCATCTGTATTAAGTTTAATCCAAGGAAAGCAAGGAGGAGACCAAAAGGACAAGAAGAATAGTTGGCGCCTTGTGAGAGATAGGTAGGATCTCCATTGAAGAGATAATTCGAGTGTCAAAACCCTGAGACTAACCAGGAATAAAATTTCCACCATGAACAATCGTTGAATTGATAGAAATGTAGAGCCGGTGAAAATAGAGTGGTCGGCCCTCAAAAATAAACTTATTTTGAGCCTTCCAAATAGCCGTAATAGTAGAAAGACCTGCAAAAATGTAGAGATTGTGCAACTGTTGGGAAAATGGCTTACGCACATAGATATCCCAAAAAACATCCAAAGAATCTGAAAGAGGCAAAGAGGTACCAAATTGGCATGCTACCCATCTCCAAAGCTACCTGGATATCTGACAGGCAAAGAAAAGATGATCATATATGTATGTATGTATGTTTTAGTTGATTATGTGACAAACAATATTAGGAGGATCTTATAGCCCACCCGAGAACAATAAATCTTGGCTCCTTCTCTGGTATTCGATTTACTCCCTCAATATCACTTACGAAAGAAAAGAAAAAAAATGAAAGAAAAACCTCAATGTTATAAAATGTTGAAGGGTAATCAAAGATTCATATTAAGGACACAAGCTAAACAAAGCAGTTACTAATCCAAGGGTCCATTACTTTACTTACGTGCCAAGATTCGAAGGGTCCACTATTTGGAAAAGGACAAAGAAAACACTTGGACAATCTTGTGAATAATTGGGGGAACTAGGTAGACTTGGAAGTTAATGACAAAGTGTGTTTGTACGTTCTAATCAAAGGGCCGCGTGGGGCGGGGAGGGACCCTTCATTAATTAATAAAGAAGATTAAGATTGATGATCAGATAATAATTAAGCTGGATGATAGTTGCTATATAAAGTCGTGTGCGTTGGTTTGGGTTTGGGGGGCTCATATCATATGTAACGAAAGAAGAAAATGGCAAGATTTCTCAACGTGCTCATATTGATCCTTTGCTTCTATTTTTCATCAACAGTCAAAGCTGAAGCACAATCTCAAACTGATCCTAGAGAAGGTAGCAAGTCACTCTTATTCTTTTTTTTTTTTTTTTTTTTTTAACTTCTTAATCTTTTTAAGGGCAGCTTTTTATGCACAAGCCATTTTATTGACAGTGTTAATCTCACCTTAGACAATAATATAATTAGAAGGTTGGCATGTGCTTATAAAAATTGAGTTACTTTCTCATTGTTTTTAGGTTAAACCTTAACTTTATTCATCTTCATATAATCTTATTACACTTTAGATAAAACACTTTAAGCTCGATATTTTAGAAAAACACCCCAAAGTACTTTAAAGTAAGACCTACTTTGCATTATGCGAAGGCACCAATATAATTTTGCAACTAAGATTACATGACAAGCGAACAGTCGGTTGAGGGGGTTTAAACTTTAGTTAAGCTCTTGAAGCCTTTTTTGTGGCATTTTATAGCGGCGAGTGTGTTTTATCTAATTTGCTGTTTTGTTTATTGTTTAAGTTTGGTATTAGAAATACTGAAAATGTATAATTGAAGCTCAGTTTTTCTTCTAATGTTTTAGAATAGATAAGAATGTTCAGTAGTGCAATAGTTTTTCTCTTTGATATTAAGAGAATAATTAGTAGATAATTGTCTTCTCAAACCTGTTTGAGGTAAAGATTACACCCGTGTTAGAGCACTTCTAGTTCACTTCTCTCTTTTCTATAAATCATTGGACAAAATAATAAAAAAGAATTGAGGACAGTAAACGAGAATTCAAAAATCATTACCCTTTTTTCCTTCGTAAAAATTCATTACCCTTTTTAATTGTTATTTTTCAAGTTGCTAATTTTTTTTTAATTGTTCAATTTGGCATTTTTTCCATGTTCAAGTTGGTAATACCAAAAGTCTATCATTTGATGCCTCATTGTTTCTAAAATTTTAATTTTAATTTTTTTATATTTTATGGAAGCCTGGATTTTTTTACCTTGTTGAAAAGAAGAGCACTCAAGAAGAGATCAGAGTGCTCAATGCCGAAGTTGGCCTCTATGATTGAGAATTTTCATATTGAACAAACGATATTATCTATGCCAACAAAGTGGGGAAGTAACTTAAGTTTCACAATGAGCTAGCAATAATGTGATTCAAATTCATTTTTGGAGAAAATTGAACTTAAAACTTCTGACTTACAAGTGTATATTTTTATAAAGTTCTTACATGAATTCCCTTTGTTTCTTTTTCCTCTGAAAATACTGGGATTCTTGAATAAGATGGTTTAATAAAATAGAAATTTTATGGATTTATTTTGTGTGCGCAGTGGAAGCACTCAAAGAAATACGTACACAACTGGGGAAAAAAGACTGGAACTTCAGCATAGACCCATGCATCAATGAAACAAATTGGTTTACCCAAAAATCTTATAAATTGCCGCTCTACGACAACACTGTCATCTGCAACTGCTCCAACTCTGATGGGTTTTGCCATGTTGTCAGCATGTAGGCCAACTTTTAAACCTTAGTTTTTCTATATTCTACGTTCGTTTATTTATAGATTGAATTATCTCCTGTAGTGTTCCAATCCACTTTTCGTTTTTGGATAGTTCCACTATAATCCAGGCATAAAATTTTATTTTGTTTTGTAATAACATTATGTATGCTTGCAGGCAAGGCTGGTCATGAGATTTTTTAGGCCGGCCCAACTCCAAAATATATACCCTAACTTCATATACAAAAAAAATATTTGTTTTCGCACATAAGATTTCGATAAAATTGTCACTTAATACTACTGTCTAGTGGTATTTTTCTTCATTTGTAAGTGAGAGGTCTCAGGTTCGATTCTCGACAAAGGCGAAGGTGAACCACATTATTGCTAGCCCATTGTGAGACTTAGCATACCCCCTCCCCCTTAGTGTAGATAATATCGTACAAAAAAACTAATTTTGTATTTGAGAGAAGGGAACCAAAAAACCTGAGCTTATACGTATATAGATGATGAGTTTGTTTCCCTTCTATCTGAACTTTTAGAGTGTTTTTATATAAATCGTGAGACTTTTTTTTTTCTTATTTACTAACTTTGTCAATATGGGACTAAAAAAAATAATCATATTCTCGAGTCTTTAATTGATATGTGCAAGTAATGAATGAGCACTAAATTAAACATAGTGGTGACACTTCATATGATTTGCAAATTTGATATAAAAATTCGGTCTACACATTACTCTCTATTAGGGGTGGGTTCAAAAAACCGAAAACCGAAAAAAATCGAAAACCAAACCGAACCGAAGCCGAAAAAAACCGAACCGAAATAAAACCGAACCGAAACTGCCTAAACCGAACCGAACCGAATCTGGTTGGTTCGGTTTCGGTTTTTGAGGTCCGGAAACCGAACCGGACCGAACCGAACCGAAGAAAAAAAATTATATATAAATACAAAAAAAAATGTTAGCGTCAGGGTTTGAACCCCTGACCTGCAAGGTGAGGTTAATCACTGCAAGCCAACTTGACTAAAGGCGCTGAGTTGTTATTATTGCACCCGTAAGCTATTTATAGGTTTCTTAAATTTATAAAATTTCTTAACTTTACAAACCCTAGCCGTCTCACTCTCATCCCATTTCCCATTTCCCATTTCCCATTTCAGATCTCAAACACTCACTCTCTCTCTCCCCTCCGCTGCTTCCTCTCTTCTGCCTTTGCTTCCTCAGTGTCTCTCTCTCTCTCTCTCCTTCCTCTCTTCCTCCAAATCACTCTCTCTCCAGTCTTCTCTTGTCCTCCTCTTCTTCCAAACCATGATTTTCCCTCGCCCCTTTCGAATCGGAACCCTCTCCAAATTGGAAGATTATAATCTGGGTTTTCCAATCTCTCACTGTCTCACAGGTAATTTTCGAATCGAAACAAATATGATTTATAATTTTATATTGTGATTTACTGAATTAATATACTATATGATTAATCAATGATTTCTCTTTTGTTCATATATGTAATTGGTTGCGATGACTGTATCAGTAGCTCATGGTTTGTTTCCCACGGTTTTTTCAGAAACCTTTGAAAATACAACCCTGGTTAATAATTGGTTTTGTAAATTCCATGAAACCAACAAATATTGGATTTGTATTTATAAATTATTATGTGCACAGCTAATGTCCAAGTAAAATGGGTTTTTCTTTTAATTATTTTGTTGGGATTTTGCATCTTATCTTCCAATTTGGCAGCGGATGCATAGGTGTTGCCATGGCTGACGAGATGTTTGGGACTAAAAACAAACCCCTAAGGTAAAAATCTCCCTGGCTTGCTGCTATTTAGTTTTATTGGGTTTATTTTCATGGAAAAATCAAAGAATTAACACATGCATGTATTTTTTTCTCTGCGAGAGATCTCGGATCCACAACAAGAAAGACGCACCGACACCCTATAATGTCAGATCCATGGCCGATCTTCCCAGTTCTTATTCATTTTATGCAGAAGGTTTCATTTTATGCAGAAGGTTCTGCATCTTCAGTGCTCAATCAATTGACGCAGATTTGTTCCAGATTAAAAAAAAAATTCATGGAAAAAACCGAACCGGATTGAAACCGAACCGAAAAAAATCAAAACCGAAAAAAACCGAACCGAAAAAAAACCGAAAAAAAATTGAACCGAACCGAACCGAACCGAAATTTTGGTTCGGTTTCGGTTTTGGCTAAAAACCGAACCGTTTCAAACCGAACCCAGCCCTACTCTCTATTGATGGTTAGACTTTTTTTTTTTGAAAGAATATTGAAAGTTAGATTTGTATTGGAATGAATGTTTATAAGCTGGAACCCACATAACTACTAGCCAGTAATTAAAAAGAAATTAACAACCAAACAGAAATTCGTAAAAATTGAAAGAATAAACATGCGCATAGCATTTCAAACTCAGGGTCTCTCATTAATTTTAAACAACAAAAAACACTGCTTATGATTAAACTTCTTAATCATTTAACCAAATTTTATAAATTTATACTCTTATGAAAAGAAATTCGTAAAAATTGAAAAGTAATAAAACAAAAAATGCATTTTGAACACAAGACCTCCTTGCTAATTTTAAACAACATAAACCACCACTTTTGGTTAAACTTTTTGATTTTATGACTAAATTTTATAAATTTATACTCTTATAAAAAGAAATTCGTAAAAATTGGTAAGTAAAGTAAACACGTATAGTGTTTCGAACCTAGGACCTTTTCATTAATTTTAAGCAACAAAAACCACTAGTTCTAGTTAAACTTCTTGATTGTTTAACTAAATTTTACCAAATTATACTCTTATGAAAACATAAATGAATATACAACCCCAACAGCCACACTGGCCAGGGTTGACCATGCTTGCAGGTTTTTGTAACAACATTACGGACTCTAAGACTGCATTTTAGGTTGCTATATATAATTCCCCTCTTTGTTCATAAGAGTAGATATTGAAGAAGTTGAGCTTCCACTATAAAACCAATTGGCAAAACGGAGAGAAGCCAAAGTCCTTATAAGCCCTTGCATGGTTTGGTTCCTCGCCGATGCCGGACGTTGTCCTTACGTTCTCACAAGCCTCCTCACGCGTGATGAATTTTCAAGCCAAACACGTGCACAACACAAATTGGGTGACGTTGAGCATGTGTGGCTGTTGGACTTCACACGTGGGCAAACCTGCTCTGATACCATAAAAAAGTTGAGGTTCCACCATAAAAGCCATTTGGCAATATGGGTAGCAGCTCAACTCCTTATAAGCTCTTGCATATGGTTTGGTCCCTCACTAATGTAGAGCTTTGTCCTCACTTCTCACAGATATAAAGTATTAGGATTCCTTTTGCATACAGTTTTTAAAGTTTGTGAGCTCTTGACATTTTGTGATACAGTATTCTCAAAGGGCAAGATCTTGCTGGTGTACTTCCAATATCAATTGCAAAGTTACCCTACCTAAAAAAAGTGTAAGGAAAGGAAACATTTTCAGCTGTATATTCGCTGAAAAGTTGTTTGGCATCATTTCCACAAATATTGGACTAATATCTTTTCTCTTGTTTACAGTGATTTCACCCGGAACTACCTAAGCGGTACTATACCGCGTGAATGGGCTTCGACGAAGTTGGAATATCTGTAAATGATTTCTCAACTTCATGTTCAAGGTTAGCCGTATATACTAATAGCACTAACAAAATGAGTACAATGCAGGTCCCTTCTCGTGAACAACTTAACGGGACCAATCCCTGGCTACTTGGGAAACATTACCACCCTAATCTATATGTATGCTCTGGCTTGATCTCTCGTTATGATGTTATATTATTTGTAATCATCAATTTTTATTTTGCGCTTGGTTTAGCGTATTGTAATGCTGATGAAAGAGAATAAGTTTGCAGGAGCTTAGAGAATAACATGTTTTCTGGAACTGTTCCTCCTGAGCTTGGGAAATTGGTTTTCTTGAATAATCTGTAAGCTTTTATTTAATTTTTAGATACCTTGAATAAGTAAGAACCAGTACTGATAAATTGGCATTGGTACCTACAGCATTCTGAATGCCAACAATCTCACAGGAGAGCTGCCTAGGGCTCTCACTAATCTGACTGAGTTAACAGAACTGTACGTGTTTGTACCCTTTTTCTTTCTTATTGTTACTTTGTAAATCTGTTACAAAATCGTAGGATTTATTGTATTCCCTGATTGTATTTATGCAGTAGGATTAGCAGTAACAAATTCACTGGAAAAATACCTGATTTTTTTCAAAGCTGGAAGCAACTTCAGAAACTGTGAGCTTCGTATTACATATTCTAAATTGTTAGGGTATATAAATTTCTAGTGTATCATCTTTTTGATTTCTGTTGTTCAAATTGTTTGTGATTTTCTTATTCCATCTTCAAAATTGTTAAGAAGTATAGCTTTTCTAGTGCAACATCTAATTCTATTTGAATTCTGTTGTTGACAGAGAGATCCAAGCTAGTGGCTTCCAAGGTCCAATTCCATCGAGCATTTCTGTCTTGAGTAATTTAACAGAGCTGTGAGTTCTGCATTCGATCCTAAGTTGCATTAATGCTAAAATAATGTAATCTGGGTTTACATGTTTATCATAACTTCCTATCGACCGGACCTTTTTTAATGCAGAAGGATCAGTGATATAGGCGGAGAGGGTTCAGAATTTCCACCGTTGAGTAGTATGACAAGCATGTATAGATTGTAAGTCGTCAAAGTACTGTATTTTCTTGTAATTTTAGACTAATCAATACTAAGTGCACACTTTTGTCAATATAATGTTGCAGAATGTTGAGGAGCTGTGGCTTGTCTGGAATTATACCCGATTATATTCCGACAATGGCAAACTTGCTAGTATTGTAATACTACTGTTCTCCATTTTTCATTTTGTTTTTTTCTTGTTCAAGTGCGCAGAAAAATTATTTGATATCTTCTTATTCACGAGTTGGCTAACGAGTTCATTCTCTTCAGTTAATCAGGCATCCATGTAACAAAAGTATAGTAATTTTCTTGCAGAGATCTCAGCTTCAACAATTTGGAAGGAAACATTCCTGATATGGCGGCCCTGTCAAACTTGCAGTGGCTGTAAGAAACATCAAAATTTATTTATTTGTTTATCCAGTTAATATTTCGTCTGTGTAACTATCCCCTTGGAACAGTAATTATATAATTTAACTGAATGTGACCATATATTAATTGTTTCCGGAATAGATATCTCACAAGCAACTTGCTCATTGGGCCTATTCCAGACTGGATCATGAAGAGAGATCGTAAAACGTATGTTTTCCATCATATTACCAGATTGCTAGAGTTTGTTTTTCCATGGAATCCGGCAACAATATATTCTTCTAATTCATTGTAATGTTACACATAACGGGTACATAAGCTTTGGATGTACTGTTTGCGTAGATTGACAGAAGCATATATTTGTCTCTTGAAACATTTAGCTGACCAATGACTAAGATTTCCTGTCATAAATAATCATTTTAGCAGACAACTTTGTAGACACTTTAACATTTACTTTTCCAGTAGAGGCCGGTATAATGGCTTACGAATTTACTGTGTACGTGTGCAGCCAGATGGATCTTTCTTACAATAATTTTTCTCAGATCTCCGAGCAGCCAACTACTTGTAGAGGTCAATTGTAAGACCAGTTTTCTTTTAGTTGACATGCTCAGCAAAGTTCACTGTTTTCACTCACCTGAGTCACCTCTAATTTTCTTTTGGACCATGTATATATCAGGAACTTGTTCAAAAGCTTTTTCGGACAAGGCAACTTGTAAGGTTTCTAACTAGATTAGTCTTCAACATGGGAGCGATTTTCTTTTCCTTTTCATTATGTTGACTTCAAGTTTACATAATAAGCTAATTTTCACTACACTACTAATGTAGATTATCTGGAGGGTGCCAGGAAAAACTTTCGTGTACAAAAGGTAAACAACATATGTATTAGATTTAAAATATGATTATAATTTAAAGAAAACTAATGAAAATGGTTTGAAAACTTTGAGTTTTAATGATAAAGACAAAATAAAGGATAAAGTAAATAGTACCAAGATCGACTTTTTAGTGTAAAAATGTGGTTTTTCGTTCAAGTGAACAGTATCAGGAGCTTTTCGTTAAAGTTCCCTATAATTTATACTTTTTAGTTAAGTACCCAACTGGGATAATTACAGTTTTCATCAAAGAGATGATGGGAAAGGGTATTTTCTATAATCTGACTATAATTGATATGATATTGATTATCTTTGAAGAGGAGTACTCATTACATATTAACTGTGGAGGAAGTAAAACCACTGTTGGAGGAATTATATTTGAAGAGGATCAAGAACCGGGTGGTGATTCACATTTTGTTCCGGTGATACCTAATTGGGGAATCAGTACCACTGGACGTTTTTGGGACGTTAACGCCACCATCCAGCCGTACATTACAAATAATATGTCCGTGCTTGAATTGAACAGCTCAGAGTTGTACAGGAGTGCACGCCTATCTCCTCTCTCTCTCACATATTATGCACGCTGCTTGGGGAATGGAAATTATACCGTGAAACTTCACTTTTCGGAGTATTGGAAGAAAGCATGGGTGCCTTTACTTTTCCATGTTTTCTTTTCCATGTTTTCTGCTTGTCTTTTTCCACCTTTACTTTTCCATGTTTTCTGCTTGTCTTTTTCCATGTTTTCTGCCCTTTCTTTCGGCTTCTGTTTCTTTTCCTTTCTTCCGCTCATTTATATGAGCTTTCCTTGTACTTGGTTTTACATAATACAAAATATAGACATTCAAAATTCAATATGGTATCAGAGCAGTGACCCTAACTGGCCTGTCTTTGTGATGTTCTCTTGAGAGATTTGTGAGCTTCTTGTCCTTCAATCATGGCTGAAGAAAGCTTAGTAAATTTGGAAGGAGACGGCTTTCATGCTACTCCACCATCACCACACTCAGATATTGATATCAACCCAAATCAACGTCTTAGTTCTGTCTTGCTAAATGAGTTTAACTATCTTCCATGGGAGAGAGCAGTTTCTCTTGCTCTGGGAGGACGATCAAAGCTTGGTTATGTTAATGGTGCTATTGCAATGCCTGAGACTACCTCACCGGAGTATGATGCTTGGCTATGCAAAGACCAGTTGGTCATGTCGTGGCTACTCAATTCCATGGATCGTAAGATTGCAGAAATTTTTAGCTATGCTGAATCCTCCATGACTCTTTGGAAAAATCTCAAGGAAATGTATGGAAATCAGAACAATGCGGCTAGAGTGTTTCAGTTAAAGAAGGACATTGCTGGTTTGCAACAGGAAGGGAAGCCATTTGTGCAACATCTTGGAAAGCTGACCACTATGTGGAACGAGCTGAATGTGTATCGACCACACACCATCGACGCTGCTGTGCTAACTAAAAGAGCCGAGGAAGACAAAATATTCCAACTCCTAGCAAGCCTGAGTCCTGAATTCGAAGATCTTCGAAGTCATATCCTCATGAATCCCGACCTGCCTTCTTTTTCAAGTGTGTGTGCCACAATTCAAAGAGAAGAGGTTCGAAGGAAAGTCATGACCTTGGACATGAAGGCAAATATACCAGAAGCTAGGGCTTACTTCTCTAACCAAAAACTTGGTGAGGAGAGAGGCTACAAAGGAAAGAAAACTGGCTTAAAATGTAGCCATTGTGATGCTGGTGGGCACTCAAGAGACAGATGCTGGATTCTTCATCCAGAGTTAAAACCAAAGTTTCCTAGGGATAACAAAGGTGTCTCGAAAGGCTCGTACAACCCTTCTTACAAGGCAAATCATGTTGCCACAACTTCTTCTGATGGAGCACTAAAGTTCACCACTAATCCAGCTGCACTGATCAACGAGTTTGCTATGTTTCTTCACAAGAAACAAGGTCTTGGAGATAGTGAAGGACCACTAAATCAGTGTGACAACAATCAAACTGCACTACTAGGACAGTTTGCTGGCTGGAAATGAAGGCGTGGTACAAAGGGACATCCCAGGTATCTTACACTCCTTCTCAACTGCTCTCAACATTGGTAATGTGCATGATTATTGGATTATAGATTCTGGAGCCACTGATCATATGACTAATAAGTCTACAAACTTGCATAAATTTGAAAAATTTTCTATTCCATCCCAAGTGTCAGTTGCCAATGGAAAAAATGCTATGGTTGTGGGAAAAGGAAAAATACATTTGATCTCAAGTGATGTCGAGTCTGAGGCTCTTTATGTTCCCTCATTCCCTTTTCAACTTTTATCTGTTAGCAAGATCACAAACTCATTAAATTGTCTTGCCATTTTCTCTCCCAAAAATGTGATCTTTCAGGATGTAGTCACCAAGAAGACGATTGGTGAAGGATTTTTATTAAATGGTCTCTACTATCTTTCCAAGCATATTCAAGTTCCCAAGGTTTTTCAAGTCACTTCAAGCTTAGCTCAAGAACAACAACTTTGGCACCAACGTCTAGCACATCCTTCTGAAAAAGTTCTATCCACCTTGTTCCCAAATATGTGCAAAGTTACAAGTCCTTGTGATGTTTGTCATTTTTCTAAGTTTACTAGATTACCATTTACTTCCTCTTTGTCTAGGGCTAGTAACCCTTTTGAAATTGTGCATTCCGATGTTTGGGGACCAACTATAGAGTCTTTTGATGGATACAAATATTTTGTAACTTTTGTGGATGATTTCACAAGGATTACTTGGTTGTATCTTTTGAAATTTAAAAGTGAAGTGATGGAAGTTTTTCAAGATTTTCATAGACTTGTGGCCACCCAATTTGCTTCAAAAATTCATATTTTACGATCAGATAATGGCACAGAATATATGTCTCATAACATGTCACACTACTTGAGCACGCATGGTATATTACACCAAACAAGCTGTGTTGGAACACCTCAACAAAATGGGGTGGCCGAGAGGAAGAATAGAGATCTACTTGAGAAGACTAGAGCTCTTATGTTTCACATGAATGTGCCTAAGAAGTTTTGGTCTCAAGGAGTCCTTACTGCGGCATATCTCATCAATAGATTGCCTAGTAAAGTGTTGAATTTTAAATCACCTTATGAGGTCTTGAAAAATAGAAAGATCAATTTTTCCCATTTGAGAGTCTTTGGGTGTACATGCTTTGTTCACATTCAAACTCAAAATCGTGACAAGCTAGACCCAAGGGCTGCCAAATGTGTCTTTCTAGGTTATTCATCTACCCAAAAAGGTTACAAGTGCTATAATTCAACAACTAGAAAAATGGTTGTTTCAAGGGATGTTAAATTTGAAGAACATGTTCCTTACTTCTCACAATCACTGGATTACTCTAGACAGGGGGAGCATTTGATGGACTTATTTCCTTTTCCATATCCAAATGGAGAAGATGCAACATGCACTCCTAGTGATCATGTGCCGGATGATGTTAACCTTCACTCGGTGGAACATCTTGAAGATGAAAACCCTTCCTCATCAGAGATTCACACTGCACCCTCCAGTGATCCTTCCAACCATGATGTTGTTCAAATACCTGTAGTTCAATCTCCTACAGTTCGTCGCAATCCTGCACGAGAGAGGAAACTTCCATCCAAGTTGCATGATTATGTGACCTACACTGCCAGGTATCCCGTGACTGATGTTATTGATTATAGCAAAGTCTCATCTTCTTTTGCTACATTCCTAAGTGCCATTAATGAAGCTCGAGAACCTCAAAGTTTTCAAGAAGCCAATCTTCACAGTGAGTGGAGAAATGCTATGGCAGAGGAACTTCAAGCCCTCCATGAAAATAACACATGGACTATAGTGAAACTTCCAAAAGGAAAGAAGGCAGTGAGGAGTCGTTGGGTGTACAAAACTAAGTTTCATTCAGATGGCACAATCGAAAGGAATAAGGCTCGCTTGGTTGCTCAAGGTTTTACACAAACCTATGACGTCGATTATAAAGAGACATTTGCTCCGGTGGCAAAAATGAACACTGTTAGAGTATTGTTGTCGGTTGCAATTAACAATGCATGGCCTCTCTTTCAAATGGATGTTAAAAATGCTTTCCTGCATGGTGAACTTGAAGAAGAGGTTTACATGAAGCTACCTCCAGGTCATCCTAAATCAAACAATCCAGAAATGGTGTGCAAACTCCATAAATCCATTTATGGTCTCAAGCAAAGTCCATGTGCATGGTATGCCAAGCTCAGTCATGTTCTGGAAAGGGTTGGTTTTTGTCGAAGTATTGCGGATTCTTCCCTATTTGTTCATTCCAGCTTAGTGGGTAAATTAGTTGTGCTCATTTATGTTGATGATCTAATTGTGACAGGTGATAATATGTCAGAGATTAATGCTCTTAAACAGTATCTCAACAACAAGTTTGCTATCAAGGATCTTGGCACTCTCAAATACTTTCTGGGCATCGAGATGGCACACTCTCGCAAGGGTTTCTTCCTCAACCAACGCAAGTATGTCATGGATCTTCTTCACGAAGCAAAAATGACAGATTGCAAGCCTGCTCGTACCCCATTGGATAGCAACTTGAAGCTAAAAACTCACGGTGATCCAGTTCCCAATTTAAGTTACTATCAAAGAATGGTTGGCAAACTCATTTATCTGACTATCACACGTCCTGATATATCATATGCTGTCAGCATTGTTAGCCAGTTTATGCACTCTCCAAGCATGGATTATTTGAAGATTGTTCATCGTGTGCTACGTTATCTTAAGGGTTCCATTGGTAGAGGAATTCTTATGCGCAACAATAGTCACACTCAGATCTCAGGCTATACCGATGCTGACTGGGCAGGCAATTCTCTCGATCGCAAGTCTACCACTGGGTTTTGTACGTTTGTGGGAGGCAACCTAGTTACCTGGAAAAGCAAGAAACAAAGTGTTGTTGCACGTTCTAGTGCAGAGGCAGAGTATCGTGCTATGGCGTCCACTGCTTGTGAACTTATTTGGCTCAAAAGCCTTCTGTTGACTTTAGGTTTTCCTCATTAACAACCCATGACCCTACACTGTGATAATCAGGCCGCGATGCACATTGCATCGAATCCTGTATTCCATGAGCGAACTAAACATATTGAAGTTGATTGTCACTACGTCAGAAATCAAGTTTAGTCCTAGGTGATCGACACTCACTACACGCGCAGTCATGATCAACTTGCGGATATTTTCACAAAAGGATTACCCTCTGCTGATTTTCAACGTCTTTTGTTCAAGCTTGGATCAATTAATCCCTTTGATCCAGCTTGAGGGGGAGTATTGGAAGAAAGCATGGGTGCCTTTACTTTTCCATGTTTTCTTTTCCATGTTTTCTGCTTGTCTTTTTCCACCTTTACTTTTCCATGTTTTCTGCTTGTCTTTTTCCATGTTTTCTGCCCTTTCTTTCGGCTTCTGTTTCTTTTCCTTTCTTCCGCTCATTTATATGAGCTTTCCTTGTACTTGGTTTTTGTGGATTTTCAGAGATTATTATTGTATTTTCATCATGCAATCATACAATCATTCATCTACAATATAAGGAGATGAATCCTACTAGGACCTTCGGTGGTTTACAAAGAAAAAGAACAAAATGATTAGCTACTAGCCCTAAGGGCTCTACACTTGAGTACACTTGAGTGTTTTACTTAGTGCTACTTAGTGCTCCATCTCAACAACTCCTCCACTTAGAACAACTTGATTAGGAACCCTACTTCCTAATAAACAAACATAATTCCTAATATTCTTGTACACCTTATACACCTTCCAATACTCCCCCTCAAGCTGGATCAAGGGGATTAATTGATCCAAGCTTGGAGAGCAAGCGCTGAAACTGAGAATAAGCAAGAGGCTTCGTAAAAATGTCGGCGAGTTGATCTTGGCTTCGAGTGAATGTGGTGTGAATGACCTTGGACTGGACTTGTTCCCGAACGTAGTGGCAATCAACTTCAATGTGTTTTGTGCGTTCATGGAACACAGGATTGGAGGCAATGTGCATAGCTGCTTGATTGTCACAGAAAAGGAACATAGGGAGGGTGATTGGAAACCCCAAGTCCGAGAGAAGGCCCTTGAGCCAAACGAGTTCGCACGCAGTGGAGGCCATGGCTCTATACTCGGCTTCGGCACTTGAGCGAGCAATTACATTTTGTTTTTTGCTCTTCCATGTCACGATGTTGCCACCAATCATCGTGCAGTAGCCAGTAGTGGATTTGCGATCAATAGCATTCCCTGCCCAGTCAGCATCAGTATAGGCGATGATTTGAGTATGATCGTTGTTTTTCATGACAATGCCCCTACCAATGGATCCTTTTAGGTATCTGAGGATTCTTTTAACCATGTTCAAATGAGATTCAGTTGGTGCATGCATGAATTGGCTTACAAGACTGACGGCGTAAGTGATATCCGGCCTAGTGATGGTGAGATAAATGAGCTTACCCACCAGTCGTTGATAATAGCTGATATCACTGAGAGGTGCTCCTTTCAAATCCAACTTCAATTTGCTGTCAAGAGGCGTACGAGTTGGTTTGCAATCCAGCATCTTGACTTCTTGAAGTAAGTCAAGCACATATTTCCTTTGACTGAGAAAGAGTCCATTGGGAGAAGTAGCCAGTTCAATCCCAAGGAAGTATTTTAAAACCCCTAAGTCTTTGATGGCAAATTGTTGATGGAGGGACTGTTTAAGAGTGTGAATCTCATCAATGTTATCACCTGTGACGATAATATCATCAACATAGATGAGTACAACTAATTTGCCAGTTGATCCTATTCGAACAAACAAGGAGGAGTCAGCATGACTTCTCTTGAACCCAAAACTTTCAAGGACCGAGCTCAGTTTTGCATACCAGGCACGATGGGACTGTTTTAAGCCATAGATGGACTTATGAAGCTTGCAAGCTATACCTGAGTTCGATGCTTGTGGATGACCCGGGGGTAGTTGCATGTAAACTTCCTCTTCAAGGTCTCCATGTAAGAAGGCATTTTTGACATCCATTTGGTACAAGGGCCATGCATGATTAACTGCAACGGATAACAGAACCCTTACTATGCTCATTTTAGCCACGGGAGCAAATGTCTCCTTATAATCTACTCCGAAAGTTTGAGTAAAACCGCGAGCCACCAATCTTGCCTTGTGTCGTTCAATAGAGCCATCAGATTTAAACTTAATTTTATAGATCCACCGACTGCCGACCACCTTCTTCCCTTTGGGAAGTGAAACTACACTCCAGGTGTTATTTTCATTCAAGGCTTTTAGTTCTTCTTCCATAGCTAGCCTCCACACAGCTTGAAGATTGGCTTCATGAAAATTCCTTGGTTCACTTTCATAAGATAACTTACTGAGGAAGGCTGCATGAGAGGGATACACTGTGGAGTAATTTACGAACTTGTGAATGGGGTACCTTGCAGTGTACGTTTCATAGTCTTGCAGCCTGGATGGTGGATGTCGAGCTCGAGTCGGATTTCTGCGAGGTTGAGTTGGTATCATGACAGGTTCAACTCCACTCTCTTGGATAGATGTTGTGCTGGAGTCATGAGGAACTTCTTGTGCTTCAGAGGCTTCAGTGTCATCTCCAATAGGCATGTTGTCATTTTGAGATGCATGAGAGTCACGATTGTGTGGTAGTGACTGGATATAATCACTTGGTTCGGCTGGATTTGGCAATGGAAATAGATCTAGGAAGTGCTCCCCCTGACGAGTTTGATCTAATGATTTGTTGAAATATGGTTGATTCTCATCAAAACGTACATCTCTTGAGACAAACATCTTCCTGGACCCCGGATGGTAGCACTTGTAACCTTTTTGGGTGGGTGAGTATCCCATGAAAACACACTTGACAGCTTTGGGATCGAACTTGTCTCGGTGATGGGATTGAACGTGAACATAACAGGTACACCCGAAGATCCTCAGATGGGAGAGGTTATTTGTTTTGTTTTGCATAACCTCTGAGGGTGATTTTGTATCCAGAACACGACTAGGCAATCTGTTGATAAGGTAAGTGGCTGCAAGCACTCATTGAGACCAAAACCTCTTAGGTACATTCATTTGCAACATTAGAGCCCTGGTTTTTTCAAGTAGATCCCTATTCTTCCTTTCGGCAATTCCATTTTGCTGAGGGGTACCTACACAACTAGTTTGATGTATAATACCATGTGTGCTCAGATAGTTAGTCATATTTTTGGATGTATATTCAGTGCCATTATCAGACCTTAGTATGTGGATTTGGGACGAGAAATGGTTCATGACAAGATTATGAAATTTTTTGAAAGCATCCATGACTTCACTTTTGAATTTTAGAAGGTACAACCAAGTGGCTCTTGAGAAATCATCAACAAAAGTGACGTAGTACCTATAACCATCAAAAGACTCTAGAGGTGCAGGTCCCCAAACATCGGAGTGTACCATCTTAAACAACTTGCTGGTTCTAGACATGGAAGAATTGAAAGGAAGTCTAGTAAATTTTGACAGATGACAAATTTCACATACAAGAGAGGATTTGCATAAACTAGGAAACAATGTAGACAACACAGATTCTGAGGGATGTGCCAGGCGTTGGTGCCACAGCCGATGTTCGAGGTTTGAGCTGACTTGAAACCCCTTAGGGATATTGAGGTTCTGTGAAAAATAGTACAGCCCATTTAGGTAGTGACCTTCACCAATCAGCTTCTTGGTGGCTAGATCCTGAAAAACAACATTGTGGGGGGAAAAATTGCACGGCAGTTTAGAGAGTTTGTAATCTTTCCTACGGACAATAATTGAAACGGAAAGGATGGAACATATAACGCTGTGGACTCAACAGTTTCTGAGATCAATTTGATTTTCCCTCTTCCTAGGACTGGCACACCTCTACCGTTTGCTACAGAAACTAGTGAAGGTTTAGTGTGGCTTTCAAAATCGTATAGCTTTGAATATTGGTTTGTCATGTGATCTGTGGCACCTGAATCTATAATCCAAAAATTATGAGAATGACTAACATTTAGAGCAGTTGAAAGAGCACACATGATACCTGGAATGTCTCCTTGAGGTACATGCCCAGACTCAGCTAAGAACCCTGCAAATTTTCCAATGAGAGCATTCTGACTTTCTCCAGTCGACACTTCACCTGTGCTCCTTTTTCTGGTTTGAAGGTAGGTTGAGAATTCATTCAGCAAGTCAGTTGGATTGGTTGTAAAGTTCATCGTCCCACCGATGGATGTAGCAGCAGCGGCATGGTACTTGTTTGCATGTGGTCTAGTATGTGAGCCTTTATGATCTCTTGAAGACTTGTTTTCAAACTTTGGCTTCAACTCGGGGTGTAATATCCAGCATCGATCTATTAAGTGTCCCACATTATTACAATGTAGGCACTTCAGGTCTGGCCTTTTTCCCTTGTATACTTTCTCTCCAAATGGCTTGTTATTTGTCACAAAAGCTCTAGCCTCAGACACACTAGAGTTTATGTCAACATTCATGACTTTCCTGCGTATTTCTTCTCGCTGAATAGTAGTGCAAACACTAGCAAATGATGGAAGTTCGGGGTTCATTAGAATATGACTTCTAAGATCTTCATATTCAGAACCCAAACTTGCAAGCAACTGAAAGATTTTGTCTTCCTCGGATCTTTTTAACAGTATGGCAGCATCGATAGTGTGTGGTCGATACATATCTAGTTCGTTCCACATATTTTTCATGCAACCGAGATGATGAACAAAGGATTTATCACCTTGTTGAAGGCTTGCGAGATTCCTCTTAAGCTGGAACACTCGAGCAGCATTGTTTTGATTCCCGTACATGTCTTTGACGGCATTCCAAAGAGCACTCGAAGATTCTGAAAAACTGAAGATTTCGGACAGCTTAGAATCCATGGAGTTGAGGAGCCACGACATGACCAGCTGGTCTTTGCACAGCCATGCATCATACTCCGGTGATGTGACGTCGGGTGCTTCAATGCTTCCATTGATGTATCCAAGTTTGGATCTTCCTCCAAGGGCAAGAGATATTGATCTGGACCATGGGAGATAGTTAAACTCATTTAACAACACTGAACACAAGCGTTGATTTGGATTAACTTCAGCTTCTGGTAGGTTATGGCGAGGAGCTGTGAAGCTTTCAGCTTCTGAGCCAAAAATATTTTCTTCTGCCATTATCGAAACAAATGTGCAGAGAAGGAGGACAAGGGACAACGATGAAAGCAGGCCGGTTAAGGTTCCTGCTCTGATACCATGTGGATTTTCAGAGATTATTATTGTATTTTCATCATGCAATCATACAATCATTCATCTACAATATAAGGAGATGAATCCTACTAGGACCTTCGGTGGTTTACAAAGAAAAAGAACAAAATGATTAGCTACTAGCCCTAAGGGCTCTACACTTGAGTACACTTGAGTGTTTTACTTAGTGCTACTTAGTGCTCCATCTCAACAACTCCTCCACTTAGAACAACTTGATTAGGAACCCTACTTCCTAATAAACAAACATAATTCCTAATATTCTTGTACACCTTATACACCTTCCAATAGTTTTACATAATACAAAATATAGACATTCAAAATTCAATACGGAGATAACAATCAGAGGCAACAAATCTTTTTACAGTTTAGGAAGGCGGATATTTGATGTCTATATTCAGGTAGTTAACTGCATCTTACTTTGTGTGCTCTATCTATATGCTACTGAAGATGAATTCTCTGATTGATAAAGTTTGTTACAGGAGAAACTAGTGTGGAAGGATTTTGACATAAAAAAGGAAGCACAAGGGGTTGATAGGGTAGTCATTAAGGAACTTAAAGCAGTTCATGTTGAGGATAAAACTTTACTGATCCGGTTTAAGTGGTCTGGGAAAGGGACATCAGCTTCCCCAAAGAGAGGAACATATGGTCCTCTTATATCAGCTATCTCTATAGACTCTGGTATCTTCTAAATTGCAGCTCTCTCTCAGACACGCACACAAACATGCGAAAGTTTGTTTACTTTGGATTTATATGCCCTCTGTACGTCTGTAGATCATAGAAAGGAGCCTTTATATGTCCTTCATGACTTTGTTTTCCATTTCTTTTACAAATTGTGTAGAGTTCAAGCCTCCAAGTAGCAAAAGAAAAATACCTATTGCGGTTGGAACTTCAGTTGGAGCTTTTGTCGTGTGCCTCATTTTCTTGATTCTTTGGTGGAGAGGCAGTCTTGGTAGCAAGACATCAAGGGAAGAAGGTACTACTAATTAAGCTACTGTGAAAGTTTGATGTAGTACCTTGGTGATGCAGATACATTTGGATAGGAGGCATTCATCTATGCATTTATATCTAAATAAGTATTGATGCATCGAATCGGAAATAATTTTGGGTTTGGCTTTGTTACCTAGGGTCATAATAAATTCCTGGTTAGGCTCAATGTGTTGGGACTATTGGGGTTCAGCCTTTTCACCTTATATTTTCTTGTAAGCCTAGATGGCTGGGCAGTTCTTGAATGTTAAAGTAAAAGTAAAGAGATTATTCTATTCTGCTCTATCAACTTGGGTATTCCATAGGAATCAACAATTTTCTTTGTTCTTGCTGTTCTCATTTGTGCGAATCAACAAGAATTTAGGGTTTATTGTGTTCTAGAGTTTGTGTCCTTTTTCCTATATTATCCGTTGCATCACTTGGTCAAATTCCATGTTGCTAGGAAATACACTCTCAGGCTCTAAGTTCAAAAGAAATATCGTAAATGCATAGGATATTACCAATTTTCTGACTTTGTTCTTTGGACAGCTCTAAGAGGACTGGATCTGCAAACTGGATTTTTCACCTTCAGGCAAATTAAAGCTGCCACTAACAACTTTGATCCTGAAAACAAAATCGGGGAAGGCGGTTTTGGGTCTGTCTACAAGGTACCGTTTAATCCAACCTGCGTCTTTTCCCCTATTTGGCTTTTACATAAAATGCAGGGTATATTGTTGGATGGTACTATAATCGCGGTTAAGCAACTATCATCAAAATCAAAGCAAGGAAACCGGGAATTTGTGAATGAAATAGGCATGATATCTGCTTTGCATCATCCAAATCTTGTCAGATTGTATGGATGTTGTATTGAATCAAACCAATTACTGTTGGTATATGAATACATGGAAAATAATAGCCTTGCACATACTTTGTTTGGTAAGCTTAATTATCAAGTTTAGTAACAAAATTACACAGGAATGGTGAATTAAAAGGACCTGGAAATTCATGTTTGTTTCAGGTCCAGAGGAAGGTCCATTATGTTGGGGCTCAAAAAGGACTTCACTACTTTGGAGATGTTTATCTCACAAAGAAGATTGTGACGCAGCGGAATTTGATAGGCAAGAGAAAGAAAGATCACTCAAATTAATTCACAAAATTTTTATTCTCACACAAACTTAATACAAGAGGAAACACTCAAGCACTCTTACACTTCTTCACTATTTTTCTCACTTCTTGCTCACTTAATTCCATCACAACACTCACCTATATTTATAGGCACCCATAACCAACTCATCAAGTCGGTGGAACTGCCCATGCTGCTTTCTAGTTCTTTCTACATAATATTGCTAGATTTTTCAGCTGCAATACCGACATTGTTAAGTCGGTGCCATGGTTGTCTATTCCCAACCACAAATTCAATACATATTTTAGTATATTCTAATTGCAAGCAAGCCAACTTGTTGCTAGAACCATCTAGCTGCATGCATGATCACCGACCAACTTTTTTCTGGAATTGTCTCGCTCATTCACGAGTTTTGTGCTTGTGTTGTCATGGGCTGGATCTTATGTCTTGGTCCAAGACAAGATTATCATTCAACATCCCCCCTTAATCTTGTCTTGTGACGCCGATTGAGTTCCTCAATCTAACAAAGTCTTCTTGTTTGAGTGGCTTGGTGAATATGTCGGCGACTTGATCTTGAGACTTCACATATTCCACTTGCACATCCTTTCTTGCAATACACTCTCTTATGTAGTGATAGCGGGTATCTATATGTTTGCTCCTGTCATGGAACACCGGATTCTTTGCTAGAGCTATTGCAGACTTGTTGTCGACGTAGATCTCTGTTGGCTCTTCTTGTGGCATGCTTAGTTCTTTCAGCAAGTTTCTCAGCCAAATTGCATGACAGACACATGAGGTAGCAGCTACGTATTCAGCTTCGCAGGTAGAGAGAGTGACAATCGGTTGCTTCTTCGACATCCATGTGAATGCAGTGTCTCCCATGAAGAAAACAAATCCAGTAGTGTTTTTTCTATCGTCAGAATCTCCTGCCCAATCACTGTCGCTGTACCCAATGAGTTTGTAGTTATCAGAACTTGAATAGAACAAGCCAAAGTTCACGGTACCTTTAAGGTATCGAAGAATTCTTTTGGCCGTCTTCAAATGTGTAGTTGTGGGATTCTCCATGTAGCGACTGACTAATCCGACGGCATAGAGAATGTCTGGTCTTGTGCACGTCAAGTAGCGCAAGCTTCCAACTAGACTCTTGAAAAATGTTGAATCTACACTTTCTCTTTTGTCATGCTTGGTTAGCTTGACTCCACACTCCATTGGCGTGCTTATGGGCTTGCAATCGTCCATTTTAAACTTTTTCAGTATCTCCTTTGTGTAGCTTTCTTGGGAGATGAAAATACCTTCTTCATTCTGCTTGACTTCGATGCCTAGGTAGTATGCCATCAGCCCGATGTCGGTCATCTCAAATTCTTTGGTCATCACTTTCTTGAACTCTTCAAACATGCTTGGATTGCTTCCGGTGAAAATTAGATCATCCACATATAAGCACACAATCAAAATATCTCCATCTTTAACTTTGACGTAGAGAGCATGTTCATGAGGGCACTTCATAAAGTTGTTCTCCTGAAAGTACTTGTCGATGCGACTATTCCATGCTCTTGGCGTTTGTTTTAACCCATAGAGGGCTTTCTTCAGCTTCAGAACCTTGTCTTCATGCCCTTTGATTTCATAGCCTGATGGTTGTTGAATGTAGACTTCTTCTTCAAGGACTCCATTTAGGAAGGCAGACTTCACATCCATTTGTTGAATCTTCCATTTGTTTTGAGCTGCCAAAGAAATTAGTAATCGTATAGTTTCCAAACGAGCAACGGGTGCAAATACCTCATCATAGTCGATTCCAGCTCTTTGACTATAACCCTTCGCCACTAGTCTCGCCTTGTATCTTTCGACCTCTCCATTGGCATTTTTCTTTGTCTTGTACACCCACTTGACTCCGATGGCTTTGTGTCCTTCCGGAAGGATAGCGAGATCCCATGTGTCATTTTCTGAATTGCTTCGATTTCTTCATCCATTGTTTTCCTCCACTTAGTATCTTGTACTGCTTCTTGGAAGTCGACTGGTTCACAATCAGCAAAGAGACAGAGAAGTGTAGGATTATCAAGTCTTTCAGCTACCTCATAGAGTTCACGTAAACTCCTTGTGCGTGGAACATCTCTCTCATTTGGACTCCCACTTGATGATGTTGATGCTAGTGAATTATCATGATTGGTTGATGTTGGTGAAGCAGGTGGAGTAGTGGATTGTTGTTGAACATCTCTTGCTTCCTCCATTATTGTTTGTTCATTATCTTCTTCAAACTGAGGAAAGAAGTGAAGATCACCTGCATGCGGGCCAAAATCCCATTCTCCTTCTTCATCGAACGTCACGTCTCGACTGATCACCATCTTCCCATTTTTCGGATTATACAGTTTATAGCCTTTTGAATTTGTGTCATAGCCGATGAAGATGAACTTTTCACTTTTGTCGTCAGGTTTGGTTCTCCTCTCATCTGGTACATGTACATGGGCTATGCTTCCAAAAACTCTTAGATGGGAAATACCTGGCTTTCTTCCACTCCATGCTTCTTGCGGAGTTTTTCCCCACACACTTCTTGTTGGAGACCGATTGGATAGATAGACAGCACATGCTACAGCTTCTGCCCACAACTCCTTAGGTAGTTTCTTACTTTTGAGCATGCTTCGAGCCATGTCGAGGATAGTTCGATTTTTTCTTTCTGCCACACCATTTTGTTGAGGGGATCTTGGAACTGTCAAAGGCCGACGAATTCCATTGACTTCACAAAATTCTTGAAATTCCTTTGAAGTGAATTCTCCTCCTCGATCAGATCTCATGGCTTTGATCTTGCAACCACTCTCCTTTTCTACAGCGGCTTTGAACTTCTTGAATGCTCCAAAGACTTCTGATTTCTGCTTCAAGAAATATACCCAGGTTTTCCTTGAAAAATCATCAATGAAGAGAAGGAAATAATTATTTTTACCCAAAGAGCTTGGCTTTATTGGGCCGCACACATCGGTATGAATGAGCTCGAGTGGCTTCTGGGCTCTTGTGGTCGACTCCTTTGGAAAGCTTTTCCTGAACTGTTTCCCAAGTAAACATCCTTCGCAAACTTGATCAGGATGACTGATGCACGGTAGGCCTCTCACCATTTCCTTCTTAGATAATAACTCCATTCCTCCAAAGTTAAGGTGCCCAAAACGAAGATGTCAAAGCCAGGATGTGTCTTTGTAAGATATCTTGAGACACTTTGCAACATCGTTTTGAATATTCATAGGAAACATCCTATTCTTTGACATTTTCGCCTTAGCAATTAATCTTCCTTTGTCATCTCTAAGAAAAAGGATATAATTTTTCGTATGAAAATCATAACCTTTTTCTAAGAGTTGACCCAAACTCAAAATGTTGCTTTTCATATTAGGCACGTAGTAGACACTTGAAATTAATTGGTGGCCGCCATTTTTCAGGGGAATAAGGATGTTACCTTTTCCTTTTACGGGTATTTTGGATTCGTCTCCAAAAGAAACGTTGCCACTCACCGATTCATTGAGCTCTACAAACATGTTTCTTCTTCCGCACATGTGGTTGCTGGCGCCGGTGTCAAGGTACCATGTATAGTCTTGGTTTCCATCATTATTTTTGCATGCCAGTAGCACAACACCATTCTCTTCTTTCTCTTCTTTCACATAATTGACCTTCTCATCAGGTCTGTTGCTTGGAGCTCTACATTCCCAAGCATAATGCCCATACTTTTGACAATTGTAGCATTGAACTTGAGATTTTTCATACCTCGAGTTTGAGTGCCCTCCTCCACGACCTTTAGTTGAGCTTTCTCCTCTTTCATAGTTGCTATGGTTGTTGAAGTTCCAACCACGTCCACGTCCACGTCCATGTCCACGCCCACGTCCGCGACCTCGGCCACGACCTCTTTCATATTGGCTTCCCTCGTTGTTGAAGCTTTCTTCTTTCTTCTTTGGCTGAACATGCGTCTTGAGGAGATGCTCATCATTCCCTTGCCTTTTCTTATGTTTCTCTTCATATGCTTGCAGTGAACTCATTAATTGCTCTATGCTAATTTCTTCCAAGTTTTTAGTTTCTTCAATCGTTACGACAATATGCTCGAATTTGGGATCTAACGAGCGTAATATCTTCTCCATAATTCTAACATCTTCCAACTTTTCACCGTTTCTTTTTAATTGATTAGAAACGGCTAAGACTCTTGAGAAATAATCAGAGATTGATTCAGACCCTTTCATTTGTAGAGATTCGAACTCACCTCTTAATACTTGAAGATGAACCTTTTTCACTTGTTCGGCTTCTTTGTAAGAGGTTTGAAGCTTATCCCATGCTTGCTTGGCGGAGGTTGCACTCGAGACCTTCTCAAAGCCATTGTCATCTAATGCTTGGTAGATGAGGTAGAGAGCCTTCTTGTCTCTCTTTCTTGAATCTTTCAAACTCTCCTTCTGGGGTTGGGACAAAGTAGCTTCATCTTCTGGCTCAGTGTAGCCTTTCTCCACGACTTCCTAGACATCATGTGCTCCCAAAAGGGCCTTCATTTTGATACTCCAATTGTCGAAGTTGTTGTTGTTGAGCATTGGAACTTGGAAGGATGCCATTGCGTTGCTAGCCATGGCTCTGATACCACTTTGTTGGGGCTCAAAAAGGACTTCACTACTTTGGAGATGTTTATCTCACAAAGAAGATTGTGACGCAGCGGAATTTGATAGGCAAGAGAAAGAAAGATCACTCAAATTAATTCACAAAATTTTTATTCTCACACAAACTTAATACAAGAGGAAACACTCAAGCACTCTTACACTTCTTCACTCTTTTTCTCATTCTTGCTCACTTAATTCCATCACAACACTCACCTATATTTATAGGCACCCATAACCGACTCATCAAGTCGGTGGAACTGCCCATGCTGCTTTCTAGTTCTTTCTACATAATATTGCTAGATTTTTCAGCTGCAATACCGACATTGTTAAGTCGGTGCCATGGTTGTCTATTCCCAGCCACAAATTCAATACATATTTTAGTATATTCTAATTGCAAGCAAGCCAACTTGTTGCTAGAACCATCTAGCTGCATGCATGATCACCGACCAACTTTTTTCTGGAATTGTCTCGCTCATTCACGAGTTTTGTGCTTGTGTTGTCATGGGCTGGATCTTATGTCTTGGTCCAAGACAAGATTATCATTCAACACATTAAAGCTGGACTGGTCTACAAGGCAGCAAATATGCATAGGTATAGCAAGAGGTCTGGCTTTTCTGCATGAGGAGTCGGCACTGAAGGTTGTACATAGAGACATTAAAGCTACAAATATATTGCTAGACCAAGACCTCAACGCAAAGATCTCTGACTTCGGTTTGGCCAAGCTCGATGAAGAGGAGAACACTCACATTAGCACCAGAGTTGCTGGAACCATGTAAGCGTGCTGCTACTATATTCTACATGCTTGTTTATTGAAATGTCCCCTGGAACTAATGTCATGTCTAACTCCTTGAAACTCAATTTGTTGTGCAGAGGATACATGGCTCCAGAATATGCACTATGGGGTTATTTAACATATAAAGCAGATGTTTACAGTTTCGGTGTAGTTGCATTGGAAATTGTTGCTGGAAAGAACAACATGAAATATCGACGAAATGAGAACTTCGTATGCCTTGTGGATTGGGTAAGATCTTCATTCTAAGAGCTTGAGTACATGTCAATGTTGAGTAGCTAATCTCGGCTAGTCTTTTTGATCTGCTTATTTCAGGCTCTTGTTTTACAACAAAATGGGAACTTAATAGAGCTAGTGGATCCAAGGTTGGGGTCCGATTTTGAAGTGGAAGAGGCGATTACAATGGTCAAGGTAGCTCTCTTATGCATCAATCCAGCACCAGCTCTCAGGCCAACCACGTCTGCAGTAGTGAGCATGCTTGAAGGACGGACACTTGTTCGTGAATCGGTCATGAACTGATCGGACCATATTTATACATATTTTTATATCAAATTCACTCGTATTTTCTTAGTTAGTTCGTTATATTTTGAGCTATTTACGTTATTTTTATGTTTTATAAGTTTTTCAAGAAAAGAAAATAAAAATAGAATAAATGAAGTGTTAAGTAATTAATTCGTTTAAACTATCTTGTTTGTTGATTAGAATTTATTATTTGAAAAATAATATATATATATATATTTATATATATATATATATATATATTTATATTTAAATATAATATATTGTGGTGTGTGATAACAGATGGGAGATTAAGTGGAAGCACTCATGGGTGGAAGGTATAATAAGGCAGCGTGGGCTGCCAGCATAATAATTAAAGGATCCACCGCAAGCCATTGAAAAAAAATAATAAAAGGTGAGGAGAAGCTGTCGGTGGAGCAGAGAGTTTAAAGGCAGCTTTGAACGTGAATAAGGGGGGGGACGGAAGGGAGGACTAAAAGGATAGGGGGAGCGCCCATTTTGGGCGGCCTTGTTCTTTTGGGCTGCGCACAGAAATTAAAGGCAGCATTGAAAACGGATTGGGGGGTAGAAACAAAAGCTCACTGGAGCGAGCTTGACAGAGGCTCTCTCGGACAGCTTCAAGGCGGCGCACCAAGAGGTGAGCTTGGAGGGAAGAAGGCAGTCAGCTCGCAGAGGCAGCAGCTGCCACTTGGCAGCGTGACGAGCAGGTAGAAGCGAAGCTGCCTTTGGCAGCTATCTGTCACCGAGAGCACAGAGACAGTGCACAGTGGCATATGCACAGACAATTCTATTTCACCCTATTTCGGTTTAATCTCTCCGAACTTATGTTTTTAATTTCTGTTTTAATTTATAAATAATGTGTAATTAAATTTATATTGGCTAGAGGTTAATTTGAAACCATGATTATATTTGTAATTTGAATTGGTAATTTCAGTTGTGAATTCTGAGTTGTGATTTAATTTACTTAACTGCTTGATTGATAACTTATTTGTGTATTGTTAATTAAGAATGCATACTTAATTTACACGCATGAATTTGATGCTAGAATATAAGTGAATTTCACCTAATCGTTATGAACTTATATTCATGAGTAGTGAAGGTTGTTATCCACAATCGCGTTAAGTAAATTCTTGGCAGGAGTATCATGCTTTTCATAGTTACGAATGCCTCGTCAGTATTTATAGTTTTCACAAAGTTTAATGATCTTTGATTGTATCTCTATTGTGCTTTTCACGTAGGGGACTTTTAGAGAATGTGTTGAATTGTTGTATGCTGTTCATCCAATTTAACAACATAAGGAAAACTTGAAGATTAAAAAAGTGCTGTTCACGGTTAATCTGGAGTATTGAAATTTACAATTTATTGAAAGAACAACTGAAAATCAATTTAGGTTGCTTATGTGTCATGTGTGGAGAAAAACCCTCTAACCAATCCGTCGTCTATCTGTTCACTTTTAATTTTATGTTTTTGTCAATTTGTAATTTAGTTAAGTTTAATTTACGTTTCATCCAAACCAAACCCCCCCATTAAAATATTATTATTTAGTTAGTTTTTATTATTTTTAATCTTTTAATTTAATTTCCGTCTAATTAATTTCCTAGTTTTTATTTTAAATTGTTTTCATTATTTTGAGTCACTTTTAGTGTGTTTCGAGTTTTTAGCTTAGTTTGTATTTTCTAGAGTCTTGAGTCGTTTTGAGTCTTTTGAGTTGTTTTAGTTTATTTGTTAGTTTTATTTTGAGTTATTTTAGTTAAGTGTTTTTATTTTAGTTTAGTGTTTTTAAACTTTGTTTTTACGTTTTTAAATTATTTTAGAGGTTTTAGCAAGCCCTCCTAATCCCCGGCCTAGAACGATACCCTACTTGCATCTTTACTACAACTGTCAAAAAGAGGGTTAAATTTGTGTCGAGTTAATTCTCGCATCAAATTTTTGGCGCCGTTGCCGGGGATTAGTAACTTTGCTAATCCCTTTTTTTTTTTTTTTGTTTGTGTTTAATTTTTGTTTGTTTGGTTGTTTGTGTTTTTGTTTGTTTTTGTGTTTGTGTATTTTACTTTTGGTATTTGATTTATTTTTCGTTCTTTAATTTTAGGTAAAAATGGATGAAGATATGGCAAACATTCAAGCTCAATTGGCGCAGCTTACTGCTCAATGGACTTATAATGCCGAACGGGCCTCAATGCCAAGTGTTCCTACACTTGATGTGCCCTATGGGCAAGGATATCAAGGCTATGATCAACCAAGCGGCAACTTGTATTTCAACGCTCGCAACTCGGATTGGAGTGATCATTCAAACTCTATGTGGTGGGAAGCTCAACAAGTTCAACATGAAGCATATTGGCAGCCATATGAGGAGTTCTATACAACACCACCACAACCTCCATCACAATCTGCCAAATTAAATTCAGGTACATCTGTGAATAATGATAATATTATTCAATTACTCATCTCTTTGAACCAGGAAGTAGAAAATCAAACCAAGGAGATGGGAGAATTGAATAATCAAATGGGGCAGATTGTGGAAGTCAAGGCACAAATTCAAGAGCAACGTGAACTCTGCAACTCCACATTTGCAAATTCAAAGGGAGAAGTGGAATTCGATGAAGCCACCACTGTGGAAGGAAAGATGGATGAATTGCAGCTGCAAGAAGAAGATGAGGAGGACGACTTGGGCAGTTTAGAAGAATTTTTGTCTCAAACCCCTGAAGTCCCTATGTTGTCCAACTCAGGTGAGGAAGTTCCAATTTCAATTCATTCTAACATTTTTCCACCGAATGTCCTTTTTCCTTGCAGAATTTTAATTCCAAATTTTGAAGAGAGTGAAAAAGACGTTGTGGAAGTTCTTCCAGAGATCCAAAGTGATATCCCAATTCTTGGTGCACCAAAACAAGTTCCCGAACCTTGCACACCAAGAAAAGGGATTCAAGAAATCGAAATGGGTGAAGAATTTGTAAATTGCATCAAAGAGGTTGTGCAGACAATCAAGGCCACTACCATCATAGTAAACCTGGCCAAGTTCAAAATCCCGAAAATATCCAAAAATGTGGTTTTTGTTATTGAGTTTATGTCGGAGAATGAAAGTAAACCATCTTCTCCAATTTTAATTTTTATTTTATTTTATACTAACTTGTCTCTAATTTTGATGATTCAGGCATCCACCCTAGAATTCAGACCATTGCCGAATCATTTCAAATATCACCTCCCATTAAAAGATAAATTCCGTGCTTTGGAGCTGAGGGGAGGTTAAGGAAAGATTCGTCCGGCTAAAGACGTTAAATCAAGCGCTTCTTGGGAGGCAACCCAAGCAACCAGATTTGCATTTCTTAACCCTTCTCTTTATTACCTTTATTTTGAAATCTTTGTTTTGTTTAGTTAGTTGTTTTATTTGGTTGATTTTTGTTTAGTTTGTGTTTAAATAAATTAAGGGCAATATTTATTTTAAGTGCGGGTAAATAAAATCTTTTTACATTAATTTACATATTTTAATTTACATATTTTAATTGCTTAAAATAAACCAAAAATAATAATAATAATAATAATAATAATAATAATAATAATAATATTAGTAATATATATATATATATATATATATATATATATATATATATATATTTACTTATTTAAATAAACTTAAAAAGAAAAAAAATTTACAATAATACGAAAAACTAATAGCATTCATTGGTTTTGGTTAGGTGGCGCTTGAGAGGTCGACGGAGCTCCGGGAAGACGAAGAGCCAGAGTTGGAATCTCTGGAGCCGGAACGCTTGGTGTAACTCCCGAGGACGAAGGCAACATAAACCTCGGGAGTAGCGCCATGAACCTATCATGATCGCTCTGAATCCGACCGTCCGACTCCTGCAGCTGGTCCAGCTTCCTCTTCATGCTGGTCGAGTAACTAGTTGCAAGCATGTGCAACTCCTTGTTCTCGTGCCTGAGTCCTCTGACTTCTTGCCGAAGACTGGCCACCTCCGCCATCAGCGACTCCACCTGACGAGATCTTGCAAGCAGGCGCTGACCCATGTTTGAAACTGAGCATGCACTTTGGACGCTGAGGGCCAAAGATTCCTGAACGGCCAGCTCGTCCGACCGCCTAGATAGCATCCTATTGTCCCTTGGAGTGAGCAGATTTCTGGCAATCACCGTAGCGGTGATTTCATTCCTCATCATTGTGTCCCCGACTGTAAGTGGACCATTGGGGGATATGAAGGATGGATTCCAAATATTGTTTGGAGAAGACGAGTCATCGTCTTCCCCGACATTCAAGTTTAGGCGACGGTCGGAAGGGCAAGACATTTTTAGAGGGGGTTGAGGAAAACAAGAGATCAGAAAGATTAAAAGTGCAAAAGTGCAGGAAGAGAGTAGAGGGAGTAAGATTATGAGTGAAGAGTATGAGTGCAGAAGTGTTTGAGGAAGGGAGTTCAAGTGTGATGTGAAGCAGAATTAACGCCTCTATAAAAAGAAGCAAATCAAAGAGAGACGCTCCTCTGAGGTTGAAGACGCGTCCTCGCGCAAATCGAAGGCCGACGCTCCTTTCTCAAATGAGTCGTTTCCTTTCTCAAAAGCTGGGCTTGACTCAGCAATCACGTGGTTCTGTTTTTCCAGTTTGTCGTGACTCATCACGTGCAGCGTGGAGCGTTGCGAAAACCACGAGCCGCACCCGGTTTTGAACCCCGGTTTTCAAAAGATCATCATTCCAATTTGTCGTCACTCGTCGCATGCGCAGTCAGCTTCGCGGAAATTACGGAAGCTTTGTAGAAAGCGCGTAACGGGCACTGTTCATCCATCCACCGGCTGCCGACAAATAGTGCGGGAATAGTTCCGGTTGAGGAAGAAAAATTTCTATAAGTTCGACCTTCGCCTTCCACATCAAAGGCACACCTTCACACCCTCACATCCTCTCAACCTCTCAACCTCTCTTCATCTCCGATAATGTCTTCCCAAAGAAAGCTTTCGAGTTATTCAGTGTTCTTCATCCCTTGGATCACCCCAGAAAACAAACCTTCCAGAGCAAAAGTATTTCATATTAAAAAGGTTAAAAGCAAAAGTATCTCATATTACGCTTTCTCCTCACTTTCATCTGAAGAACATGGAGAAAGTGAGATCCTGATTGCTTACCTAGTCTTGCTCTCGAGTACTCATCTCAGACCCCTCCCTGCCCACTTCAAAAATAAACCTGTGTTGAAGTACTTCTTCAAAAGCAAAAGTACTTCACAGACGAAGCAGGAGGAGTCTGAGGTGCATCCTGATGAAGGCAGAGGCAGAGATGATCCAAGAGTTCAAGAAGATGCCATCTGGATGGGGACCTGAGTACCTGAAGCATGTAGAGACAACGTGCTGACTCATCCTCTACTAGGCTGAGGAGCACTTGCCAGAAGGAGGCCCATCCTGTTCAAGAAGAAAGCTGTGGAAAATCAACAAGGACGACCAATGATCACCTATTAGTTCTTTTCATTATCTTTTATTTTCAATTTTTATTTTTCGTTTGCATTTTTCTATATTTTGCTTGCGTGCTTAACTGATTTATTTCTTTTCTTTGCAGGAACGTTTGGTTATTTTCTCCCTTGAAGTTGATTGCAAAATTTACGCTTGGGGGTCATCGCTTGGTTTTCTGCAATTTAGGGAAGTTTTCAGTCCTATTGCTTTATTTTGTTTCTTTTCATTTCGTATTTTTATTTTTTTTTATTTTTATTTTTATATTTTTATTTGCTTTATTTTGTTTCGTATTATTTATTCTTTTTATTTTTATTTGCATTTTTTTGTTTTCTGACATTGGGGACAATGTCTAGTTTAAGTGTGGGGGTATCAAGATAAAAAATGACCAAATTGAAAATTTTTTGTACCTTCGACTTTGAACTGGTTTCATTTGTTTCCATGTTGTTGTTTTTGTTTTCTTAATTAGTTTTGTTTTATTTAATTTTTTTTCGAAATTTTTTTTAAAAATCCAAAAATATTGTCTTGTTTTCCTTATGGTTTTAAATTAGATTTTTATCAGTTTCTCGACCCAATGATATAATTGGATTAAATTTGAACCATGATTATTAAGAACTTAGTTAACATGTGTTGTATGAAATTCCTTATTCTCTTGTTAGTATTGTACATGTTTGATCATCTTTGAAAAACCAAATGCACATAGCCGTGTTGATGTGAAACTAAAGCATGACTTAAAGCTTCATATGTGAATTTAGTGACCATATACATCCTATGTGAGTTTTTGAGCCTATTGAAAGTGTGTGCATTTTTCATACACTCCTATTTTTTTCATGTGTGATGAACTTATGTGAGATACATCTCTAGAACTTGCGTAACGATCTTTCGAAATATTTGTCATTGATTGCATGAACTTGGAAATGATAGAGGCATTAGGTTCACCACCATGGCCCAAATATCCATATTTCCCAAAAAAAAAAAAATGATATCATTAGATTGCCAATTTGAGCCGTTTTGTTGAGCCTTTTATTTCTTATCACCAGATATGTCTACCCTTATAACTGAAGCATGTTTCCTTACACTTTCCAAGCGAGCAATTTGAGATTGTCTTATGAGAAATGTTTGTGAAGTACTTGGAAGGTTTGGCAAAAGAATAAGTGTGGGGGTATTGCATGTTTGTATTTATTATTATTTATTTAAAAAAAAAAAGAGAATAGAGAAGAAAAAGAAAGAAAAAAGAAAAGAAAGGTTGTATTCAAAGAAAATAAAATAAAAAGTTTAAAGTTTCAATTTAAGGGTGTGATTGGAGGTATTAAAAGAATCGCTGGAAAGTTTGAGTTCTTATAAATCTCATCAAAAGAATCGCTTGCAATATAGCTTGGAACTTGTGTTTTCCTATTCTTTCGTTTCAATAGCCCTATTCCTAAGCCTCATTACATCCAATAAAAGTCCTCTTGATTTAAGTTTTGCAATTATGATTGTGGAGAAGTGATTTTTATGCAAGCTTATGGTAGATCTTTCACATTTGTTTCTTTGAGCGAAACACATTAAAACTAAACACATATGTGATTAAGTGCATATCCCGTGAGAAGGTTGCTGGTTTGCATATGATGATTTTAAAAATAAAAACTTGAAATTGCATTAGCATGGCTATCTCACACACTACACTTCAAGGATGATTTAAAGATTACTGCTAATATTTGAATAAGGAAGATGAGCTTGAATTAGCTTGTTTGGTGCTAGCTATGGTTCTTGCTGATTTATGTTTTCGAATGAAATTCTATGAGGGTCAAATAAGGGGAAGCTAATGTTTTTCATGTTATTACTTGTTCTGTTTTCTTTGTTTTGCTCGAGGACTAGCAAAAGCTAAGTGTGGGGGTATTTGATCGGACCATATTTATACATATTTTTATATCAAATTCACTCGTATTTTCTTAGTTAGTTCGTTATATTTTGAGCTATTTACGTTATTTTTATGTTTTATAAGTTTTTCAAGAAAAGAAAATAAAAATAGAATAAATGAAGTGTTAAGTAATTAATTCGTTTAAACTATCTTGTTTGTTGATTAGAATTTATTATTTGAAAAATAATATATATATATATATATTTATATATATATATATATATTTATATATTTATATTTAAATATAATATATTGTGGTGTGTGATAACAGATGGGAGATTAAGTGGAAGCACTCATGGGTGGAAGGTATAATAAGGCAGCGTGGGCTGCCAGCATAATAATTAAAGGATCCACCGCAAGCCATTGAAAAAAAATAATAAAAGGTGAGGAGAAGCTGTCGGTGGAGCAGAGAGTTTAAAGGCAGCTTTGAACGTGAATAAGGGGGGGACGGAAGGGAGGACTAAAAGGATAGGGGGAGCGCCCATTTTGGGCGGCCTTGTTCTTTTGGGCTGCGCACAGAAATTAAAGGCAGCATTGAAAACGGATTGGGGGGTAGAAACAAAAGCTCACTGGAGCGAGCTTGACAGAGGCTCTCTCGGACAGCTTCAAGGCGGCGCACCAAGAGGTGAGCTTGGAGGGAAGAAGGCAGTCAGCTCGCAGAGGCAGCAGCTGCCACTTGGCAGCGTGACGAGCAGGTAGAAGCGAAGCTGCCTTTGGCAGCTATCTGTCACCGAGAGCACAGAGACAGTGCACAGTGGCATATGCACAGACAATTCTATTTCACCCTATTTCGGTTTAATCTCTCCGAACTTATGTTTTTAATTTCTGTTTTAATTTATAAATAATGTGTAATTAAATTTATATTGGCTAGAGGTTAATTTGAAACCATGATTATATTTGTAATTTGAATTGGTAATTTCAGTTGTGAATTCTGAGTTGTGATTTAATTTACTTAACTGCTTGATTGATAACTTATTTGTGTATTGTTAATTAAGAATGCATACTTAATTTACACGCATGAATTTGATGCTAGAATATAAGTGAATTTCACCTAATCGTTATGAACTTATATTCATGAGTAGTGAAGGTTGTTATCCACAATCGCGTTAAGTAAATTCTTGGCAGGAGTATCATGCTTTTCATAGTTACGAATGCCTCGTCAGTATTTATAGTTTTCACAAAGTTTAATGATCTTTGATTGTATCTCTATTGTGCTTTTCACGTAGGGGACTTTTAGAGAATGTGTTGAATTGTTGTATGCTGTTCATCCAATTTAACAACATAAGGAAAACTTGAAGATTAAAAAAGTGCTGTTCACGGTTAATCTGGAGTATTGAAATTTACAATTTATTGAAAGAACAACTGAAAATCAATTTAGGTTGCTTATGTGTCATGTGTGGAGAAAAACCCTCTAACCAATCCGTCGTCTATCTGTTCACTTTTAATTTTATGTTTTTGTCAATTTGTAATTTAGTTAAGTTTAATTTACGTTTCATCCAAACCAAACCCCCCCATTAAAATATTATTATTTAGTTAGTTTTTATTATTTTTAATCTTTTAATTTAATTTCCGTCTAATTAATTTCCTAGTTTTTATTTTAAATTGTTTTCATTATTTTGAGTCACTTTTAGTGTGTTTCGAGTTTTTAGCTTAGTTTGTATTTTCTAGAGTCTTGAGTCGTTTTGAGTCTTTTGAGTTGTTTTAGTTTATTTGTTAGTTTTATTTTGAGTTATTTTAGTTAAGTGTTTTTATTTTAGTTTAGTGTTTTTAAACTTTGTTTTTACGTTTTTAAATTATTTTAGAGGTTTTAGCAAGCCCTCCTAATCCCCGGCCTAGAACGATACCCTACTTGCATCTTTACTACAACTGTCAAAAAGAGGGTTAAATTTGTGTCGAGTTAATTCTCGCATCATGAACCCAAATATTTACGGCGATGAACTGAAGTTAGCAACCTTGAGAAACCCATTTGATCCGACTGCACAGGGGAGTACAAGTGGAACTCAGAGCCTTGTTGGTTCATCAGGTGCAACATGTGTTAATTCTTCTGCTACTACGTCCTCCGATCTCTATAAAATTGGTCCTAGTAGTAGTATATCTACTTAGTAATTAACGTAAACCTTGTTATGCGCTCAACGATATAAATTCTCGTGTAATGATAAGTAGTATGTTGACTTTCCAATATGAAAGCTTTAGCTTCGTACCTTCGTTTACAACCTTGGGTGCAAGAATAAAGGCTCTTAATTAGTTGAGCTAACTCTAAATGGTTTGCTACATTTGCGAAGTAGAAGCTCTATGTAACAAAGCAAGTGGAGAAAGAAAAAATACAGTAATTTTAAGTGATACAAATTCAGTCCAATCTTTACGTATATGATTGTCAGGATCAAGCTATCAATTTTCCACTTGACATGGTTTATGTTCTAAGGAATTACAGCAGGGACGTGAGGTTGAATGATTCAAAGTTGGGTTTTCCGGCTCAAGATGCAACACGGATTGGTTTTCCTGATACCACCACGTCTTCAGATCTCTTCAAAATTAGTCCTAGTTCTTGTTAAAAGAGGCCAACTCTTGCTTTTGTATACATGGAAGATTCATACAAAAAGTCTAGCAAGTTGTGAACATTTAGATTGTGGTTACGGATTTTAATTAGGCAGACAATTAAGGTGCATTAAATTGTGGTTTATGATACACATTATTATTTGTTTAACCGTTACTAATTCTATTCCGTAGTAGGTATTCGTAAATGTCTCTTTTTATGCATATTAGTCCAAAGGTCTCTTGCTTAACGCTTTAACTACGTTTAGCAGAACACAAATGTTTTCAAGTCATAAAACCGTTTTATAGACAAACGCATGTTAGATGATCTTTTTAAATGCACTTTCAGGTAATTTTTCACCAAGTACATGAATTTTTATTAAAAATTTTACTACTTTTTTTTTTGTTGAAAAAATTTACCACATTCTTAAGTTTATAACAAAAAACACTTGGTAACATACACAATGCTTATTACACAAAAGTGCTTTCTACAAATGATTCTCTTTACGATAACCGATCTAAGCATAACATTTCCCATAATTACGGCCACATCATATTATAAACTGACGGGATTTTAAACCGCACAAATTTAACCCTCTTTTTGAAAGATGTAGTATAGATGTAAGTAGGGTATCGTTCTAGGCCGGGGATTAGGAGGGCTTGCTAAAACCTCTAAAATAATTTAAAAACGTAAAAACAAAGTTTAAAACACTAAACTAAAATAAAAACACTTAACTAAAATAACTCAAAATAAAACTAACAAATGAACTAAAACAAATCAAAAGACTCAAAACAACTTAAGACTCTAGAAAATACAAACTAAGCTAAAAACTCGAAACACACTAAAAATGACTCAAAATAATGAAAACAATTTAAAATAAAAACTAGGAAATTAATTAGACAGAAATTAAATTAAAAGATAAAAACTAATAAAAATTAACTAAATAATATAATATAATAATGGGGGAATTGATTTTGGATGAAACGTAAATTAAACTTAACTAAATTATAAAATTGACAAAACATAAAATAAAAGTAAATGGATAGATGACAGATTGGCTAGAGGGTTTTTTTCTCCACACATGACACATAAGCAACCTAAATTGATTTTCAGTTGTTCTTTCAATAAGTTGTAAATTTCAACGCCCCAAATTAACCGTGAATTGCACTAGTTAACTTTCAGATTTTCCTTATGTTTTTGAATTGGATGATTGCATACGACAACCCAAAACATTCCCCACAAGTTCCCTACATGAATTGCATAATAGAGATACAAGCGAGAATCATTAAGTTCTATGAAAATCATAAGCATTGACGAGGCACTTATTACTATGAATTGCATGAAACTTATGCCAAGAATTCACTTAACGCGATTGTGACTAGCAACCTTCACTACTCATGAATATAAGTTTATAACGATTAGGTGAAATTCACTTATATTCTAGCATCAAATTCATGCATGTAAATTAAGTATGCATTCTTAATCGACAAACACAAATAAGTTATTAATCAAGCAGTTAAGCAAATTAAATCACAACTCAGAAATCACAACTGAAATTACCAATTCAAATTACAAATATAATCATGGTTTCGAATTAATCTCTAGCCAATATAAAATTAATTACACATTATTAAAACAGAAATTAAAACAGAAATTAAAATGAGTTTGGAGGGATTAAACCAAAATGGGAATCAAGGGTCTGTGCAAATTTGTTTCCACCGTGAGCCTCCTGTACTGTGCTAAGCGTGCGCAGCCTTCTCCCAATTGCTGCCTTCTTCAAGGTCCCCCAGATGGCAGAGCTGCCCCGTGGCTTATTCCTCCAGGAGCTCTCTCCTCTCTAATGCACCGTACCGAGCCTTTTTTGTTTTTCTCCGGCTTTTCCACGCTGCCCACTGGGCAGCCCTCCTCTATCTCTTTATTCAGCGCCCCCTCAACCCAAGCTTCTGATTTTTTCTATCTTTTATTTATTTACCTCCCCAGACTTCTTCGTCCCTTTTTCCCGTGTATTGTTCTTCCCTCTCTTTGCGCAGCTTCACCTTGCTGGCCCCTGCGCTCCTGGTGTTTTCTCTGTTGCAGCCCTCTGAGCTTCCCAAAGGGCAGCTCCCGTTTCTATCTTCTGCACCTCCTGATTCCCCCCTCTCTGCCAGCTTCGAGAGGCTCCCTTTGCTGCTTCCGCAGCTCTCGGTGCTGCCTTTCACTCCTCCCCCCAAAGCTGCCTAATGGCAACCCTTGTTATAAGATGCCTTCTGAATGGTGCAGCTTATTATTATTTATTTTTTTATTGTTTTTCCGATTAATCCCCCTTTAATGGCAGCTTTGATGCTGCTTTCTCTTTTATTATTTCTGAATGGCTTTCCTTTTCATCCTGCTCCCCACCGACTCCACTAGCACCGAATTATTAGGCCACTGCTTCCAGCTAACACACACACACGAAATATTATATAAAAATATATAAATATATAAATATATATATATATATATATATATATAAATATAAATATATAAATAAATATAAATATATATATATTATTTTCTAAATGATAAGTATTAATTTAACAGACAAGATAGTTTAGATGAAATTAATACTTAACACTTCACTTATTCTAATTTTATTTTCTTAGCTAGATAAATTCTATTAAAACACAAAAATAACGTAAATAGCTCAAAATATAACGAACTAACTAAGAAAAGATGAGTGAATTTGATATAAAAATGTATATAAATATGGTCCGATCAAATACCCCCACACTTAGCTTTTGCTAGTCCTCGAGCAAAACAAAGAAACAAAAACAAAACTCAATCTAAACCTTCCAACATTTATCTCAGGGATTTCCAATGGACATGACAAATTAAAAATTATCACTTACACAGATTTTGGCAATCCATACCCTTAAGCACATACTTAATCACAGTCACCATTTATTAGTTCTCATTTAATCAATTAAAACAACATTTTGAATGTAGTAACATGCCTTAGAGAATTTACTCTATTCCTTACTAGATATGCACTCAATTTTTTCACTCAGATTTTCTGACTACACTCCCTACACTAGGTATATGTGAGAAGAATGATGTAAGCAAGGAAACGATCACTCACATATGTTATAGCAAAGAAAGCATTTTCTGGAGTTATTAATGCGCATATGAATATGATCTCATGAACGGAATGCTACTACTTAGATGCGAGAACCAGGGACACTATATGCTCATACCAATTCCAAACTCCACATATTGAACACACAACAACCAAGATAGAAGTCAAAGGATGGTAACGGGGCTAAGGATACAGGCTTAACAAAGGAAGACTATGGAAAAACAAATGTTCTTAAAGAAATAGTAAGCAAAGTAATAAGGTTAACGCATAGAATTCACTTTTGAATGAAAATTCAACTCTAAACCCGAGGGGAGGATTCACACATTTTATGGCCAAATTTCAAACTCTTTTTCTTCTTTCTTTTCTTTTCACGCGTTTTTCTCTCTTTTTTTTTTTTTTTTTTTTCATTTTTTTTTTTCAAAAAGAACAAAACGTACAATTGAGCTCGAAACAACCAATCTTTCCCCCACACTTGTTTTTCTGCATAGTGTAGAATAAAATGAATTCTTTTTAAGTCATGCTCACTATTCTTTAAGAACAAGGGTGCAGACAGTCCTACAGTAGGTTTGGTGCGGTTTAATGAGGTTAACAACAAAAATAGGCTAAACAAGGCTCGAGATGGGTTAAACCTACAAAACATAAGAAAGATGGAGGGTAAGGCTGTTTGGTTAAGGTGGTTTACTAAACAACTTCATCTTGATATGTGTTATGCAATTCAATGTCATGCTTTGAATGAAACGGATATGAGTTCTAGTATCTGGAACTAAGATGATAAAACGCCTTCTAAGTAGCAACCAAGCAAAGAATAATGAGATCATGCAACGACTTTAGAAAACAAAAACATCAAGATTAATAACTCTCCAAACAAGGTATAAGCTCAAGTCTCACAGGGATGTAGCATTAGTTTGAGTTCCTTCCTTCAAGCATGTTACAAAAACTAATTTTATCCTTTTGTGATCAAATTTAAATTCATAAACAACAACTACAACTAAGCATAAACCAAGAGCATATCAAACTTCCATCCATGTTTATAATTTTCTTTAACAGTCATGCAATTAAAAACCAAATCCTCATCATTGTGTTGGAAGGTACCTAAGACACAAACACACAAAAACAACTAAAAAAAATTCTTTTTGGGTTTTTCAAAATATTTTTCAAATTTTTATGTCATTTTCGTAAGATTTCCTCAAAACACAATAAAACACACCAAAACAGCATAAAACACTAAGAAAACAAAAAGCAATAACACGGAAACAAATGAAACCAGTTCAAATTCGAAGGTATAAAAATTTTCAATTTGGTCATTTTTTTTCTTGATACCCCCACACTTAAACTAGACATTGTCCCCAATGTCAGAAAACATTAATAATGCAAAAATAAATATAAAAATAAATATAAAAATAAAATTACTAAATGAAAAGAAACAAAATAAAACAATAGGACTGAAAACTTCCCTAATTTGCAGAAAACCAAGCGATGACCCCCAAGCGTAAATTTTGCAATCAACTTCAAGGGTGAAAATATTCAAACGTTCCTGCAAAGAAAAGAAATAAATCAGTTAAGCACGCAAACAAAATATAGAAAAATTTGACGGGAAATAAAAATTGAAAATAAAAGGTAATGAAAAGAACTAATAGGTGGTCATTGGTCATGACTGTTGATTTTCCACAGCTTTCATCTTGAACTGGATGGGCCTCATTCTTGCAAGTGCTCCTCAGCTTAGTTGAGGATGAATCAGCACGTGTCTCCACATGCTTCAAGTAGTCCGGTCTCCACGCAGGTGTGGCATCTTCTTGAACTCTTGGATCAACCCAGACTCATCTGCTCTTGGGTGCACCTCAGACTCCTCCTGCTTCGTCTGTGAAGTACTTTTGTTTTTGAAGAAGTACCTCAACACAGGTTTATTTTTGAAGTGGGCTGGGAGGGGTCTGAGATGAGTACTCGAGAGCAAGACTAGGTAAGCAATCAGGATCTCACTTTCTCCACGTTCCTCAGATGAAGGAGAGGAGAAAGCATAATATGAGATACTTTTGCTTTTAACCTTTTTAATATGAAATACTTTTGCTCTGGAAGGTTTGTTTTCTGGGGTGATCCAAGGGATGAAGAACACTGAATAACTCGAAAGCTTTCTTTGGGAAGACATTATCGGAGATGAAGAGAGGTTGAGAGGTTGAGAGGTTGAGAGGGTGTGAAGGTGTGCCTTTGCTGTGAAAGGCTAAGGTCGAACTTATAGAAATTTTCCTTCACAACCGGAACTGTTCCCTCACTATTTGTCGGCAGCCGGTGGATGGATGAACAGTGCCCGTTACGCGCTTTCTGACAAAGCTTCCGAAATTTCTGCGAAGCTGACTGCGCATGCGACGAGTGACGACAAATTGGAATGATGGTCTTTTGAAAACCGGGGTTCAAAACCGGGTGCGGCTCGTGGTTTTCGCAACGCTCCACGCTGCACGTCATGAGTGACGACACATCCGGACAAACCGACCCACGTGATTGCTGAGTCAAGCCCAGCTTTTGAGAAAAGAAACGGCTCTTTTGAGAAAGGAGCGTCGAGCTTTTCCGAATTGCGTGAGGACGCGTCTTCAACCTCAGAGGAGCGCCTCTCTTTGATTTGCTTCTTTTTATAGAGGCGCTAATTCTGCTTCACATCACACTTGAACTCCCTTCCTCAAATACTCTCCTCTATAAACACTCTCTTCTGCACTTCATAATCTTTCCGATCTCTTCTTCCGCTTCAGCAATCTTAATTTTTCCGAACTCTTTTCTTCCTCAACCCCCTCTAAAAATGTCTTGCCCTTCCGACCGTCGCCTAAACTTGAATGTCGGGGAAGACGATGACTCGTCTTCTCCGAACAACATTTGGAATCCATCCTTCATATCCCCCAATGGTCCTCTTACAGTCGGGGACACAATGATGAGGAACGATATAACCGCAACGGTGGTTGCAAGAAACCTTCTTACTCCCAGAGATACTAGGTTGCTGTCTATGCGGTCAGACGAGCTGGCTGTTCAGGACTCACTGGCTCTCAGTGTCCAGTGTGCAGGCTCAGTTTCAAACATGGGTCAGCGCCTGCTTGCAAGATCTCGTCAGGTGGAGTCGCTAATGGCGGAGGTGGTCAGTCTTCGGCAAGAAGTCAGAGGACTCAGGCACGAGAACAAGGAGTTGCACATGCTCGCAACTAGCTACTCGACCAGCATGAAGAGGAAGCTGGACCAGCTGCAGGAGTCGGACGGTCGAATCCAGAGTGATCATGAGCGGTTCATGGCGTTACTCCCGCGGTTTATGTTGCCTTCGTCCTCTGGAGCAGCACCAAGCGTTCCGGCTCCGGAGATTCCAACTCTGGCTCTTCGTCTTCCCGGAGCTCCGTCAACCTCTGAGGCGCCACCTAACCAAAACCAATGATTGCTATTAGTTTTTCGTATTATTGTAATTTTTTTTTTATGCTTTTAATGTTTATTTAAATATATATATATATATATATATATATATATATATATTACTAATATTATTATTAATTTTTTTTTTTTTTTTTTAGGTTTATTTTAAGCAAGGTAAAATATGTAATGTAAAATAAGTAAATTAATGCAAAAAGACTTTATTTACCCGCACTTAAAATAAACAATGCCCTTAATTTATTTAAACGCAAACTAAACAAAATTCAACCAAATAACACAACTAACTAAACAAAACAAAAATGAAAGTAAAGGCAATAAAGAAGAGGATTAGAAATGCAAATCTGATTGCTTGGGTTGCCTCCCAAGAAGCGCTTGCTTTAACGTCTTTAGCCGGACGATTCTTTCCTTATCCTCCCCTCAGCTCTAAAGCATGGAATTTATCTTTTAATGGGAGGTGATACTTGAAATGATTCGGCAATGGCATTAATTCAAGAGTGGGCGCCTGGATCATTAAAATGAGAAAAATGTTAGTATAAAATAAAATAAAAATTAAAATTGGAGAAGATGGCTTACTGTCTTTCTCCGAAACAAACTCAATGACAAAAACCACGTTTTTGGATATTTCCGGGATTCTGAACTGGGCCAAATTGACTATGATGGTTGTGGCCTGTCCCGTGTCATCAAACTCAATTTCTTGGGCCTTTGTTTCCTGCACAGCCTCATTGATGTATTCTTGATGTTGCCCAACCACTTCGATATCTTGAACCATTGGAAGAGCGTCCACAATGTCTTCTTCACTATCTTCGAAATTTGGAATTAAAATTCTGCAAGGAAAAAGAACATTTGGTGGAAAAATATCAGGATGAATTGAACTTGGAACAACCTCACCATAGTTGGACGACATAGGGACTTGAGGGGTTTGAGACAAGAATTCGTCTAAACTGCCCAAGTCGTCCTCCTCATATTCTGCTTGCAGCGGCAATTCATCCAAGTTCGGGCTGAGTTTGAACGGTTCTAGGACAGCCTCATTCTCCATATCACCTTCCAAAGTGATGGCTTCTTCATTTTCAACTTCTGCCTTTGAATTTGCAATGGTGGAGTTGGAGAATTCACTTTGATCTTGAATCTGTGCCATGATCTCCATAATCTCCCCAACTTGCCTTTCCAATTCATCCACCTTATTGGTCCGGTCTTGCATCTCCTGGATTCGATTTTCCACTCCCTGATTCAAAGAGGAGAGTAACTTATTAAACGTATCATTATCCATAGATGTACCTGAATCGAATTGGGCATATTCTTGTGGTGGCTGTGACAGTTGACATGGCCATTGATAGGACTCTTCTGAAGGCTGCAATTGTTCTTCTCTTTGTGAGCCCTGCGTTAAAGAAATTAGTCCTTCAAGAATTTCATTATAATTAACGGGCATACTTGAATTTGATTGGAATTGTTGTGGGGGATGCTGTGGTGGCTGCATAGGTCTGGAATAGAACTCGTCTTGCTGCCAATATCCACTTTGTTGAAATTGCTGAGGTTCATCCCACATTTGATTTGAATAATCCCTCCAATTTGAATTGCAAGCGTTGGAATACATGTTGCCCCTTGATTGGCTGTGGCTTTGATATCCCCAATCATCGTCATATGCCGAAAATTGAGGATATTGCTGAGTTTGATATCCTTGCCCATAGGGCACATCAAGTGTAGGGACACTTGGCATTGAGGTCCGTTCGGCATTATCAGTCAATTGAGCAGTAAGCTGCGCCAATTGAGCTTGAATATTAGCAAAATCCATTTCTTGCTCCAATTAGTACCTAAAATTAAAGAAAGAAAAATAAATCAAAAATCAAAAGTAAAATACACAAACACAAAAACAAACAAAAACACAAACAAACAAACAAAAATTAAACACAAACAAAAAAATAAAGGGATTAGCAAAATTACTAATCCCCGGCAACGGCGCCAAAAATTTGACGGGATTTTAAACCGCACAAATTTAACCCTCTTTTTGAAAGATGTAGTATAGATGTAAGTAGGGTATCGTTCTAGGCCGGGGATTAGGAGGGCTTGCTAAAACCTCTAAAATAATTTAAAAACGTAAAAACAAAGTTTAAAACACTAAACTAAAATAAAAACACTTAACTAAAATAACTCAAAATAAAACTAACAAATGAACTAAAACAAATCAAAAGACTCAAAACAACTTAAGACTCTAGAAAATACAAACTAAGCTAAAAACTCGAAACACACTAAAAATGACTCAAAATAATGAAAACAATTTAAAATAAAAACTAGGAAATTAATTAGACAGAAATTAAATTAAAAGATAAAAACTAATAAAAATTAACTAAATAATATAATATAATAATGGGGGAATTGATTTTGGATGAAACGTAAATTAAACTTAACTAAATTATAAAATTGACAAAACATAAAATAAAAGTAAATGGATAGATGACAGATTGGCTAGAGGGTTTTTTTCTCCACACATGACACATAAGCAACCTAAATTGATTTTCAGTTGTTCTTTCAATAAGTTGTAAATTTCAACGCCCCAAATTAACCGTGAATTGCACTAGTTAACTTTCAGATTTTCCTTATGTTTTTGAATTGGATGATTGCATACGACAACCCAAAACATTCCCCACAAGTTCCCTACATGAATTGCATAATAGAGATACAAGCGAGAATCATTAAGTTCTATGAAAATCATAAGCATTGACGAGGCACTTATTACTATGAATTGCATGAAACTTATGCCAAGAATTCACTTAACGCGATTGTGACTAGCAACCTTCACTACTCATGAATATAAGTTTATAACGATTAGGTGAAATTCACTTATATTCTAGCATCAAATTCATGCATGTAAATTAAGTATGCATTCTTAATCGACAAACACAAATAAGTTATTAATCAAGCAGTTAAGCAAATTAAATCACAACTCAGAAATCACAACTGAAATTACCAATTCAAATTACAAATATAATCATGGTTTCGAATTAATCTCTAGCCAATATAAAATTAATTACACATTATTAAAACAGAAATTAAAACAGAAATTAAAATGAGTTTGGAGGGATTAAACCAAAATGGGAATCAAGGGTCTGTGCAAATTTGTTTCCACCGTGAGCCTCCTGTACTGTGCTAAGCGTGCGCAGCCTTCTCCCAATTGCTGCCTTCTTCAAGGTCCCCCAGATGGCAGAGCTGCCCCGTGGCTTATTCCTCCAGGAGCTCTCTCCTCTCTAATGCACCGTACCGAGCCTTTTTTGTTTTTCTCCGGCTTTTCCACGCTGCCCACTGGGCAGCCCTCCTCTCTCTCTTTATTCAGCGCCCCCTCAACCCAAGCTTCTGATTTTTTCTATCTTTTATTTATTTACCTCCCCAGACTTCTTCGTCCCTTTTTCCCGTGTATTGTTCTTCCCTCTCTTTGCGCAGCTTCACCTTGCTGGCCCCTGCGCTCCTGGTGTTTTCTCTGTTGCAGCCCTCTGAGCTTCCCAAAGGGCAGCTCCCGTTTCTATCTTCTGCACCTCCTGATTCCCCCCTCTCTGCCAGCTTCGAGAGGCTCCCTTTGCTGCTTCCGCAGCTCTCGGTGCTGCCTTTCACTCCTCCCCCCAAAGCTGCCTAATGGCAACCCTTGTTATAAGATGCCTTCTGAATGGTGCAGCTTATTATTATTTATTTTTTTATTGTTTTTCCGATTAATCCCCCTTTAATGGCAGCTTTGATGCTGCTTTCTCTTTTATTATTTCTGAATGGCTTTCCTTTTCATCCTGCTCCCCACCGACTCCACTAGCACCGAATTATTAGGCCACTGCTTCCAGCTAACACACACACACGAAATATTATATAAAAATATATAAATATATAAATAAATATATATATATATATATAAATATAAATATATAAATAAATATAAATATATATATATTATTTTCTAAATGATAAGTATTAATTTAACAGACAAGATAGTTTAGATGAAATTAATACTTAACACTTCACTTATTCTAATTTTATTTTCTTAGCTAGATAAATTCTATTAAAACACAAAAATAACGTAAATAGCTCAAAATATAACGAACTAACTAAGAAAAGATGAGTGAATTTGATATAAAAATGTATATAAATATGGTCCGATCATAAACCAAGTTCTTTAACTACTTTAATATACTATTAGGAATATTATTAGCACTATAAAAATCTCATTATACACTATTCACAAGTATATTTTTTTTTTCTAATTATAGAAAGTAGTGCAAATGAGATTTTTGAAATGCCAATAACAATTACTTAATATCCAATTGAAAACCATGTGGGACCCCATCATGTGTGCCTCCACAAGATTTTTCATTTTTTAATTCTATTATTATATTATAGAGCTGTTGAACCAAAGAGATTTTTCAAAATACCTGAACACGGAATAGTATATCAAGTATCATTATACAAGTGGTGAGATAATGTTAAAAATTCACAACTTCAAAAAAAAAAAAACTCAATCCATTTACATAAGAACACGTACTGTACTATCTGTATTTCAAACACAATAAAAATATTTTCCATTCAACCATGTCTTTATCTTCTGGAGATGTGACTGAGTTGTGACTTTCAGCCATTCAACAACATCCCTCTCTTCAGAAAGTTCAAAAATTAAAAATTCTTCTTGTTGATGCACAAAACCGGATGGGTCTTGGTACAACACAAATCCGACCGTGAATCTGCAAGAATGTAAAGAACACAAGATGTATCGTGGTTCACCCTAATATTTGGGTTACGTCCACACTGATGTTGATATTATTTCACTCTGAATGGTGAATATACATGAAGGCTAGAGGTAATGTGCTCTCTAGCCTATTATGTGTTTGCCTTATGTTGGCTTTTCCTTTGCTCTCTAAGCTCTCTCCCTTTGGCCTCAAATTGGCTCTCCCTAAATGAAAGAGAAGGGGGTCCTTTTATAGAATAAGGGCTCCCTCCTTAATTACATATTTGCCCTTCCTTTATTACATAATTGCCTTTGAGTCTCCTGAGTATTTATACGAGGTCCAAATACGGAGGCCCAAGTACATGGTACTAACACTTCTAATTGAAAATTTGAGTAGTGTTATTCAAAAGTTGAGTGATCCCAACTTGTGGTCGTCAATTAGTTCACAACCAATATGTGTTAAAATTAAAAATAACATAAATCCTAGAGAGACTATTTGGAAGTATAACTCTCTATAGATTTTTCGTCACCTTATATTTTTGACACAATTTTAGTGTCAACATTATAAAATATTGTGCCAAAAAAATAAGGTGGCGGAGAGTTCCACTTTGAGAGAGTCCAACATTAAAAGAGTCTACTTAGCATTTCCTTAAAAATAATAACAAATTTATATTTTAATGAAGATCACAAATTAAAACTAGTCAATGAGCAAAGGTCACAAGTTAAGGACTAGTTCTGACATAAATGCTAAGGAGACTCTCTTAAAAGTGAGACTTTTCATAGATTTTTTGTCATCTTATTTTTGTGGCACGATTCTCGTACCAACATTATAAAATAATGTGTCAAAAAGATGAAGTGACAAAATCCATAGAGAGTCTCACTTTGAGATTATCTCTTTAACATTTCTCCTAGTTCTGATTACTCGTCAACCTACTCGACTTATGTCTCCATTATTATAAGAAAAAAGTCATAAAATAATAAATTTTAATTCAAAATGCATACTTTTGTGTCTTTATTTGTACTTGAACTTTTTCGTCTAATAATATATTCTTTCTTTAAAACTAAAGTGGTTTTGCCACTTAGTACTACGGTCTAATAGTATTCATCTTCACTTGTAAGTGAGAGATCTTAGGTTCGCTTCTCACCATAGACGAATTTGAACCATGTTAGTATTAGCCCATTATGAGTCTAAGCTCACTCCCTCCCTTTAGTGTAGATAATATCATTAGTAAAAGAAAAAACTAATGTGGTCTTAATTTGAGTAAACAAATCATAAAGCGTGGGAACAAAAAGTGTACTTAGAGTTTCTCACACACTCTTCTTTCTCTTTAGCCATTAGATTGAATAAGTCAAACAAAATCAATGACTAAAATTAAAAAAGAGTGTATACGAGACTAAAGATGGCGTGTGTTTATTATTTTTATAAATAAATAAAAACACTAGGGTCTGTGTTGGGAAATTGAAATATGGCCATTTTAAATAGCACTTATTTAAATATCAAAAATGCAAATCTTACTACATTTTCATATCACTTTTGTATTATCTCTCTAATAGAGATATGATCCACATGTGTTGGTAGACCCTACCTCTACTAAAAATGTGATACAAACGTAGTACAAAAAATGTGGTAAGTGTAGTTTTACTCATGATCAAAAAGCTAATAACAATAACAATTCAAAAGACAAAAAAAAAACAAAGGCAGAAGGAGAAGCAGCAAAGCGAGGCTAAAGCTCCGAGGAAAGCAATCATGGTGCCCTTGTTGAAGGCTTCTAGAGCGAGGAAAGGTTCATAGCCACAGGTGACCGCCTTTCAAAATAAAGCCTTTGGACGGATGTTTCTCAATAAACTATCTTACTTGAATAAAGAAAGACAGAACTCTTCTTTATATACAAAATTTTCAGTCCAATCCTTTTCTTTGTACCAGAAGAGTGCGCAAGGAAGAGATACTAAGCTGCCCGTCACTACTACAAAAGGAGTTTATAGTGTCAGTGGGTAGTGTCGGTTTAATCTCATTTAGTGGCGGATTAGACTGTAGCGACACTAATTGAATATAACGTCGGTTTTACTGTCGCTTATAAGCGTCACTAATATACTAGTGTCGCTTTTAAACCGACGTAATAATAATTTTAATGTTTTTAAATCCTAGTGTCGCTTATAAACCGACGTAAGAATAATTTTTAATGTTTTTAAATCATAGTGTCGCTTTTAAACCGACGTAAGAATAATTTTAATATTTTTAAATTCTAGTGTCGCTTTTAAACCGACGTAAGAATAATTTTTAATATTTTTAAATCCTAGTGTCGCTTTTAAACCGACGTAAGAATTCATTTTAATATTTTTGAATATTAGTGTCGCTTTTAAGCGACATAAAGTGAACTGACAGTAATATTCAAAAATATTAAAAGCGACACTACACAATGTTTTCCTTATTTTTTTAAAATATTTTAAATCCCAATGTCGGTTGTAAGCGACATAATGATAGTCTTTATATACTCCCCCCGTTTTCCTCTTCCCTTCTTCCCCGTTTTCCTCTTCCTTGCATTTTTCTTATCCCTTCTTCTAATTTCAAACCCCCTCCTCTATCTTACACCTCTCTCTTACACCTTTCTTATTTGTTCTCTCTACTTTATTTGTTCCTTCTTCACAACAGTAAGTTTTTCTTACTTTTAATATTTTTATTTTCTCCACTTAATTTTAATTTTTGTTTACAATTTGTTTTTGTAGGGAATTTATTTGAGGTGGTTGAGTACATAGAGATTTAATCGACGACGGAATTTTTCTATAATTCAAGTTCATATCACTAAATTCTTTATTCTTTAAATTGTATAATAACGAGTTTATTTATTTAAAAGTACTAAACCTATAATATTTAGTAATATAAGAATATATTATGTTAACTTAAAATATTTAATAATATAATAATATATTATGCACTCTAATTGTTATTTTAATTTGTTGTTATTTTAACTAGTTTTTGTTGTTATTTTGATAATTTTGATAACTTTTGGTTGTTATTTACTAGAATGGATTAGATGAGCATAATTTTGATAATTTTTTGTTGTTATTTTAATTTGTTTTTACTGTAATAGGTGTTGAAAATTAAAAGATTGCAATCATGATAAAGTTGGAGGGTAGAAATATAGAAATTGAAAATTCTAATAGTTATGCTACAATTAAATCTTTAAATTTTATAATACACGAGTTTATTTATTTAAAAGTTCTAATTTAAGTACTTAGAAATTTTTTTGCTATTTTTGTTAAATTAATAAATATTTAGTCAAATTAATTAATTTTGTCACTTGAATTGTTATGAGAAAATGGAAATAAATAGTATTTATTAGCATTTATGTGAAATTGACATATTAAATATAACATAAACTTATAATATTTAGTAATATTAGAATATTTTATGTTAACTTATAATATTTAGTAATATTAGAATATATTATGTTAACTTATAATATTTAGTAATATTAGAATATATTATGTTAACTTAATTTGTTTTGCACTCTAATTGTTATTTTAATTTGTTGTTATTTTAACTTGTTTTTGTTCTTATTTTGATAACTTTGATAACTTTTGGTTGTTATTTACTAGAATGGATTACATGAGCATAAATTTGATAAATTTTTGTTGTTATTTTAATTTGTTTTTACTATAATAGGTGTTGAAAATTAAAAGATTGCAATCGTGATAGAGTTCGAGGGTTGAAAGATAGAAAGTGAAAATTCTAATAGTTATGCCTACATGATAGGGATTGAAAGATTGTAGGCATCGATCTTAGTTTCAACGTAATATTTTGCCCTCATAAAGTGGTAAAACATGGACAGAAGTTGGTTGACGATAGCTCGAAATTTGGAAGCTTATACGGCTGGAATTAATTTATTTTTGGACCAAGCAGTTGCAAATGGTGTTGGCCCTGATAAGTTTAAATGTCCTTGCAAAAGATGTTGTAATCGATATACTTTTGTTAGGAACACTGTTGTTGAACATCTCATATTATATGATATGGATAAAGATTATAAAAACGCTTTGTGGCGACATCATGGTGAGAAAAACATTGGAGAGCAAAATGTGGCAATTAGAGAAGAAGAAACAGGAGATGAGGTGGCTGGTATGCATGATTTTCTTAATGATGTATTTGTCCAACCATTAACAGAAGAAGGTGTTGGGCCGTCTACTGAACCCCCTATTAGGGAAGGGCGTCCAGAAGAGGTGGAGACTTTTTTTAGGTTGCTTGAAGAGGCAGATCAAGATTTGTGGCCAGGATGTAAAGAGTTTAAGAAATTGGAAGCAGTTGTAAGACTGTATCAGATCAAGTGCTTAGCGGGAATGCCGGACGAGATCTTCACCACTTTACTGGAGTTAATTAAAAGAATGTTGCCTGAAGGAGATTGTCTACCTGAATCCTGTTATAAGGCAAAAAAACTTATAAATGATTTGGGTCTGACGTATGTGAAAATTGATGCATGTCCCAATGATTGCATGATCTATTGGAAAGATACTTCAGAGTTGACCATGTGCTCGGTTTGTGGTGAATCAAGATATAAAATTACCAACGCAGATGATAGCTCGAGAAAAAAGATTGCAGCTAAGGTTATGTGGTATTTTCCTTTAAAACCACGATTGCAACGATTTTTTATGTCGAAGCATACAGCTGAACATATGAGGTGGCACGCAACCGAATGTCCTAAGGATGAGTTTATGAGGCATCCTTCAGACTTTCCAGCATGGAAGCATTTGGATAATTTATATCCGGATTTTGCGTCAGAAATTCGAAATGTCAGATTAGGGTTGGCTAGTGATGGATTTAATCCTTTTGGGAAAATGAGGCATGACCATAGCACATGGCCTGTGGTGCTTTCTGTTTACAATTTGCCACCCTGGATGTGCATGAAGCAACCAAATTTGTTGTTGTCTCTATTAATACCAGGACCGCGCAGTCCTGGTAAAGAGATTGATGTATACATGCGTCCACTGATTGACGAGTTGAATGAGTTGTGGGAGGTGGGCACTCCTACTTATGATGCATATTCCAACCAAAGTTTTACGATGAAGGCTGCCGTCTTATGGACTATAAGTGATTTTCCAGCTTATGGAATGTTGTCAGGATGGAGTACACATGGATATAAAGCTTGTCCACATTGCATGCATGATAAAGAATCTATTTACTTGCCGGCGAGTCGTAAGATTTGTTATATGGGGCATCGACGTTTTCTTGAAGATAATCATAGGTTTCGAAGGCAAACCGTACCTTTTAATGGTCGTCGAGAGCATCGTAGTGCACCGAGGCAGTGGACTGGTTTACAGTGTCTCGAAGAACTTTCTACATTGAGATTTACTTTTGGAAAACTAAAGAAAGATACTTCAGTTGGGCAACGCAGAAAAAGAACTTCGGGCAGTACAAGTAGTAACAGTCAGTGGAAGAAGAAATCTATTTTTTATGAACTACCTTATTGGAGGCATCTGTTGATTAGACACAATCTTGATGTCATGCATATCGAGAAGAATATATGTGACAGCGTGGTGGGAACATTGCTAGATATAGAAAAGTGTAAAGATGGATTGGCCGCACGTGCAGATCTTGAAGTCTTCAACATAAGACGTAGTCAACACCCACGTAGAGAAGGAAACAGAACTTTTTTACCTCCAGCATTGTTCACGTTGAAAAGAGAAGAAAAAACTGCATTTTGCAAAGTGTTGTCTACCATTCGGGTCCCTGATGGATATTCTTCAAATTTATCGCGATGTGTGCACGTGAATGAACGAAAAATACATGGGTTGAAAAGTCACGATTGCCATGTTTTAATGCAGCAATTACTTCCGCTTGCAATACGCCCGGTTTTGCCTAAAGCTGTTACTATGGTATTGTTAGAGTTGAGTGCAATTTTTAGACAGTTGTGTAGTAAGAAGGAGTCTGAGGAAGGATTCAAGCAACTAAATTCAAGAATTGCCTTGACATTATGTCAACTTGAAAAAATATTCCCTCCTGCATTTTTTGATATCATGGTGCACCTTCCAGTTCACTTAGCAGATGAAGCAGCTCTTGCAGGGCCTGTTCAATATAGATGGATGTATCCAATTGAACGGTAATTAATAATTTTTTTTTAATTTTATACAATTGTAGTCATAGCTTTAAATTATAATTATAATAATTTGTGATTTGTTTATAATTGTAGGTATTTGCAAACGTTGAAGCGCTATGTTCGTAATAAGGGTCGTCCTGAAGGTTCAATTGCTGAAGCATATTTGGTGGATGAGTGCTTGTCCTTCTGTTCCATGTATCTTAGAGATGTGGAGTCTCGTCGCACCCGTAAAGGCCGAAATGTAGATGGTGTTGGACGTGGAGTGTCTGGTGGGTTATCAATTTTTGACTCCAAAGGACGTTATATGGGCTCGGGAGAAAATGTGGAGCTCGATCTAAATGTTCTTGATCAATGCCATAGATACATTCTAAATAATTGTGATGAAGTTAACCCATTTAGAAGGTAAGAACGTTTAATCTTACGTCTTAATGTTTTATTAGTTTTCTTAACTTTGAAAAAGAACTAAATTAAATTTGGACATAATTGCCCAGGCAACATGAGGAATTCTTGAAAACGAAACATCGTCGAGAAAGGTTAACTATGCGACAAATTCAAGAGCTAAGCAAGAAAGAATTTCCAGAATGGTTCAAGCAACATGTGAGTTGATACAACAATCACATTATTTATTTATATTTTTACATTTTAATTATAACATGATTATAGTTATCATATCAACTTTTATCTTCATTCTTATTATAGATGAATTCAAGATCTCATCCTAATGACACGTTGATATCTCAAGACTTGCATTGGTTAGCTAATTATCCTAACAAGGTTGTGAGTAGATATAAGAGTCACATTGTTCATGGGTTCAGATTTCGTATAAAATCTGTGGATGACAAGCATAAGAATCAAAATTGTGGCGTCTTTGTACCTGCAAATGTGCCTGGTGCAATTGGGCAAGTGAATTGTTATGGCAGAGTTGTAGATATGTTCGAGGTTAAATATTGTGGTCATTCTGAGCCAGCAGATAGGGGTCGAGCTGTGATGTTATTTAAGTGCGAATGGGCTAATAGTGAAAGTCCGCGAGGAATGAAGACTGATCAATATGGATTTACTATGGTGAACTTCAATCGATTAGGATTTAAAGAAGATCCTTTCATATTAGCATCACAAGCATTACAAGCATTTTACGTGGAGGACACAATTGAAAAAGATTGGCACGTAGTTGTTCGAACGCAGCCAAGAGATTTGTTTGATGTATTAGAGGATAGTGATGCAATTGAAGATTATGCAGTACCAAATTTGGATGATCAGATACTTGACCGTGAAAATTTCCATACAAGGGTTGGCGTGGAAGAGACTATTTTTCCTGAATTATTACCGTTGCCTACCCAGTTCGCTAGTAATGCCAATGACGACACAATAGATGGTGAGCTGGAATAAGTTTATTAATTATTTTATGTGTTTTAAGTATTATTTAGACAATATTTTTTCTTATTAAGTATTTTTTATTTAAGTTCCATTTAATTATTAAAATCCTAAAATGTTATATTAGATAAGAAAAAAAAAACGTGCATTTATTTTTTATGGGTTAAACAACTTTTTTTTTTTTTTTTTAAAGCACCTACTGTCGCTTTTAGACGACAGCAACTTTAAATATTGTCAGACTGCTAGAGCCGTTGCAAAAAATTTGTCAGAAAGGGTCAGACTTAGTGTCGGTTTAAACCGACACTAATTTACAAAAATAAATAAAATACTTATCTAACGTCGCTTATAAGCGACGCTATAATTTAATATTCAAGATTGTGTCGCTTAAAAGCGACACTATACTTTAAAAAATCTAATTTAAAAATCCTAAAATTTTATTTGAGTGATTAACTATTTAGACAATATTTTTATGTGTTTTAAGTATTATTCAGACAATATTTTTTGTTATTAAGTATTTTTTATTTAAGTTCAATTTAATTATTAAAATCCTAAAATGTTATATTAGATAAGAAAAAAAAAACACATGCATTTATTTTTTATTATGGGTTAAACTACTTTTTTTTTTTTTTTTTTTCTAAAAGACCTTCTGTTCCTTGGGTGAGAATTGGTGTAAGTTTCAAGACAGCAAAGGCAATAAATTCAAAAAAGCTGTAAGTTTAAATTTTGTTAGATTTGGTCAGAATTGGTGTCGGTTTTAACCGACACCACGTGATGTAAAACCGCCGCAAGGCCCAGCTAAAGCGACGCCACGGGGTTGCATTTAATATGTCAGAAAGTGGTTGATTCAAAATTAAAGTGTGAGGTGTAGTGTCGGTTTAAACCGACATAATGTCCTTCATAACCGACGCTACAATGTGTCATTAAATTTTGTCAGAAAGTAGATGCATTTAATTTGAGTCAGTAAGTAGGTGGGGGTGGTGTCGGTTTAAACCGACACTAGTCTTTTTTTAAAGCGACGCTATTTTTTAAAAGCGCCAGTAAGTAGTCTTAATGTCGGTTTAAACCGACGCTGAGTTGGCTCCATATTTAAAACCCCCCTACCCAAAATTCCCCCGTGCCTTTGTTGCTTTCTTTTCCTACCAATCTCAGTCCCTTCTTCCCCCCACCCATTTCGGCCTTGCCTTTGTTTCTTTTACTCCCAATTTCAGTTCCTCCATTTGACTTCTTTCAAATTGTTTTGGTATGGATTTTGAAGATGAACATGTTGGTGAGCCCCAATCCGAAGGGGAAGAAGTCGAAGGCGGTGCGTTTTTTTATTTCAGTTTTATATTTTGTAGCCTATCTAGGATGTTGTCCTAACTAGAAATGGTATTTTTGGTCGTTGTGTTTAATGTTAATTTCTTTTTTATTGTAAGGAACTACTCAAAGGGGACGGGGACCCTCTATTCCCAGCTGGGAAACACAAGTATGTTGTTTTGATGCATCAGGAAAATGCATCAGTGAAAACTCTAGTGCATTTTCAAAGCATGTAGCGTCCGAGGTGAGAGATAAGAGACATATGCCGTTGGTGAGTGATTGGCGCCATATCAAGGAAAATGGCAGGGAAGCTTTTTGGAACAGAATCAAGGTAAAATTATCTTTCGTTACTAGAAAAGAATAATGAGCCAATGTTTATTGAAATAATTAGTTTTCTTGATTTTATTTATTCGTGCAGGAAACTATTATTATTCAAGAAGAGGATATTCCGAAATTACCAATAATCCGGAAAATGACACTTCATATTGCGGAGCATGCGCATAAGGAACATCGAAATAAGTTAAAAAGAGAGCATTATACTGGTAAAAACGACGAGGAGCACAAGAAAACACCTCCTAATGTGGATCCCGAACAGTGGGCTAATTTGGTGTCCTATTGGAATAAAGGAAAAACGAAGGTAAACTTTTTATTATTTATGTTATTAAACCTTTAAATATGTTTTATGAATTAATTTTTTTTTTATTTAGGAAATTGCTGCAAAGAACAAGCAAAATCGGCGGTTAAAAACGATGAACCACACAACCGGTCCAAAATCATATGCAAGGGTTCGGTCGGATATTGTAAGTGATATACATTTTCAAAACTTATATTATTGGTTATAATTTTGTTTCTAATTTCTGTTTGGTGAATTTTTTTTTTGTTGACTTATAATTTATTTTTAATTTCTGGTTGGGGTGATTTTTTATTTTTGTTGACTTATGATTTGTTTTTAATATATTATTGGTTATTGCTGGTAGTTGTAAATTTATTATTGTTGACTTATAAATATAGCGGAAAAAAACTGGGAAAGAGGCAGATCCGGTTACATTTTTTCGTCATTGTCATACTCGGAAGGATCGCTCTTGGATTGATGAAACGTCGGAGCGCACTGGGGTAATTAATTTTATCTTTGTAGTATATTATTGTTATTAAATATCATTGTCTATAGATAAATTCTTATTTTTAAAATTTTGGTTGCAAGGTAATTATGGAGGAAAATATTCAAACCTTGATCGAGTCCGGGCAAGAAGATAGTGACGACCTTAGGGCCCGTGTTTATGTGGAAACGATGGGTCCTGAGAGACATAATAGAGTACGAGGATATGGACATGGGGTGACTCCAGATATGGTGTCGTATGCATCTTCCTCGACTTCTACTTCTAATTGTTCCAGAAGATCATCCCAGAGTTCAAGGGCATTGTTGATGTGTGAGAACAATGAATTAAGAAGGGAGCGAGAAATTAGTGCTAAACGGATAGCTGAGGTGGAGTTGAAGCTTGCAGAAACACGCAGTGAGCAGCACCATTATAACCATCTGGTTACGTTGTTACTGCAAAAATATCCGCTGCCAACACCTTATAGCCCTGGATCCCAACATTCAGGCTTGGGTCAGCCTCCTCCTCCACATCCATGCCAACAGGGAACCCAACAGTCACCCCAAAATCAGCCTTCTGGTGCTCCTGTATATCCGTATGCAGGTTATAATCAGCAACCTTCATATCCGATGTATCCGCCACAGCCACCCATGGCTTACATGCAGCAGCCACCCATGGCTTACATGCAGCAGCCACCTATGTCATACATGCAGCAGCCAGCTATGCCATACATGCAGCAGCCGCCATATCAAATGCCTGCATATCGACCTGAGGTGGCTTCTCATGATGGGATTAGCCCGGATGTTCAAATTGGAGGTTTTGCTGGAATGCTTGCTGCAGGTGGTGTATTAGATGTTGACATGGCGGGGTTTATTGGATCACAACAAGGATCTCAACAAGCATCTCAGCAACCATCTCAAGAAGGACCTCGAGAAAGAACTCGTGAAGGAACACATTCGGGCTCTAGTTCTTTTGAGTAGTTTGGTTTGTATTCTTGTCGGATATGTATGACACTTGTGCTAACATTAATAGTTAATCTGTTTTTTTTTGGTATGTTGGATTTGGTTATGTGAAATATAAATGTTATGGGTTTTGGTAAATTTTTAGGTCTTATAAATGTTATTTTGGTTAGAATTATGAGATAAAAACTTTGGATTGGTGAAAAACAAAAAAAAACTGGCGGGACTGTTTGAAAAATGGATTTTTAAAACATTGGATTCGTGAAAAACAAAAAAAAACTGGCGGGACTGTTTAGAAATTGGATTTTTAAAAGCCTAGTGTCGCTTGTAAGCGACGCAGGCTTGAATATTAAATTCTAGCGTCGCTTATAAGCGACGTTAGTTTAGTATTTTATTTATTTTAGTAAAGTAGTGTCGGTTTAAACCGACACTAAGTTTAATATTTTAATTTTTTTTTGGTACTTCACTGACGTGAACATTAGTAAATTCTTTTTTTTAATAGAAGTAGCGTCGCTTCTAACCGACGTTAGGTTAGTATTTTATTTATTTTTTTGTACTCCACTGACGTGGAGATTAGTAACTTCTTTTTTTTAATATAACTAGTGTCGCTTATATGCGACGTTAATTTAGTATTTTACTTATTTTACTAATGTAGTGTCGGTGTTAAGCGACACAAAATTTAATAGTTTAATTATTATATATTAAGTAATGTCGGTTTAAACCGACACTACGTTATTAAAATAAATAAAATACTAACCTAACGTCGGTTTTAAGATGTCGCTTTTAAGCGACGTAAGGGTTTATGTCGCTTTTAAGCGACGCTGTTGTTCTATTTATTTAATAATACTTTCCTTCTTAGTGGCGGATTAAGGCATATAAGCGACGCCAATACCCTTTTGTGACGGTAGTATTAGCGTCGGTTTAGTTAAGCGACATTGCATGATTTAATGTCGGTTTATTGCAAATAACCGACATTAAATGGCTTTTGTTGTCGGTTTAATAGTGCCACTGTTAGTCTCTTTTGTAGTAGTGCGTTGTCGTTTACTTGTTTAGTGGCTTATGTTTGAGGGCATCCGGAATAGTCTGTTTCGTTATTAACTCTTGTAAACGGTCACAAATGCTCATTTATCCACAAATATAGTTTCCTTTGAAATATAACCTAGCTAGTTTTTCCAATTTTTTTTATCTAACCAAAATTAATGTTCAGAAGACTTTATTATCCTTAGACTAAACTCTCTTTTCATCCCAACATTGTGATTTATTTGGTCTAAACTCATCCCACTGTTGAACCACTAGGCTCCAGACATGACCACGTTACTCTATTATCTCTACTAGAAAACAATAAAACAAAAAATCAGCACACCATTCACTTGGTTCGAGCAAGTGCCACATTTTTCTTAGCACAAACTTCGCACCGCACAATGGATTTAAAGATTGCTACCCGATCTGTAATTGAGTAGTCATTGAACGATGCGCGAGTCTGCCAATGGTAAAATTCAACAATTAAAATATAGATGAGGGGTCTAGAGAGGAGAATCACTAGAGTTTAGAGCCTGGTAATCGGAAAGCATCAAACATTTCAGAGGGAAACGGTTTACAAAAAAATGAGCACTCAAAACATGTAGAAGTACTTTAATGGAAGCAAATTAGACCAACCAATGATTCTTATTCATTCCACCTTTTCCACATATCATAGAAAACGATGGGATGGGTTGCAGGCTGCCAGATTTAGATGCATTTTAGGAAATATTCTATCGTACTGAGAGAGCGAGATATGGTGACGACGTTGGTCATGTTAGGTGCAGTGTGCAGTGGTGGATTTGGGAGAAGAGATAGGGTGGGGTGGGGCTGTGGTGGACTGGTGGGAGTCGAAGAGAGAGGAGACAGAGGGAGGAGGGTAGGGAACTCTACACATGACGAAGAGGTTAATTAGTTTTTTAAAAAGATTATTTAGTCTTCTATCACACAAAAAAATGGCAGTAATGTAATTTTATAAAAACAAAATTTTGTTGTTTTTTGTTGAACCCTCAACGACAAGTAATTTTAACATCTCTAATTAAAAAAAAAAAAAAAAAACTCTTCTCCCTCCCTGCTTTTGCGTTCTCTCTCATTCTTCCACTCGCCTTCAATTTCAACACCAAAAATAAAAATGTTTTAAAATGGTGAATGACACACCCTGACCCGGAATGTCCACTAGGACTCCGAAATCAGGCTGTGCTGGCCGACACCTGGAAGGTGACGAAGCCATAAGTGTAGTGATGTGGAAAATGTGAATAAATTTAAACCTAAAAGTGCCTAAACATCAGAGTGTGCTGGTGAGCGGGAGCGAACCCATCTCACATGTGACGTTAGAGCATAAGTAAAGTATAGTAGAGCGAGTAAAAATTATACCCTCACAGCAGCCACCAGAACTGAGATTCGCCAAGAATCATTGTCGATACGAACCTCGACAACTAAAACCTGGAGGAGCGCAAAACAGAAAGTGTGAGTGGGTAAAACAAACTTTTTCAAAACATTTTCTTTATCAAAAGTAATAACCCTTCACCGTACAACCTGTATATTTCCCCAGAAAATATTACTTATAACCAAACTCGAAATCATACTAAAAACAATGGTAAGTCCACAAGTCTGCCATGTCAAATATCCAGCCAAACAATATATAAATATCAGGTGAGGTAATTGATAACCACAATATGCTAGCAATAACAATATGTTAGCCGGAGTCACCCTAATGTGATCTGTATGGCTGAATCTATAGCTCATCAACCAATTTCCTGCACACGAGTCGGAACCACCTATAGTGGTCTGTATGACAGGCTAGGTGTATATATATAAATACGCTCAGTGTTACGATCATGTGAAGGCTGTGCGAAGTATCGCAAGTCACCTACGAGTCGAAACCACCTATAGTGGTCTGTACGACAGGCTGGCACCTGCCTTGGATCCAAGGTGAGCGTGTGGTGCGGGAGGTGAACGATCACGTGAAGGCTAAGCCCTAACCTCTGGCAAAGCACAAACACCGGGGTGCAAGAATATGAGCTATATACGAATCTCATCATAATCATGATCATAACCATCACTACCAAACATATACTCACTTGACTTACTTGAGCGTCCACAGCGCCAAGCAACAATATATAATCATAATAATCCATAACCAAACATAGAGATCATATGACATGGCAATTTAATTTATAAAACCATTTAAACACCTTTTTCTGGAAAAATGCCAAGTATATACATATCTACTGAAAACAAAAGCCCACTCACCTGGAGTCCATGCTACAACTCCCTAACACGAATATCGAAATGTCTTGAACGATCATCGCCTTGAACGATCATCGTCTTGAACGAATCTTTGATCCATTACTTCCAAAGATCCACATTATGCTTCTAGAACAATACCCCAAAGTTTCGTTATAATCCAACGGTTGGATCTCCGCCAATTGCCAAAACCAAGTGGCGGTTAACATTTTATTTACGAACTTACAATTCTAATTCGAGAATATCCGTACAATGAATTCCTGATCCGTAAATTCCTACATTCCTTAAATATTATGAATAACAACCTATTAAATTTTGGTGACGATCAAACGGTCAGATTGTCAGTTCATATATTGACCTATTAACATCGTAGCGAAATTAGGTCCTAACGATCAATCTAAGCCAATCCATTCTCAAAATTGAACTCAAGGCATTTAATAATGCTTAAAAATAACATTGGTGGCCCTCTGGCCATGCGCTGCTGTGGATGCGGTCGGCCGCCCCAACTCGCCGGAAAATTCAACTTTCTCAAAAAATTCTCAAAATTTGTAGAATTGAAGATCTCAATGAGTAAAGCAACTTTCATACCTATGGTAAAGGCCAATTTGGCTAGAAAGGCTCCAATTTCATCAAAATCCGTCAGAACCCTAGAATTGGGTGATCTCCAATTCGACCTCCAAAGCAACTCCGACGCCTCAAGCATTGCTTGGGCTTTGTTCTAACCCTCAAAGAAAGTCTAATGGTTGTGGTAATTGAAGGAAAACATTTCGAGATTTGGTGGATTTCAAACAAATCCCTGCGGCACCCATGGGGTGTTCTTCGTGAAATCTCCACCATTTCTTGTAAATTTCGGCTAAAATTGAATATTGGAACATGGTAATGAGGTTTGGTGATGGTAATTGGGTGATAATCGTCGGAAAAATGGCATTGTTTGGCCGGAATTAGAACCGGGTCGAAAGGGGGCGCAGGTCAAGTGTGCGAGTTGGGGGAATCCTCTGTTTCCCCCTTCTCTCCTTTCCTCTCCTTTCTCTCATTTCCCATTGGGCAACTTCTTTCTCTCTCCTCTCCTTATTCATCCACTTCTCTCCATGTTCATCCTTTCTTTCCCATCCACACCATCCATTTCAGATTCTTTTAATTTAGACCATACATGTGGCCCTCTAGATTTTATTCTAAATGACACGCCCGCCCCTCGAATTTATATTAATCCTATAAATTTACCCCCAAAACCCTTTTCAATTATACAATTTTAAATCCCCAAGGTTTTACAAACCTTTCAATTTAGCCCTTAAAACCCTTTTTAATTTAAAATTACTTTTGTTCTTAAATGGTGAGCCCAATGGGCCCACCCGGTTTAGTCCCCCGAGCTCTCCCTCTCTTCTGTCTCTCATCTCCCTCGCTGTCCCTCTCAACCCTCTCGACCTCTCTCTGCACCCTCACTCTCCCGTAACCCTCTCCTCATCTCTCTTGCTCGACCTCACCACCACAGACACACACACACCCTCGCCATCTCTCTCGACTCACCCTCGCCACTCCCTCGTTCCCTCCCTCTCGGTGGCATCGCGACAGGCAGAAGAACCCAGAAAACCCATTTCGGGGTTTTCGTGTTATCCCGACGAGGTAAGCCCAAATCGTCCCCCTCTTTCACTTATTCCGTGTTTAAGCTAGGAATTAGAAACTAATTGGCGAATTAATTGTGAGTTTTAGGCCGGAATCGAGGCTCGGGTGAGTACACCCTTTTTCCGGCGAATCCGTGAGGTTTCGAAGCTTTTCCGGTCACTTCCCGGTCGTTCCTCGCCGATTGGAAGGTATCACTCTACTCCTCTCACCTTGCACTTCAATTTTCTGTTTAGATCGGAGTCTCGGGCCTCTGTTGGTAGTCGGCCGGAGCTGTGGAAGCTCCGGCGTTCGTCTTCGTGTACCCCGGCGTGCACCAGGCCCTTTGGGCCTGAACCCAGATCCCAACCCAAACCTTTTGGGCCTTAGGCCCGTTTGCAAACCCCAGCCCATTTATATTTTAATGTTATTTTCTGTTAATTAATTAGTTAAGGCCTTTGGGCCGTTGTAGAACTTCGGGCTTTAGGCCCGTTTAGGACCCAGCCCAGTTTAGTGGCCCGTATGGTTTTTATTTTAATTATGCAAATTAATAAGGCCTCGGGCCTTTTGTGCGGGGCCTTGGGCCCGTTTACCCCCCCAACCCAAAAGCCCTTAGGGCCTTGGAACCAGAAACCCCAAACCCAAGGCTTATAAGCCTTGGGCCTTTATTCAAACTAGGGCCTTCGGCCCGTGACCCGTATCCCTTAAACCCTAAAGCCCTTTTGGGCCACCCCCACAACCCAAGACCCTTATTGGGTCAGCGACCCAAACCCAAACCGCTGACCCGTTTGACCCCTTGACCCGACCCGTGGACCTTGACCCGACCCGGTTGACTGACCCGTTGACCCGACCCGGCTGACCGTTGACCCGGTCAACGGTCAGCGTTGACCTTGACCGTTGACCGTTGACTTTGACTTTGACCAGTCAACGGTCAACGTTGACTTTTATGGTTGACTTTTTCGGGTTCCGTCCGGGACCCCTCCTAGGCTAATTTCGACGTCCTGGACCCGTTTTTGAAGTCCGTTTTCCCAAATAAAGTCATTTAAATAGAGTTTGACTGAGTTGTACCCTTTATGTGCTTAGGGACAACTAGTATGGCTTCCTATGTTCGCTAGCAGCGCAGCGTTGGATGGTTCAGTACTGTGAGTGGACCCCTTCTAAAATACTTACTTTATTTTAAGAAATTATATGAGTGAAATGCTTGAGTAAAGAATAGTGTATTACGATGTTTGAGTATTGAATGCTGAAATATAATGTTGAGATTAAATAAATATATGTGGCATTGATCTGATACTACCTAGTGGTCCACTTCCGCTACGGGATGTAGGGATAGGGTTCCGGTCCATCCCGGGCGACGGTTATGGTGCTGGCATAGGGCCTGGAGTGTGTTACCTCTGACTTTCGAGTACAGGGACGGGAAGCTGGCATTGGGCCTGAAGTGTGGTTTCCTCTGACTGTATGCTCAGGGACGGGGAGCTGGCATGGGGCCTGAAGTGTTATACTGGACATTCACTAGTGATTATTCTGATATGTTTATGACTCTATACTTATGAGCTGTTATTTGGGTATTACCTGGCGTGTTGATCTGAATTGAGATATTGTGCGATAAAATATGATTATGTTTATGAGTCGTGATTGAGATACTGTGTTGTATGGTAGGTGTAGGAAAACTTACCTATATATCATGTTTTGGTTTTCTAACTTGGGGGTTAGTATCTTGATAACTATTTTCTTATATGTATATCAAATTGGTCCACTCACCTTTGTTTTGCGCCCCCTTCAGGGCTTAGATTTGAGGCATACAATCCCGGCGTAGAGGCACTTCCGCACTGGCATCTTCGAGTCCTTTCGGTGTAGGACCTATTCTCTTTGTGTATTAAGCTTTATATTCTTTCTTGTAAGCAATTCTAATTAGATGTATGTTCTGAACACGTTCCTGAAATATTTATTAAATGTGTAATTTAAATTCTTAATTCTCGTTTTATACCTTCTAAATGGCTTTCGTCACCCCTCGGGTGTCGGCCAGCACGTGTCCGTCCCGATGTCTACAGGACATCGGGACCGGGGCGTGTCAGATTGGTATCAGAGCGTGGTTTGTTCAGAGCATACTTAGGATCTTCTGTCACCATAGTAGTGTGTCAGTTATGACGTCATTTGGATGTCGTAATTTCTGAAATTGGTGCCATTGGGCACAATTGTGCAAATTTTCCTCTATTTGAATTATCATCTTCGGGATGAAATACTAAAACTCGTGTCGGGATTGTGCCTCATTGATGACGTGTTTGGTGGGTGGACGACTTTCAGCATATGACGATACTTTACGACGTGCCTTCCAAGGGAATGGCGGGTAAAGTCGGTGTTACTGGGAATCGACGTGTGCTAGAAACCTCAGTTAGGGAAGCCTGGTCAAGACCAGCTGTAGATCGGTAATGACGATACCACTCTGCAACATGCATTCCCTAGGAATTGCGGGCAGAGTCGGCTCTACATTGAAAATCTTGGGAAACGGACATCGTGGCGATATGAGTTGGTCCAGACCAACTAGGAATTTGAAACGGTGATATCATTATGCGACATGTGTTCCCCCGGGATTGGCGAACAGAGTCATGCCTTAGTGATAGTCACCTGAAACTCTCTTAGTGTTCGTGGGAGAACGCGAGTAAGTACCAGTTGGGGTGACGGTTAGTAAGTGGTAGTTGGTGGGAACAAATCAATGTTCTTGGACTCATTACCACTGAAGCAAACTAGTGTGAATCTTTGGAACAAGTCACCAGTGATTGTTCTATCGATAACCTTTTTGCGTTCTCAACGACGAAGTCAAATTCATTAACCTTTGACCGTCAGCTTTACACCAAATTCTTCGGGCGTTGATTTCGTTTGCATCTATTGTTTTCTTGGGAAGCCCCTTGACAACAGTCAATACCCTCACCAATTCCTAAGCGGAGTGGTGATTCTGACTGGTGTCGTAGTTGAACTTGGGTGATGAAGATCCAGACTTGTTTGGATAAACAGGCTCCTTGAACTTCACCTGGATTTAGTACTTGGTAGTAAACCCTAGCTCTTTATCCACGTACTTTTCGGTAGAGGTGAACCTAGCCTACCGCTTGTAGCCTAACCGATCAGTGCTCTTGTCCCCTACCCGTTCAGCCTTGTAATTTTCGGTGTAATGGTTTAAGACTTCAACATATTCATTTTGTACGAAGATCGAGCTTAACTCTGAATTTCTCTGGACTCATTGAGCTTTGGTTTGCTCAAGAGTATCACTTTAAGGTAGCCAATCGTGTCACTGCATGCATACACAGACTGCTTTGTATCCTTCTTCACAGTCATTCTGTTAATTCAGAAGTATTATGTTTAATTTCTGAACTTTGTGATAGTTCCCACAAGGTGTAGTAAATTTTGAAACGCCTTTGGCCTTGTCAAACCTTATTTCCAATTCTTGACTATTTTTGGACTTAGGCCTATTTTCTTCCTGGTTAGGAAATCGAGTAACCTTATTTCGGTATTTGACCAAATAATCATAAACAGTGACTTCTATCTCTATTCCTTGCCGTTCTTTGCTTGGTTGTTTCTCAATACAAATCGAATCATACCAACGTTTGTTCTCGGCATGGTTTCTAGTTCAAATTTCGATATCCTGTACTCTAGATTTGATGGACTTGGTTTGACCCTCAAATTCTTGAGTGTTCTTTAGCCTTCTCGACATGGTTTCTCGCTCAATCAGTGAGAAATTGACGATCGATCGATTCGGCAGAAGTGTACACCTAGTTCATATCGCGTTGAACAGGAACGTTGAGAACATAATCTTTGCACAAGATTTTCCAGACGTAGCAGAAAGAATTCCACGTGGCTGTGAGATTTCAGCTGCCTTGAATACGAGTTGGATGAGGATTATAGTGCAGATGATCGGCGGATTGTGTCGCCATCTTACTATAATTTATAGGCATCACATCGTTTCCTTCTCCAATGATGTGTGTTCCTCCCGACGTATCCTCCCACTACCTCTCTCCAAGATCTTGTGGATGGTAGGTACGTTGACATCTAAATATCCCTAGCAAGTTTATTTCGTACACTCGGATGTGACGCTCCGGCGTGATCAAGAAGGGAATCTGAAGATCTTTTCGTTTCTCTCGAAAGGCGTGTGCTTTCATGGTGCTTTCAGGTTGATCTAGCAGGTCTTCTTCTTTCCACCAACATTAATCTTGTTTGACTATAAATCTGCAACTAAACAAAATGGAGAGGTGAATTGAGCACTGCAAAAACTCCCAAGAGATACTGCTTGTTGGGAAAAATGAATTCTCGTTTTCTACTTGCTTGGTTCGAACTTTTGGGTCTATTACTAACATGGTAGCAAAACAAAACAATACCGAGAAAGTAAAAGAAGAGGAATAGAATCGCTAAAGAAGAATCACTGAATCAGTCAAATGGAAGTATTTAGCTTTGAGAAAAGGATTGGGAATTACAGCAACTATCAGACCGTAATTAGCGTGAGAATGAGACTTCTCTTTTGCCGTTTGTTTAGCCAGAGCTTTTGACTTCGCTGTCAACATGGTGGCCACTTCTCTTGAATCCCAAGTTACTCTTCCAAGTGGATTCAGAGTTGGCAAAACACTGGAGTAGTTGGTCACATTTGGAAGAACCGATACGGATAGAGCGCTTGGTTCTGAATGGAGTTTTACGACGATGGTTTCCGTTCTGTTCAGTCGAGTACGACACTATTTGCGTTACGATACGAGAGTTGCTACAGGCAACATAGGTTGGCAGAGTAGTATTACAGACTAGTAGTTAGAGGAACGGATTAGCAACGCGTGTGCAATCGTGCACCATCAGAAATTATTGCTTACTTATCAGGACAACGAATGAGTGGTTGATATCACGGGCGGCCGACTGTCGTATCGATAACTTGTTCGTTGGGTTGTTAAGCAAGTGAGTAGGTAGACTCGTTTTTAGTAGCCGTTATAGATTCCGCTATCGCTAGGACGTGACCCAAGTACAATCTGTTCTCGAAGTACGTGTCGTTACGTACGTTTGGACAAGACCCACTTTCGTTTTCAGTTTTGAATTTTCAATGCAAGTATTTTAATTCCCTTTATTTAGTAATTATTTTGATGTTACAAATGTTTTGGGGGAAAGTATTTTCGTTTTCGGTTTTGATTTCAACTTAAGTTTTTGACCTATATGTTAGTACGTGTCTATTTTGGCCTTAGCGTATTTTACGTATTTACTTTTGACCCTATGTTAATATATATGTTTAAATTTTATATCCTTATAAATTATGTTTCTATTTTCACTGGTGGGGAAGAAAGTAAGAGATTGGAGGCATGATAGAGGATTTTGTGAACCGCTCGCGACGGTGTGACATATTCTCTGTGATGCACCCCCTCTAATTTGGTTTCTCATTATATACCTATATTCTTCCTACTATTTTCAAGTATTTTAACTTACTAGTGATTTAAATTTCGGGGTCGAAATTTTTTTGTAAGGAGGGTAGAATTGACACGCCCGCCCCTCGAATTTATATTAATCCTATAAATTTACCCCCAAAACCCTTTTCAATTATACAATTTTAAATCCCCAAGGTTTTACAAACCTTTCAATTTAGCCCTTAAAACCCTTTTTAATTTAAAATTACTTTTGTTCTTAAATGGTGAGCCCAATGGGCCCACCCGGTTTAGTCCCCCGAGCTCTCCCTCTCTTCTGTCTCTCATCTCCCTCGCTGTCCCTCTCAACCCTCTCGACCTCTCTCTGCACCCTCACTCTCCCGTAACCCTCTCCTCATCTCTCTTGCTCGACCTCACCACCACAGACACACACACACCCTCGCCATCTCTCTCGACTCACCCTCGCCACTCCCTCGTTCCCTCCCTCTCGGTGGCATCGCGACAGGCAGAAGAACCCAGAAAACCCATTTCGGGGTTTTCGTGTTATCCCGACGAGGTAAGCCCAAATCGTCCCCCTCTTTCACTTATTCCGTGTTTAAGCTAGGAATTAGAAACTAATTGGCGAATTAATTGTGAGTTTTAGGCCGGAATCGAGGCTCGGGTGAGTACACCCTTTTTCCGGCGAATCCGTGAGGTTTCGAAGCTTTTCCGGTCACTTCCCGGTCGTTCCTCGCCGATTGGAAGGTATCACTCTACTCCTCTCACCTTGCACTTCAATTTTCTGTTTAGATCGGAGTCTCGGGCCTCTGTTGGTAGTCGGCCGGAGCTGTGGAAGCTCCGGCGTTCGTCTTCGTGTACCCCGGCGTGCACCAGGCCCTTTGGGCCTGAACCCAGATCCCAACCCAAACCTTTTGGGCCTTAGGCCCGTTTGCAAACCCCAGCCCATTTATATTTTAATGTTATTTTCTGTTAATTAATTAGTTAAGGCCTTTGGGCCGTTGTAGAACTTCGGGCTTTAGGCCCGTTTAGGACCCAGCCCAGTTTAGTGGCCCGTATGGTTTTTATTTTAATTATGCAAATTAATAAGGCCTCGGGCCTTTTGTGCGGGGCCTTGGGCCCGTTTACCCCCCCAACCCAAAAGCCCTTAGGGCCTTGGAACCAGAAACCCCAAACCCAAGGCTTATAAGCCTTGGGCCTTTATTCAAACTAGGGCCTTCGGCCCGTGACCCGTATCCCTTAAACCCTAAAGCCCTTTTGGGCCACCCCCACAACCCAAGACCCTTATTGGGTCAGCGACCCAAACCCAAACCGCTGACCCGTTTGACCCCTTGACCCGACCCGTGGACCTTGACCCGACCCGGTTGACTGACCCGTTGACCCGACCCGGCTGACCGTTGACCCGGTCAACGGTCAGCGTTGACCTTGACCGTTGACCGTTGACTTTGACTTTGACCAGTCAACGGTCAACGTTGACTTTTATGGTTGACTTTTTCGGGTTCCGTCCGGGACCCCTCCTAGGCTAATTTCGACGTCCTGGACCCGTTTTTGAAGTCCGTTTTCCCAAATAAAGTCATTTAAATAGAGTTTGACTGAGTTGTACCCTTTATGTGCTTAGGGACAACTAGTATGGCTTCCTATGTTCGCTAGCAGCGCAGCGTTGGATGGTTCAGTACTGTGAGTGGACCCCTTCTAAAATACTTACTTTATTTTAAGAAATTATATGAGTGAAATGCTTGAGTAAAGAATAGTGTATTACGATGTTTGAGTATTGAATGCTGAAATATAATGTTGAGATTAAATAAATATATGTGGCATTGATCTGATACTACCTAGTGGTCCACTTCCGCTACGGGATGTAGGGATAGGGTTCCGGTCCATCCCGGGCGACGGTTATGGTGCTGGCATAGGGCCTGGAGTGTGTTACCTCTGACTTTCGAGTACAGGGACGGGAAGCTGGCATTGGGCCTGAAGTGTGGTTTCCTCTGACTGTATGCTCAGGGACGGGGAGCTGGCATGGGGCCTGAAGTGTTATACTGGACATTCACTAGTGATTATTCTGATATGTTTATGACTCTATACTTATGAGCTGTTATTTGGGTATTACCTGGCGTGTTGATCTGAATTGAGATATTGTGCGATAAAATATGATTATGTTTATGAGTCGTGATTGAGATACTGTGTTGTATGGTAGGTGTAGGAAAACTTACCTATATATCATGTTTTGGTTTTCTAACTTGGGGGTTAGTATCTTGATAACTATTTTCTTATATGTATATCAAATTGGTCCACTCACCTTTGTTTTGCGCCCCCTTCAGGGCTTAGATTTGAGGCATACAATCCCGGCGTAGAGGCACTTCCGCACTGGCATCTTCGAGTCCTTTCGGTGTAGGACCTATTCTCTTTGTGTATTAAGCTTTATATTCTTTCTTGTAAGCAATTCTAATTAGATGTATGTTCTGAACACGTTCCTGAAATATTTATTAAATGTGTAATTTAAATTCTTAATTCTCGTTTTATACCTTCTAAATGGCTTTCGTCACCCCTCGGGTGTCGGCCAGCACGTGTCCGTCCCGATGTCTACAGGACATCGGGACCGGGGCGTGTCAGATTGGTATCAGAGCGTGGTTTGTTCAGAGCATACTTAGGATCTTCTGTCACCATAGTAGTGTGTCAGTTATGACGTCATTTGGATGTCGTAATTTCTGAAATTGGTGCCATTGGGCACAATTGTGCAAATTTTCCTCTATTTGAATTATCATCTTCGGGATGAAATACTAAAACTCGTGTCGGGATTGTGCCTCATTGATGACGTGTTTGGTGGGTGGACGACTTTCAGCATATGACGATACTTTACGACGTGCCTTCCAAGGGAATGGCGGGTAAAGTCGGTGTTACTGGGAATCGACGTGTGCTAGAAACCTCAGTTAGGGAAGCCTGGTCAAGACCAGCTGTAGATCGGTAATGACGATACCACTCTGCAACATGCATTCCCTAGGAATTGCGGGCAGAGTCGGCTCTACATTGAAAATCTTGGGAAACGGACATCGTGGCGATATGAGTTGGTCCAGACCAACTAGGAATTTGAAACGGTGATATCATTATGCGACATGTGTTCCCCCGGGATTGGCGAACAGAGTCATGCCTTAGTGATAGTCACCTGAAACTCTCTTAGTGTTCGTGGGAGAACGCGAGTAAGTACCAGTTGGGGTGACGGTTAGTAAGTGGTAGTTGGTGGGAACAAATCAATGTTCTTGGACTCATTACCACTGAAGCAAACTAGTGTGAATCTTTGGAACAAGTCACCAGTGATTGTTCTATCGATAACCTTTTTGCGTTCTCAACGACGAAGTCAAATTCATTAACCTTTGACCGTCAGCTTTACACCAAATTCTTCGGGCGTTGATTTCGTTTGCATCTATTGTTTTCTTGGGAAGCCCCTTGACAACAGTCAATACCCTCACCAATTCCTAAGCGGAGTGGTGATTCTGACTGGTGTCGTAGTTGAACTTGGGTGATGAAGATCCAGACTTGTTTGGATAAACAGGCTCCTTGAACTTCACCTGGATTTAGTACTTGGTAGTAAACCCTAGCTCTTTATCCACGTACTTTTCGGTAGAGGTGAACCTAGCCTACCGCTTGTAGCCTAACCGATCAGTGCTCTTGTCCCCTACCCGTTCAGCCTTGTAATTTTCGGTGTAATGGTTTAAGACTTCAACATATTCATTTTGTACGAAGATCGAGCTTAACTCTGAATTTCTCTGGACTCATTGAGCTTTGGTTTGCTCAAGAGTATCACTTTAAGGTAGCCAATCGTGTCACTGCATGCATACACAGACTGCTTTGTATCCTTCTTCACAGTCATTCTGTTAATTCAGAAGTATTATGTTTAATTTCTGAACTTTGTGATAGTTCCCACAAGGTGTAGTAAATTTTGAAACGCCTTTGGCCTTGTCAAACCTTATTTCCAATTCTTGACTATTTTTGGACTTAGGCCTATTTTCTTCCTGGTTAGGAAATCGAGTAACCTTATTTCGGTATTTGACCAAATAATCATAAACAGTGACTTCTATCTCTATTCCTTGCCGTTCTTTGCTTGGTTGTTTCTCAATACAAATCGAATCATACCAACGTTTGTTCTCGGCATGGTTTCTAGTTCAAATTTCGATATCCTGTACTCTAGATTTGATGGACTTGGTTTGACCCTCAAATTCTTGAGTGTTCTTTAGCCTTCTCGACATGGTTTCTCGCTCAATCAGTGAGAAATTGACGATCGATCGATTCGGCAGAAGTGTACACCTAGTTCATATCGCGTTGAACAGGAACGTTGAGAACATAATCTTTGCACAAGATTTTCCAGACGTAGCAGAAAGAATTCCACGTGGCTGTGAGATTTCAGCTGCCTTGAATACGAGTTGGATGAGGATTATAGTGCAGATGATCGGCGGATTGTGTCGCCATCTTACTATAATTTATAGGCATCACATCGTTTCCTTCTCCAATGATGTGTGTTCCTCCCGACGTATCCTCCCACTACCTCTCTCCAAGATCTTGTGGATGGTAGGTACGTTGACATCTAAATATCCCTAGCAAGTTTATTTCGTACACTCGGATGTGACGCTCCGGCGTGATCAAGAAGGGAATCTGAAGATCTTTTCGTTTCTCTCGAAAGGCGTGTGCTTTCATGGTGCTTTCAGGTTGATCTAGCAGGTCTTCTTCTTTCCACCAACATTAATCTTGTTTGACTATAAATCTGCAACTAAACAAAATGGAGAGGTGAATTGAGCACTGCAAAAACTCCCAAGAGATACTGCTTGTTGGGAAAAATGAATTCTCGTTTTCTACTTGCTTGGTTCGAACTTTTGGGTCTATTACTAACATGGTAGCAAAACAAAACAATACCGAGAAAGTAAAAGAAGAGGAATAGAATCGCTAAAGAAGAATCACTGAATCAGTCAAATGGAAGTATTTAGCTTTGAGAAAAGGATTGGGAATTACAGCAACTATCAGACCGTAATTAGCGTGAGAATGAGACTTCTCTTTTGCCGTTTGTTTAGCCAGAGCTTTTGACTTCGCTGTCAACATGGTGGCCACTTCTCTTGAATCCCAAGTTACTCTTCCAAGTGGATTCAGAGTTGGCAAAACACTGGAGTAGTTGGTCACATTTGGAAGAACCGATACGGATAGAGCGCTTGGTTCTGAATGGAGTTTTACGACGATGGTTTCCGTTCTGTTCAGTCGAGTACGACACTATTTGCGTTACGATACGAGAGTTGCTACAGGCAACATAGGTTGGCAGAGTAGTATTACAGACTAGTAGTTAGAGGAACGGATTAGCAACGCGTGTGCAATCGTGCACCATCAGAAATTATTGCTTACTTATCAGGACAACGAATGAGTGGTTGATATCACGGGCGGCCGACTGTCGTATCGATAACTTGTTCGTTGGGTTGTTAAGCAAGTGAGTAGGTAGACTCGTTTTTAGTAGCCGTTATAGATTCCGCTATCGCTAGGACGTGACCCAAGTACAATCTGTTCTCGAAGTACGTGTCGTTACGTACGTTTGGACAAGACCCACTTTCGTTTTCAGTTTTGAATTTTCAATGCAAGTATTTTAATTCCCTTTATTTAGTAATTATTTTGATGTTACAAATGTTTTGGGGGAAAGTATTTTCGTTTTCGGTTTTGATTTCAACTTAAGTTTTTGACCTATATGTTAGTACGTGTCTATTTTGGCCTTAGCGTATTTTACGTATTTACTTTTGACCCTATGTTAATATATATGTTTAAATTTTATATCCTTATAAATTATGTTTCTATTTTCACTGGTGGGGAAGAAAGTAAGAGATTGGAGGCATGATAGAGGATTTTGTGAACCGCTCGCGACGGTGTGACATATTCTCTGTGATGCCCCCCCTCTAATTTGGTTTCTCATTATATACCTATATTCTTCCTACTATTTTCAAGTATTTTAACTTACTAGTGATTTAAATTTCGGGGTCGAAATTTTTTTGTAAGGAGGGTAGAATTGACACGCCCGCCCCTCGAATTTATATTAATCCTATAAATTTACCCCCAAAACCCTTTTCAATTATACAATTTTAAATCCCCAAGGTTTTACAAACCTTTCAATTTAGCCCTTAAAACCCTTTTTAATTTAAAATTACTTTTGTTCTTAAATGGTGAGCCCAATGGGCCCACCCGGTTTAGTCCCCCGAGCTCTCCCTCTCTTCTGTCTCTCATCTCCCTCGCTGTCCCTCTCAACCCTCTCGACCTCTCTCTGCACCCTCACTCTCCCGTAACCCTCTCCTCATCTCTCTTGCTCGACCTCACCACCACAGACACACACACACCCTCGCCATCTCTCTCGACTCACCCTCGCCACTCCCTCGTTCCCTCCCTCTCGGTGGCATCGCGACAGGCAGAAGAACCCAGAAAACCCATTTCGGGGTTTTCGTGTTATCCCGACGAGGTAAGCCCAAATCGTCCCCCTCTTTCACTTATTCCGTGTTTAAGCTAGGAATTAGAAACTAATTGGCGAATTAATTGTGAGTTTTAGGCCGGAATCGAGGCTCGGGTGAGTACACCCTTTTTCCGGCGAATCCGTGAGGTTTCGAAGCTTTTCCGGTCACTTCCCGGTCGTTCCTCGCCGATTGGAAGGTATCACTCTACTCCTCTCACCTTGCACTTCAATTTTCTGTTTAGATCGGAGTCTCGGGCCTCTGTTGGTAGTCGGCCGGAGCTGTGGAAGCTCCGGCGTTCGTCTTCGTGTACCCCGGCGTGCACCAGGCCCTTTGGGCCTGAACCCAGATCCCAACCCAAACCTTTTGGGCCTTAGGCCCGTTTGCAAACCCCAGCCCATTTATATTTTAATGTTATTTTCTGTTAATTAATTAGTTAAGGCCTTTGGGCCGTTGTAGAACTTCGGGTTTTAGGCCCGTTTAGGACCCAGCCCAGTTTAGTGGCCCGTATGGTTTTTATTTTAATTATGCAAATTAATAAGGCCTCGGGCCTTTTGTGCGGGGCCTTGGGCCCGTTTACCCCCCAACCCAAAAGCCCTTAGGGCCTTGGAACCAGAAACCCCAAACCCAAGGCTTATAAGCCTTGGGCCTTTATTCAAACTAGGGCCTTCGGCCCGTGACCCGTATCCCTTAAACCCTAAAGCCCTTTTGGGCCACCCCCACAACCCAAGACCCTTATTGGGTCAGCGACCCAAACCCAAACCGCTGACCCGTTTGACCCCTTGACCCGACCCGGTTGACTGACCCGTTGACCCGACCCGGCTGACCGTTGACCCGGTCAACGGTCAGCGTTGACCTTGACCGTTGACCGTTGACTTTGACTTTGACCAGTCAACGGTCAACGTTGACTTTTATGGTTGACTTTTTCGGGTTCCGTCCGGGACCCCTCCTAGGCTAATTTCGACGTCTTGGACCCGTTTTTGAAGTCCGTTTTCCCAAATAAAGTCATTTAAATAGAGTTTGACTGAGTTGTACCCTTTATGTGCTTAGGGACAACTAGTATGGCTTCCTATGTTCGCTAGCAGCACAGCGTTGGTTGGTTCAGTACTGTGAGTGGACCCCTTCTAAAATACTTACTTTATTTTAAGAAATTATATGAGTGAAATGCTTGAGTAAAGAATAGTGTATTACGATGTTTGAGTATTGAATGCTGAAATATAATGTTGAGATTAAATAAATATATGTGGCATTGATCTGATACTACCTAGTGGTCCACTTCCGCTACGGGATGTAGGGATAGGGTTCCGGTCCATCCCGGGCGACGGTTATGGTGCTGGCATAGGGCCTGGAGTGTGTTACCTCTGACTTTCGAGTACAGGGACGGGAAGCTGGCATTGGGCCTGAAGTGTGGTTTCCTCTGACTGTATGCTCAGGGACGGGGAGCTGGCATGGGGCCTGAAGTGTTATACTGGACATTCACTAGTGATTATTCTGATATGTTTATGACTCTATACTTATGAGCTGTTATTTGGGTATTACCTGGCGTGTTGATCTGAATTGAGATATTGTGCGATAAAATATGATTATGTTTATGAGTCGTGATTGAGATACTGTGTTGTATGGTAGGTGTAGGAAAACTTACCTATATATCATGTTTTGGTTTTCTAACTTGGGGGTTAGTATCTTGATAACTATTTTCTTATATGTATATCAAATTGGTCCATTCACCTTTGTTTTGCGCCCCCTTCAGGGCTTAGATTTGAGGCATACAATCCCGGCGTAGAGGCACTTCCGCACTGGCATCTTCGAGTCCTTTCGGTGTAGGACCTATTCTCTTTGTGTATTAATCTTTATATTCTTTCTTGTAAGCAATTCTAATTAGATGTATGTTCTGAACATGTTCCTGAAATATTTATTAAATGTGTAATTTAAATTCTTAATTCTCGTTTTATACCTTCTAAATGGCTTTCGTCACCCCTCGGGTGTCGGCCAGCACGTGTCCGTCCCGATGTCTACAGGACATCGGGACCGGGGCGTGTCACTAAAAATCTGGAGTTTTCTAGAAATTAATAATTTTACAATTTTGCCCTTAACTTCAATCGCTAATACTTCTTCGTTATAACTCCAAATCATGTTCCGTCTGCGCCCACGCGTCCGTAGCGACGAGTACTATCAGGATATGTCAAGAAAATGAACCTTACGTGTCACTACAAGGCGGTCAACAACAATTGACGCATGTGCCTTGAAGGGCATTTTCGCAAACTCACTTATTAAAAGTACAAAAATCGTAATTTTTAGGGACGGGCTATTACAGTGAAGCTTTTAGTATCTCCAAAATACCCCTCCTTAATTAGAATTCTGAAATAAAAATTTAATTTTAAAAAATCCAAACTAAATAAAAGTACATAATAAAAAATAAGATTTAGAAAAGCAAATTGTTAGACACAAAAGCGCGTGACAAGACAGTAATTTATGAAGTAGAAGGCCGTCGGCTTCGATTCGGAAGGTGAGGGAGATTTTTTTTTGAACAAAAATATTATTTACACTAATGGAGGTGCGCTTAACCTTACAATTGACTAGTAATATTTTAGTTTAAACATTAAAATTAAACTTAAGACCTCTCACTTACTAGTAAAGAAAAATACCATAGTGTGGGAGAATTTTTTAATAATCTATTATTCCTCCATTTCAGGATTAATAGTGTTATTCAAAGTTGAGCTAATCGAAGTTGTAGTTGTCATTTAGTTAACAACCAACAGGTGTTAAAAGACTAGTCAACGAGCAAAGAACCTACTCAACTTATGCCTCCACAAAAGTCATAAAAGAGACTAATTTATCACTTTATTTCTACTTCATCTAATAATATCTTAATGATCTTAATTTGAAGACAAGTTAAGGTGAAAAAATAATCTTTCGTATATGAGATAACCATCATAACCACTATTATGCATTTGCCAAAGCTTTTCACAAGTTTTTTAATCGTCAAATTAAATAAGTAAAACAAAAAAAAAATAACAGTCAAAATTAAATAGAATTGCGTGAGAGATTAGAAAACGGGCGTATATCATTTTCAAAAAATAAAACATGTGGGTCTACGTTAACTAATCTTTTTGACCCTGAAAAAGAAAAAGAAAATCCAAAAGCGGGGATAATTAATTGCACCAAAATGTTGTACCAATCAAAACGTGTGTATATCATTTTCAGAAGATAAAACGTGTGGGTCTATGTTAGCTAATGTTTTGGACCCTGAAAAAGGAAAAAACCAGAAGTGGGGATAATTAATTGCACCAAAATGTTGTACTAATCAAAACTGTAAAGGCTCGGCGGCCACTGGATTTGGAAGGTGACTAACAAGATTAATAATCCACTACTTTTTTCCATTTCAGGATGGATAATTTTACGTAGGCTTTTTATTCGAAATAGTCTCTGAGATATGCATAACTCTTCATTTTGATCCCTAAGATTCCAAATCAATCAAAGTGGTCCCTGAGATTGTCCACCATCCATCATTTTGGTCCTTCCGTTAGAGCTCTTAACTTGAAGTTTGGACAATTTTCAAAATTTCGTAACTCAATCGTTTCTTAACTAAATTCGACCCATAATATATCAAAATGAAAATAGGAAAGTGTAGAATAAGATTATACCTATTTGGAAGCCCAATGGTTGCCGGAGATGGCCGGAAAATAACCTCAAAGTTGACTGGTCCGAGCGAAAACTTGAAAATTCGCCGAAAACTCACCGAAAATTAGGTAAACTTCAAACGTTCGTAACTTCTTCAATACTCAACGAAATCAAGTGATTCAAAAACAAAAATTATACTTCTCGACGAGACGAAGAGAATGGTACCTTTTTCAACGGCTAAATAGCCGTGGTTTGACCAGAAAATGGCTCGAAAATTGCTGACTCGTTTTTCAATAGCCACTTTCGAGCCGTTTTCCGGCCAAACCACCTTGAGTTAGCTTTCTAAAAAGGTACAATTCTTTTCGTCTTGTTGATAAGTATGATTTTCGTTTTTGAATCACTTGATTTCGTTGAGTATTGAAGAGTTATTACGTTTAAAATTTACCCAATTTCCGGTGAGTTTTTAAGTTTTCACTCGGATCAGTCAACTTTGAAACTATTTTCTGGACATCTCCGGTAACCATTGGGCTCCCAAATAGGTATAATCTTATTGTACACTTTCCTATCTTCATTTTGATATATTATGGGTCGAATTTGGTTAAGAAACGATTGAGTTATGATACTTTGAAAATTGCCCAAACTTCTGGCCAAGAGCTCCAACGGAAGGACCAAAATGATGGATGGTGGACAATCTCAGAGACCACTTTGATTGATTTGGAATCTTAAGGATCAAAATGAGGAGTTATGCATATCTCAGTGACTATTTCGGATAAAAAGCCTTTTACTTATGTAAGAGCCTGCAGACAGAGGCAACAGAGCCCCGTGGAATGTGATTATGTGAAGAAAAATGGCAGCAAGTCAAAATCTTTCAAAGCCTGCAGACAAGCAACAGAGCTCTGTGGAATGTGATTGTCTGTTTCGATATTAACTCTTGTAAACAGTCACAAATACGCATTTATTCATAAATATAGTTTTTCTTAAAAAGCTGAACTCGAGGCTAACTTAAATATATAGTCTATTATCTAAAAACATCAAAATAATTTAAAATTTTTTAAACTTAAAGCTCACTCATTTCGTTTTCATCTCTTCTCCCCTCTCACTCTGAATCTCTCTCTCTCTCTTTTCTTCTATCACTCTCCTCCATTTTTATTCTTTTTTTCTTTCTCTCTCCTCCAATGCCCTCTATTCATTCTCTATTTTCTTCCTCTCTTTTTTTCTCCTCTCTATATCCTCCGATCATCTCTCTTCTTTCTCTCTCCTCCAATTATTTCTTATTTTCTTTCCTCCCTTCACCTCTTTCTCCTTCTCATGCAACTCCATTTCTTTAGATTTCTTTATCTAGTTTAAATTTTAGGATTTCAAAATTTTAAATCTCATACAAAATAAGTTTTTAAGTTTTAAAGAAAGTTACTTTTAAAAAATATTCTTAAAAAATGTTTTAAAATGGTGAAGCTTTTAGTATCTCCAAAATACCTCTCCCTAATTAGAATTCTGAAATAAAATTTTAATTTAAAAAAATCCAAACTAAATAAAAGTACATAATAAAAAATAAGATTTAGAAAAGCAAATTGTTTGACACATAAGCGTGTGACAAGACAATAATTTATGAAGTAGAAGGTCGTCGGCCTGGATTCGGAAGGTGAGGGAGAATTTTTTTTGAACAAAAATATTATTTACACTAATGGAGATAGGCTTAATGACACACCCCGATCCAGAAACCGAGGCGTGCCGGCCGTCACGTGTGAGTGACGTAGCCGTGTACGTCAGCGGAAGCGAATTTGGCATAAAGTGCAGCAGTGAAAATTAAGTTTATAATATACATATGATACAGAGCCGATCCTAGGTGCAGTCAAGTTTAACAAACATTACAACTACGAAAGAAATCCTACATAAGTGGTGGTAGTCTGTCAGAACTGCCTTAGCGCCTCGCTAGCGTCCACGACGGTGCTACCTAGTACCTGGAGGGGCGTAAAACATAAAAGGTGAGTGGGCAAAAACAAAGTTTTCCAAAACCATTTCAGAAATCCATAAGTAACCCCTCGCTGTAAATCAGTATAATTTTCCTAGAAAATAGTACGTATATAAACTTATATACGAAAACTCGTCTTAACATCAAATCTCGTTATCAAAACGTAACAATAGATCATGTCGATATACGAGCTCAGAATCGTTATCATCATCAGGCAAATAATATAAAACTAGGGTGTCCCTAGTGTCCTATCAGCCGGAGTCACCTCTAATGACCTGAACGGCTGAATCTATAGCTGAACAAACATACTCAATCATAGCAATCATCATATCACTATCATCATCATCCTGCACACGAGTCGGAACCACCTATTGTGGTCTGTACGACAGGCTAGATGTATAATATTACGGTCTGTGCTACGATCACGTGAAGGCTGTGCGACGAATCGCGGGTCACCAACGAGTCGGAACCACCTATTGTGGTCTGTACGACAGGCTAGGCACCTATCTTGGATCCAAGTTGAGCGTACGGTGCGTGAGGTGAACGATCACGTGAAGGCTAGGCCCTACTCTGGCGGAGCACAACACCCGAGGTGCAGGTGATTAACTAAATCACAATCTAACATCATTTCAAGCACTACCACATTACTTACCTGGCCGTCCTCGGCATCAGTGCATAATGAATGCAATCATAATCACAGGCATGAAACATAATTGGCATACGACATGGCAATTCAATTATCACATCCAATCAATTCGTAAATCAATCAATTTACGTTTCTGGGAAAAACGTCATATATATATATATATATACTGAAAACAAAAACCCACTCACTGGTATGTCGACGGGTCGTATCCCCCGAGCCTAGTGTGACTGCGCTCGTCCGTCGGATACGTCTCACCTATACGTGAATTAATCGCAAAACCGTCATTAACAGCATATAAACGACCTACGTAAATAACTTTTCATACGAAGGTCAATTTTGGCATTTGAATATACCAACGCGACCTACACGACGTCACGATCGTCGTGATATTTTTAAAATAATTTTTGGACTACTCACGCGCCCCCACGCACCTGGAATAGCACGGACAGACGCGCCCCACGCGCTGTCACGTGCTGTGCACGTGCCGTTAACCCTAACAGTAAAGGAATATTCCGTTGGGAATATTCCGTTAACTTCTAACGGATTCCGTTAGAGTTAACTAACGGCGTGAGGAATATTCCGTCAACTTTGACGGAATATTCCGTCACCTCTAACCTCCAGCTCCGGCGACCTTCGCCGGCGCCGGCGCCGAACTGGTTTTTCCGGCGAGTTTTCCGGCGAACTTCAAATCCTCCTATCTTCTTCATTTTTCATCCAAAATTCATGAAATTTATACCAAAATGCTCCAAATTCAATGTAGAACACATTTGTACCTTCAAATCCTTCGAAAAACCACTGGAAATTCCTCGGGAAATTTCTCCAAATTCGGCTAGGTCCAGAACTACCAACTCCGACGTCCAAAACGTATGAACGAGGTACTCCGAGCCTCGTGGGAAGATTTTAGGACTTGTGGTGATCTTGTTTTCACCTAAAACGATCCAAAACAAAAGTACATGAACAGTGCATCATTCGGTGCTCACGGGTTCGAGTTGTTTTCGTGGGTTTCAAGGCTTAAAACATATATGTATGAGTTCACCAGAGTCCTACGAATTCGAAGAACTTACCTTTGAGGTCGATTGATGTCGAGATCGAATTGTGTATGTGTGTCCGTAGGAAAAAGTCGAGAGAAGTGAGAGAGAGTTTCAGAAAGATAGAGAGATAAGGAAGAAGGAATGAAAAGTAGGGTTAAAACGTGGGTGTGTGCATGTGCAGCACACGTGTCATTTCATAAGCCCAAATCTTTGGGCTTAATATTCCGGACACCCCAAAGCCCATTTTCGTGTCCGAAACGTATCCGTTCGCGCGTAGGTAAGGGTATTTTCGTCATTTCACATCGTCCGTGTAAAAGTTCGGGACGGGATGTCACACTTAACCTCACAATTAGTCAATAATATTTTAGTTTAAATTCACTTTTAATAAGAATTGAATTTAAAACATCTCTCACTTACTAGTAAAGAGAAATATCATAGTGTGAGAGAATTTTTTAATAATCTATTATTCCTCCATTTCAGGATTAATACAGTGTTATGCAAAGTTGAGCTAATCGAAGTTGTAGTTGTCATTTAGTTAACAACCAACAGGTGTTAAAAGACTAGTCAACGAGCAAAGAACCTACTCAACTTATGCCTCCACAAAAATCATAAAAGATAATAATTTATCACTTTATTTCTACTTCATCTAATAATATCTTAATGATGTTAATTTGAAGGCACGTTAAGGTGAAAAAAATGATCTTTCGTATATGAGATAACCATCCTAACCACTATTATGCATTTGCCAAAGCTTTTCACAAGTTTTTTAATTGTCAAACTAAATAAGTAAAACAAAACAAAAAACACAGTCAAAATTAAATAGAATTGTGTGAGAAATTAGAAACCGTGCGTATATCATTTTCAAAGAATAAAACATTTTGGTCTACGTTAACTAATCTTTTTGGCCCTGAAAAAGAAAGAAAAATAAAAAAACCAAAAGTGGGGATAATTAATTACACCGAAATGTTGTACTAATCAAAACTTGTGTATATCATTTTCAAAAGATAAAACATGTGGGTCTATGTTAGCTAATGTTTTGGACCCTGAAAAAAGAAAAAACCAAAAGTGGGGATGATTAATTGCACCAAAATGTTGTACTAATCAAAACTGTAAAGGCTCGGCGGCCACTGGATTTGGACGGTGACTAAGAAGATTAATAATCCACTACTTTTTTCCATTTCAGGATAGATCTTTTTACTTATGTAAGAGCCTGCAGACAGAGGCAACAGAGCTCCGTGGAATGTCATTATGGGAAGAAAAATGGCAGCAAGTCAAATTCTTTCAAAGACTGCACACAGGCAACAGAGCTCCGTGGAATGTGATTTTATGTTTCAATATTAACTTTGGTAAACGGTCACAAATACTCCACAAATATAATTTTTTAAAAACTGAACTTAAAATCAGTGGCGGATGCACTAAGGGGCAAGGGGGGTCAGCTGACCCCCCGAACTTCAGTGAACGTCCATGGACATCTTAGGTGCTGACCCTCCGAACTTCGGTGAATGTCCATGGATGACTTGGGTGCTGCCCCTTTAAAGGTTGGAGTTGCCCTTCATATATGTCATTCAACTACTTGATAAAATGCATTAGAGAGGTGTTGCCCCTTTATAGTCTAGTCCTAATATTATTTACCTCTAGCTTGTTTGTTGGTTGTGATTACAATTGTTGGCAGAAAAAAGAAGAAGAACAAAGTATAAAACTATCCAAAAATGCAAAGTAAATGAAATGGTGATCTCAGAGAATAACAAAGCATCATCATTCTTGGACAAACATATTAATGGGATGCAATTATATCAAACATTGTTAGTGTATTCAAGATAAGTGTGTTTCTTTGTTAAGCGTTTATATGGGAGCGGCCTTGGAACATGTTAGTTACCCACGCAAATGAGGCATTAACAGGTGTGCAATATGCCTTTCCAAATGACTTCAGGCCTACCAAGACTCAATGAAATGACAATATGCATGCTATTTTTGTTAAAAAAAATTTGCGCGCTGCGCGCGCTATTCTTACTGACCCCCCTAATATTATTTTCTGGATCCGCTACTGCTTAAAACTAACTTAAATATATAACTTATTCTCTAAAAACACTAAAAAAATTTTTAGAATTTTTAAATTTAAAACTCACTCATTTCATTTTCATCTCTCACTCTAAATCTATCTATCTCCTCAAATCCTCTTTCTTTTTCTCTCTCTCTTTTTTGCTCCCCTCTATCTTCTCCGAACCTCTCTCTTCTTTCTTTCTCCTCCAAGTCTCTCTTACTTTCTTTTCTCGTCTCACCTCTTTCTCCTTCTCATGCAACTCTCTTTCTTTGAATCTCTTTATCTAGTTTAAATTTTAGGATTTTAAAATTTTACATTTTATATCAAACAAGTTTTTAAGTCTTAAAAAAAATTTATTTTCAATAAATATTCTTAAAAAATATTTGAAAAATTATGAAACTTTTAAATAAGATACTAAATAGGCCCTAAATTTTTGGTCACCAAACTCTTTTTTATGTGAACCACACGCCTCCTGATTTGTTGCTATACACGCATGAATTGGACAAGAACGACCGTACATGTGTAATAAATACTTGAATAATATTAGTCGCAATATTGTTTTGTTCCTTCTGATGACTTTTCCAAGAGACAAGGGTTGTCTTGCACAGCCTAACTACTTATTTTCTCCATGATTTGAACTTTCCAAGTCAAAGGAGGTCAATCTACTTGCCGGCACATAAAAGTTAAAAGGAATTAACTCGGCTCACCAATGAATGAGGAGATGTTTCCCCTCAATTCATTTACGGGATGAATTACGGAACTTTATATTTATAATTTGAACGATCGTATTATAATTATTATGTAAATTTGTTTTTATAAAAAAATTTAATTAAATATGAAATTATTTAGACCATCAAAATGTATAAAAATAAATGAACAAATTTGATAAAAAAAAAATTACGAACTGTCTATCTATTTGTTATAATTAATTGACTTAACAACTTGAATTTTAATTAAATTTTTTTTGTACAAATAATTATTACAAAATAATTTATAATATAAACAGATCCTAATTTCTATGTAAATCAGACACTAAGTGAATTTAGAAACAGTATCTCCCCAATCTTGAGAAGCCAAATCTTTCTCAAAGTTAAAAGCATGAAACAGAGAATATCGTCCCACATCTTTCAAAGGCCAGGAGGACAAGGAGGACAAGGAATATCGTCCCACATCTTCACTCTTCTTCACCATGCTGCCCAAGAGCAGCAGCTTCTCTGCTCTACTGGTTATTGTTTTCAGCTGCAGCTTCTGCTTGCTGAGATTTTCTGAGTCTGTGGTGCCCCAGGATGAAAGTAAGAGATAATTTCTTACTCTATTGCTTTGAACTTCAATTATGCTGGTGCCAAAATATGTGGGGTGATGAAAAGTTTGAATCTTTGGAAGTTGCACTCTGAAATTTTAAAACCTGGGTTTTGTTATCTTGTAATAATAAGAATCAACCATTTTTCTTAAATTTTGTTCTTGGATTTTCTCAGTGACCAAAATGGGTAATTGGAACTTAAATTGTTGTGGGCATAGTTTGTTTTTCTTTAATGTGATGTTCAAATGCTAAATATTACTTTTTTTTTTCCGAAAAGGAGCTAGTTCATCAGTAAATTATTTGTCATCTGTGTATACAAGAAATTCATTATTTTCTTTAATATTTGTATCTGTATGTGATGGTTCCTTATAATTGTGGATAGTTGATACTCTCCAAGAAATAACTAAAACGATGGGTGCAAATTATTGGAAGTTTAATGGCGATTCTTGCGAGATTGAATCTGTTGGGGTAACTGAAGAGCCACCAAAAGGTGGTGCTAACAGCAGTATTGGTTGTGGTGAATGCAACAACACTGTCTGTCATGTCACAGAAATGTATAGTTCCCTCATCTTATTACTGAATATTTTTTACATGATTATATGTCTTGATTCATTTACGTAAATATATATCGTTGAATGATAGAGGTTGGTATATTATGTAATAATTTACTTGGAATAAAAAAAAAAAGAAAATAAATGGAGAAAGTTTTTATACTTGTTTCTATATTTTCGGGTAAACTATACTGACCTCCGATGGGGTTAGGTGAAATACAAGAATCCTCCTTGCAGTGCTAGAACTTACCTTTGGCCGTCCTTGTCTAATAGGTGCTAGAAGAAGTTCTGTTGCTGGAGGTATAGATGTTCTCAGTTTTCTACCTAATGTTAAACTTGGCAGTGGTAATAAGCTTGATGTTCTTGACCTTAATGTCTCGGAGGTTCGTGTAGTTTGCCCATATTGATATTTCCGTCTAAAGGAAGGGTTTTTCACAGAAAGAGAATAACTCTAAATGAAGACCACTAGTCATTCATTTGCAAGCAACCCCCTTTATGATTATACTGCTTTCTTAATAACATTGTACTCTGCGTAATACTCGATTTCAAAATTTTGAATCTGACAGAGTACTCAAGGGTTATAGTCTACCTGGCATGCTTCCCCCTCAACTTGTCAAACTTCCTTACCTTAAACAAATGTAAGAGCATTTTGTAAAGTTCAAGAGTAATGTGACTATGTCTAATGACTTTGTTCCATCTGTGACCTTTATTTCTAGTGACTATGAGTATCACTTCATTTTCTTTTTCTTCCTCTTTGTGTAGTGATTTTGCTCGCAATTATCTAACTGGTACTATACCAAAAGAATGGGGTAAAATGCAGTTAACTTCAATGTGAGCTCTTGTCAATTTTTGTGATTGTATTTTGATTTCGTACTTCTTGTTGTAAATTAAATAGAAATTCTATGCAGCTGTCTTCTTGTGAATCGCTTGTCAGGGGAGATTCCAAAGGAGTTGGGAAATATTTCTACTCTTATATCCCTGTAAGCTTAGATTTTTCGTTTTTCTCAGTATATTATTTTTTTGATTATGGACTTATTGTAACTAAGATTGGCAGGGTCTCCATCCCGTCTCCCTGGACTACATTCTGCTATTACTTCAAAAGCTGCAGAAGCTTTTCTATTTGCATCCATTGTGAAACCCTTTTTTTCACTCCAATTTGGATTTTCTCACAGTCAATGCAAGTGATTCTGGCTTAATCTTTCCAATCTCAGTATTCTTTCTTTTTTGACAATCAGGGTTCTTGAAGCAAATCAATTCTCCGGAGTTGTTCCCCATGAGCTTGGAAGTTTAATCAACTTGGGAACTATGTAATGCAGTTTTCCTTTTAAACAAATTTGGTTCTTTATATATTTTTTGGTACACTGTTAACACTTTTTGAAGGATGAAAGATAGGTGCAAATTGATGGTTCATTGCTTTGGCATTGGAATTGCAGGATGTTGTCCTCCAATCGTTTGACTGGAAACTTACCGATGACATTTTCTGGGCTAAGAAATTTGACAGACTTGTTAGTTTTTTCAGTGTGTTTGTTTTTGAATGTCTAAAAACCTGCTTACGTGTCACCTGATACAATTTTATTGTCCAATGCAGTAGAATAAACGATAACAACTTCAATGGAACAATACCTGATTTTATACAGAATTGGAAACAACTCGAGAGATTGTAAGATCTTTTGCTTTTGAAAAAAATTCAGACCTGCCTTTTAAGTCATTATAGATGAGCCAAATTACTTCCGACTTATTTGTTTCTAACGTTTCATGTATGCGTGAAATATGTATATTTTGGATCGTTGAAGAGAAATGCATGCGAGTGGGCTTCAGGGACCCATCCCTTCCAACATATCTCTTTTGATCAACTTAACAGAGTTGTGAGTAAACGCATTTTCAAGTTTTCTTCGCAGCTTTAAGTTGTTATTTTTATTTTTGTTCTATTAAATTACTTGCTTTTATTTCTTGTGGTGCCTACTTAGGAGGATTAGCGATATAAACGGGACAGAGCAGGTTTTTCCAGTATTAAAAAACACAACAGGCCTAGTAAGATTGTACGTCGAGTATTTGAATCATCCAATACCATGAAGGTGTTAGTTATATTTACCTTTGACGCCAGTTTTTCTAATGCTATTTAATTACATATATTAGGGTTCTGAGAAACTGTAATATTTCTGGAGAGATTCCTCCATACGTCTGGACAATGCAAAACCTTGAAATGTTGTAAGTACTGTGTGAAGCTGGGGACTGATTGCACTGTTGTCTTATATTTTTTGTATTTTTGACTGGGAATGCAGTTTGATTATATTTTTGTATTCTGATTGTTATAGGGATGTCAGTTTTAACAAGTTAGTAGGGCAAATTCCAGCCACATTGAACTTAGAGCGTTTGAAATTCCTGTAAGTATAACCTTCTGATCATTAACTTTAAATTATATTTTGGGAATGAAACTTTAGATTTTCAGGTTGCTGCATGCTTAATTGTTAATTCTTTCGTTATATAATCTAATCTTGAATATTGATGTAACACTCCAAAAATTTGATGTTGCTTTCTGTAGATTTTTAACTGGCAACTCTATGAGTGGAAGTGTACCAGACTCAGTGCTCAAGGATGGACGTAACATGTATGTCTGATACTTATTTTCAATGCGTCATCTTATTTCTTTCTCTCTTTTGATATATTTGCAACTTACCTTTACCTTCCATGCTTCTCTTTGTACCCAAGATCTTTCTCATGAGTGTATTATTACTAAGTAGGTACTAACACTGGCATTCTGGGAGCTAACCAGTTTAGCATTTTACGATGATTGCACATATGGAAGATTTTTCAGTCTCACCTTTTCCTTGATGTATATTATTTTCCAAAATCTGCAATATGCTTTGCTGTAAAATACATGTACAGTACCAGACTACCAGACTACCAGTCCCCTGTCTCCATTTTTTCATTTCCTTAGTTGAATCTTCCTTGTTCTTTTTGGCTTTGACGGAGAGGGGATGCTAATCCGGAAATGGCATCTCATGGAGCAACATCTTTCTAGGCTTATGTACCTATTTCCTAGATAGAGAGTGACCTTTACGATTTATTTCTTGCATGCAGTGATCTTTCGTACAATAACTTCACATGGCAAGGCCCTGAGAAACCTGCTTGTCAAGACATGTCAGAATACTTGCCTAGTAAATATTCATGTTTTATGCCGGTTTTATAGCGATTAAAACTGATTATTGTTTAAAATATTTCCCTATTGTTAGGAATCTAAACCTGAACTTGTTTCGGAGCTCTTCAAGAGAAAACAACTTGTAAGATTGTCTCTCTGTCTTGCCTTCTTCTGTTGCATTATAGCAATCACAAAAATGTTCATATATGCATGGTGTACATTCCATGTTAACATATTTTTCCACTCAATTATGGCAGAAGGAGAGGTCTTCCATGCTTGAAGAATCTCAACTGTCCACGATGTAAGGATATATTTAAGATTTTATATGCAATAAAGTAAATTCTTCTGATTGTAAAGTGTTTGTTTCAAAAAAAAAAAAAATGCTGGTAGTTAAGTTTGAAACCCGCTTTGCCTGAAATTTTTTACATAGAACATTATAATTCAAAACTTTAATGTTTTTATCACTGTTGTGAATTAATAGATAGTTGCATTGCATCCTCAGTACGTTATTATCCAGCATTCATTCGTATTCTCTCACTTATACTTTTATTTTAACGTATTATGCCAGTTTCAACTTGTTTGCACGTTAATTGTGGTGGAAATGACATCACTGTCGAAGGAAACAAAGGAAACATTGTGTATGAAGGAGACGGAGGATTTGTAGGTGGCACTGCAGATCTTTTTTTAAATAATGCTTCTTATTGGGGATTTAGTAGCACTGGAGACTTCATGAATGACAACAATTTCCAGAATACACGCTACTCTGTATCGCTGGCATCTTCCAATATCTCTGGATTATACACAACAGCACGCATATCTCCACTTTCAATCACTTATTTCCATTATTGCTTAGAAAATGGTAACTACACCGTAACCCTTCACTTTGCGGAGATACAGTTTACAAATGACCAAACATATACGAGTCTTGGAAGGCGCATTTTTGATATCTATGTTCAGGTAATTGGTCATATTGTTACAAATATATATTTTGAAGTCACAAAGAGGTTTAACTGAAGCACTTTGTCTCAGGACAAAGTATTGCGGAAGGATTTCAATATTGAAGATGAGGCAAAGGTGGCTCAAAAGCCTGTAGTAATACAAGAACACAATGTCAGTGTGACAAATAATATCTTAGAGATCCGATTCTATTTTGCTGGTAAAGGCACAACAAGGATTCCTAAAAGAGGAATATATGGCCCCCTTATCTCTGCTATTGCTGTGGAATCTGGTGAGTCATTTTGATGGGTGCTTCTTTGCCATATTGCAAAGTATGCCTAAGAAAAAGCTTCTATCACAAAAATTTCTGAGTTTAGAACATGAGAATCAATTGATTTGTTCAATTTTCAACTTCGTTTACGGTTTCTTTTGTTCAATATTGAAAGTGTTATGTTCATTTCAACCTTTCATGTTCATTGCAACTGTTGAAATTAACGTGTACCTGGACATATATCTCGTCCTTTCTCCTTATATGTTATTCCAGTTAACTAATTGATTTATTCCTTTGAGCAGATTCCAGAGATTGCTCAAATGGTGGAAAAAAGGGAACTGCTCACATTGTTACTGGAGTCGTAGTAGGAGCATTTCTCCTAGTATTCGTGATAGCAGGGATCCTTTGGTGGAAAGGGTACTTGCCTTGCAAAAGGGGAAGGAAGAAAGGTGCTTGATCTTTCAAATGTGCCATTCTCAGATTCAGTGATTCGTATTGATAATTTTCACAAGAGAAAACTAACAATTAGACGTTGTGTTTGCTCAAGAAAGGAAATATAGTGATGAATAATACTTTGCGTGCTTTTCTGCTGTGCCTCCTTGGACAGATAGAGACGGACTTGATGGGCAGACAGGGGGTTTTACTTTAAAACAACTAAAAGCCGCCACTAACGACTTCGATTATGATAACAAAATTGGAGAAGGTGGCTTTGGTCCTGTCTACAAGGTAATTTAGGAACCTGTAAATTGAATTGTTTCCCTGGTGTTTAAGATTCTCTTTTTTACATTGAGATACGTAATTCTGAACATGGATTGGGTGCAGGGTCAATTGCCTGATGGTAGAGTGATAGCCGTTAAACAGCTTTCGTCCATGTCAAGGCAAGGAAGTCGTGAGTTCTTAAATGAGATGGGCATGATTTCTTGTTTGCAACATCCGAATCTTGTGAAACTTCATGGATGTTGTATCGAAGGAGGTCAGTTATTGTTGGTCTATGAGTACTTGGAGAACAATAACCTTGCACGAGCTTTGTTCGGTGAGTATGATGCCAATTATTCAACTGTGTAAGTATGGTTATATCCTTTTGTTTATTTGTATTTGATGTGCTAGACTGATTTCTAGATTTCTTCTTCTGTACTCCGAGTACTTGAGTTTCGTTCTTTTTGGAAATATCTGTTTACGTAATTTATTTATAGATGAAAAGAAAGTTTGAGTCAGCATTATTTTCTTTGATATAATTTCGTAGGCCGAGAAAATCATCTTAAATTGGACTGGGCAAAAAGGCTTAAGATCTGCATTGGGATAGCAAGAGGACTAGCTTTTCTCCATGAAGAATCTGTACTTAAAATTGTTCACCGAGACATCAAAGCGACTAATGTGCTGCTTGATGAGGACTTGAACCCTAAAATATCCGACTTTGGATTGGCAAAGCTTTATGAAGAGGAGAAGACGCACATAAGCACCCGAGTAGCTGGGACCATGTCAGTTGCCACTTGCCATATCCTTGTTTACATTGACTTCGCTTTCTACGTGCAGTGAAATCTAGCTAAATTGGTGAATATTTTTTTCATGTAACAACCTTGATTTGCAGAGGATATATGGCACCGGAATATGCACTATGGGGTCACCTGACCTACAAAGCGGATGTTTACAGTTTTGGAGTAGTGGCCTTGGAAATCATCAGTGGGAAGAACAACAACAATTATATTCCGAGTGATGATTGGGTTTGCCTTTTAGATTGGGTACTCTTACCACACCCTTTTTCTGTTTGATCCGTTTTCGCATCCATTCATCTGGTTGTTATCATTAATACTGACTCAGCGCGAAACTCCGATCAACATTTGCAGGCTTGTCATTTGCAACAAACAGGTAACTTATTGGAGCTGATCGATGAGAAGTTAGGTTCCGAGGTTGACCAAAAAGAAGCAGAGATCATGGTTAAAGTAGCTCTCCTGTGCACAAATGCCTCTGCATCACTTAGGCCTAGCATGTCCGAGGCGGTGAGCATGCTTGAAGGACAAATACCCGTCCCTGACGTGTTACCAGAACCGAGGACGTATAAGGAGGATTTGAGATTTAAGGCCATGAGAGATCTCCACCGCCAGCGGGGTGATCATAGCTCGAGTATAAGCAATAATTAAGCAAAATTCAACTACTGTCCATGCATTAGAATCTACCTCTACGACTGGCCTCGACTTCTCGGAAATCAACTCGGAATCAAGGCCCTCTTGAGAAATAGTGGAAGTTCTGTTTCTCTTGTAGCAATCATCATGTATTGGTAGTCTTTGTATACGCATATGCAGATCTGCTGTGTCCATATTTTCTTTTTGGAAATTCTACTTTCATTAAGGGAAAAGATAGAGTTTTGAACTTGGTACACATGGATAGAAATTCAACTCCCGATCCACTATATATTGGACCTATCTCTTCTTTTCACTTGCATGCCAAAATGATTTTTTTTTTAGAGTTTAGAATCCATTAAAAAAAATCGTATGAAAGAGTGGCAACAAACTATGCGGCACAAACAATTTAACCTCTTATAAAATTGTCTAGTCTTATTCATGATGAGAATCTTGGCTAAATCGCACAAATTAAACATTGATTTCGTCTTTTATTTTATTTTTTAAAACTTCGGCAGTACGAGAGAAATTTGTTGATATATAAAAAAAGTTACACTTACGGGACATAAATCTTACTTCTTATAAAGCAAAAAAAAAAAAAAAAAAAAAAAAAAAAAAAGAGAGGGGAGACATACACCTTACACGTCTTGAAAAAGAAAATACAAGAAAAAAAGGACACAGACCTTACCTTTCTTGAAAAAGAAAATACAAAGGAAAAGAAGGGGGGCAAAGGACCAAACCGGCAAACTCCTTTAAAATAAAACCTAAAAGATAAATAACCTACAAGCTGCAAAACAAAAAAGAAAAATTCAAAAGATTAGGTAAAAAAGAAAATTAAACATAAAAAATGAGAGACAAACTTGTAGGCGGCGGGCACAAGAAATTTAAATGTAGAAAAGAAAAAATCTTTTTGGAGCAACATCTTTCTAGGCTTATGTACCATTTTCCTAGATAGAGAGTGACCTTTACGATTTATTTCTTGCATGCAGTGACCTTTCGTACAATAACTTCACATGGCAAGGCCCCGAGAAACCTGCTTGTCAAGACAACATTGTCAGAATACTTGTCTAGTAAATATTCATGTTTTATGCCGGTTTTATAGCGATTAAAACTGATTATTGTTTAACATATTTCCCTATTGTTAGCAATCTAAACCTGAACTTGTTTCGGAGCTCTTCAAGAGAAAACAACTTGTAAGATTGTCTCTCTGTCTTGCTTTCTTTTGTTGCATTATAGCAATCACAAAAATGTTCATATATGCATGGTGTACATTCCATGTTTACTTATTTTTCCACTCAATTATGGCAGAAGGAGAGGTCTTCCATGCTTGAAGAATCTCAACTGTCCACGATGTAAGGATATATTTAAGATTATAAACACAATAAAGTAAATTCTTCTGATTGTAAAGTGTTTGTTTCAAAAAAAAAATGCTGGCAGTGAAGTTTGAAACCCGCTTTGCCTGAAAAATTTTCACATAGAAGTAGAACATTATATAATTCGAAACTTTAATGTTTTCATCACTGTTGTGTGTTAGTAGATAGTTGCATTGCATCCTTAGTACATTATTATCCAACATTCTTTCGTGTTCTCAGCAATGGTCGATGGATCGGGCGGTTCAGATTCAGTCAAATGTGGCAGCGGGTACTGGCATGGTGGGTTCATGCAAGCTGGGTTCAACAGAAAAGCCTAAGGTAGAGACGAACTTGATCCGAGTTTGTGATTATCATGTCAGAGCTTCATCAAAACCGTCGTCGAACAAATTCTTTTTCTACACTCTTTTCTTTACTTTTTCTGCCACCTAAGCCAACGACAACTGAGAATAGAACAACAGACAAACGGACGAGACAGACAAATTGATACTGAACAGAAGCATATTAAATCTCGAAGGATCAAACCTACTCTGATACCAAATTAAATATCAGAGTGCGCGATGAATAAAACTAACAAGATAATAAGAACATTATTAAACAATCGAGAATGCCGAATGACTACAAAATCCTAAGAGACTACATTATGACAAACTTATTTTTTAATGAATAACAAAACACTCTATTTATAATAAACTAATCCTAATTTCCAACAAAACCTAATTCAAACAAACTGAGCCCAAATCCTGAATCTATTTTCCAACAGAAACTTCCAAGTTTCAAAAGAATATCAGCAATTCATGGAGTCATGTCTTTAATTACTCGTGACCATTGATCACCTTCGAAAGAAAGGGACTTGTTTGGTTGCACCACTACACCAGCATGGATGTGCTTAATATTGCGAGTAAAGTAGTTCCACTTTACTGTTCATTGTCGTAATTAGACGTGTTTTGTGGTGAATATTTTGACACGTGTAAAAAAAGAAACATTGTGAAAAGAAGCTTTATAGAAAAGTAGAACGAAAATAATGCATATCATTGTGAAAAGAAGAATGACTGCCCAAGTGGATTCAAACCGAAGTGACTGCTTTTTGGTGGAATAGTCTTGTGGTTGTTTGGAAGTCTTTTCATATGGGTTCATTTCACATGAAGGTACCTAATTTCAACTTGAAAACCCAATTTTTCATTACTTATGTATTAGTCAAGAAAGAGAATAATACTGATACTTAGCAGAAGAGAATAATACTGATACTTTGCATACTGCTTTGTAAATACATGTCTTAGGTGTGAGAGATATTCTAGTCAAATAAGCCTTCCAAACATTTAATATTTTTCTTAAGATAGATAGCTAGGTAGACTGCTACTATGCATGATATCATCGGGATTTTGATTCAAATTTGATGAAGTCGTGGCAATTGATCAATTCGAAAGAAAGGGACTTGTTTGGTTGCACTATTTCACCAGCATGGATGTGCTTAATATTGTGAGTAAAGTAGGTACCAGGGCCGGCCAGGCACAGTGAGAACAGTGCGACCGTTCAGTGCTCAAAAAATTTGAGGACATTAAAATTATTAGGGTGATATATTTATATATGTTTTCATAAGAGTATAAATTTATAAAATTTGGTTCAATGACATAGAAATGTAACTAGAAGTAGTGGTTTTGTCATTTGAAAATAATGTGGAGGTTTAGGGTTCAAAAAATCACATGTGCTTATTTACTTTCCTATTTTTACAAATTTCTTTTCATGAGTAAAAATTTATAAAATTTGGTTATAGGATTAAGAAGTTTAATTAGAAGCAATGGTTTTTGTTGTTTAAAATTAACAAGAGGTCTTAAGTTTGAAATGCTATGTGCATGTTTATTCTTTTCAATTTTTACAAATTTTTGTTTGGTTGTTAATTTATTTTTAGTTACTAACTAGTAGTTACGTGGGCTGTTATTTTTAAATATTCATTTCAATTCAAGTCTAATATTCAACAATGAGTAATACGTATATCAAATTTTCAAAGAAAATTTGTAAATTATATGAAGCGTCATCAAAATGTTTAATTTAGTGATCATTCATTACTAATACATATCAATTAAAGACTCAAAAACATCATTATTTTTTAGAGCTTTAATAAAAAGGGCTTGAACTAAGTTTATTTTAACCAAAAACCATCTTATAACTTTTTTTAACCAAAAATCATCCCAGAACAAAGTAAAACCCACCAAACCAACAGACAGCTTGACCACCAGCCAGTCACTCATGGCTCTCCTTTGGCCCTCATCCTCCTCCTCTTCCTCTTCCTCTTTGTATCGCTGAGTACTACAACTTTCCTTTTTGAATCACCATATTTCGTTAAGTATTGAAGAAGTTATATCCATTTGAATCTTACCCAATTTTCGGTAACCTCCGAGGCTTTCAAGGCGTTTTTCGGCCAAACCACAGCGAGTTAGCCTTCGTGCAAGGTACCATTCTCTTCGTCTCTTTGAGAACTACGATTTTCGTTTTTGAATCACTAGATTTCGTTGAGTATTGAAGAAGTTATGTCCATTTGAATCTTACCTAGTTTCCGGCGACTTCCGAGGCTTTCGAGGTGTTTTCCGGCCAAACCATGGCGAGTTAGCTATCGTGCGAGATACCATTCTCTTCATCTCTTCGAGAACTACGATTTTCGTTTTTGAATCACTCGATTTTGTTGAGTATTGACAAAGTTATGAGCGTTTAAAGTTTATCCAACTTTTCGACCGAAATTCGGCCTTCCATTCTGTCTAGCTCTAGCGAGCAGCAACCACACCAAACCCTTTGGTGTTTAAGTGATTGTTTATGGAAAAGCCAATGTTTCTGGAAAAGTGATTGTTCACTGTTTCTGGAAAAGTGACTGTTTCTGAAAAAGTGATTGTTCACTGTTTCTGGAAAACTGACTGTTTCTGGAAAGAAAAGAACCAAAATCCAGAAACAGTGATTTAAATTCCAGAACAGTTTATTTTTACATTCCATAAACAGTGACTTAAATTCCATAAACATTGACTTAAATTCCATAAATTGTGTTACTTAAAATCCAGAAACAGTTTATTTTTACAGTCCAAAAACAGTACTACAACTTTCCTTTTTGAATCACTCTATTTCGTTGAGTATTGAAGAAGTTATGAGCGTTTAAAGTTTGTCCAACTTTCCGACCGAAATCCGGCCTTCCATTCTGTTTAGCTCCAGCGAGCAGCAACCACACCAAGCCCTTTGGTGTTTAAGTGACTGTTTCTGGAAAAGCCACTGTTTCTGGAAAAGTGACTGTTTCTGAAAAAGTGGATGTTCACTGTTTCTGGAAAACTGACTGTTTCTAGAAAGAAAAGAACCAAAATCCAGAAACAGTGATTTAAATTCCAAAAACAGTTTATTTTTACATTCCAGAAACAATGACTTAAATTCCATAAACAGTAATTTAAATTTCATAAACAGTGACTTAGATTCCATAAATCGTGTTACTTAAAATCCAGAAACAGTACTACAACTTTCCTTTTTGAATCACTCTATTTCGTTGAGTATTGAAGAAGTTATGAGCGTTTAAAGTTTGTCCAACTTTCCGACCGAAATCTGGCTTTCCATTCTGTTTATCTCCAGCGAGCAGCAACCACACCAAGCCCTTTGGTGTTTAAGTGACTGTTTCTGGAAAAGCCACTGTTTCTAGAAAAGTGATTGTTCACTGTTTCTGGAAAAGTGATTGTTTATGAAAAAGTGACTGTTCACTGTTTCTGGAAAACTGACTGTTTCTGGAAAGAAAAGAACCAAAATCTAGAAACAGTGATTTAAATTCCAGAAACAGTTTATTTTTACATTCCAGAAACAGTGACTTAAATTTCATAAACAGTGACTTAAATTCCATAAACAGTGACTTAGATTCCATAAATAGTGTTACTTAAAATCCAGAAACAGTTTATTTTTACATTCCAGAAACAGTACTACAACTTTCCTTTTTGAATCACTCTATTTCGTTGAGCATTGAAGAAGTTATGAGCGTTTAAAGTTTGTCCAACTTTCCGACCGAAATCCGGCCTTCCATTCTGTTTAGCTCCAGCGAGCAGCAACCACACCAAGCCCTTTGGTGTTTAAGTGACTGTTTCTGGAAAAGCCACTGTTTCTGAAAAAGTGATTGTTCACTGTTTCTGGAAAGAAAAGAACCAAAATCCAGAAACATTGATTTAAATTCCAGAAACAGTTTATTTTTACATTCCAGAAACAGTGACTTAAAATTCCATAAACAGTGACTTAAATTTCATAAACAGTGACTTAAATTCCATAAACAGTGACTTAGATTCCATAAATAGTGTTACTTAAAATCCATAAACAGTTTATTTTTACATTTCAGAAACAGAACTACAACTTTCCTTTTTGAATCACTCTATTTCGTTGAGTATTGAAGAAGTTATATTCATTTGAATCTTACCCAGTTTCCGGCGACCTCCGAGGCTTTCGAGGTGTTTTACGGCCAAACCATGGCGAGTTAGCCATCATGCGAGGTACCATTCTCTTCGTCTCTTCAAGAACTATGATTTTCGTTTTTGAATCACTCGATTTCGTTGAATATTGACAAAGTTATGAACGTTTAAAGTTTGTCCAACTTTCCGGCCGAAATCCGACATTCCCTTCCGTTTAGCTTATAACATGGTTTTTTATTAAACAAAACTTATAACATGGTTTTTTTATTAAAACTAAAACTTTTCAAGCCCTTTTCATTAATTTTCCTTTATTTTTTTAGTTCCATATTAACAAGGTTAGTAAATAAGAAAAAAAAAACGTCTCACAATTATACAAAAACACTTTCAAAGTTCAGATGCAAAACAAAACTCATCATCTATCTATCAAGAAAATTCATAACAATAAATAAACCAACTTCCGTGCCAAAAGTAAATTTTGTTACCGATTCAGCAAAGCCAAACCAATTCAAAAACGAACCAACAACGCATCACCACAATAAACTGGTTCCAATTTTTTTTTCCCAATTAAAGTGTCCTATTCCAAATATAAAGACAAATAAGGCAAAACCATTAAAAATATAGTTAAATACTTGAATGAAATGCACACACTAAAAACAAAAATCACATCGAATAAAATATTTGTAATCAAACAAACATGATCAATAGACCGAATTATTTTTTTTTATAGAGAAGTTCCAAAATATCCCTAAGTTTGCCAAATGTTTGAACTATTCTAAAAAAGCCTGACAAACACCATGTTTACTATTTCTCTTCATTTGTTTCATCCACCTGAACAAAACACATCTATTTAATTCAAGCTCACCTATAATATAAAAGGTCCATCCAAACAACTGAAAAAACATATAAAAAAAGACTTGGAAAACGAACCTTTTTACAACACCAGCGGTTCCAGCGCCCGAGCAGGCAATTAATTTAACAGAGAACTAATTAATCTGCAATTAAAAACAACTAGATTAGCTAAATTCATCCATAGAAGAAGAAATCCACACTCACACTTACATAACAAAACACAGACACATTATAAAATCAACCGAAATACCTTAATGGCTTTTAGATTTTGAACTTTGCTTGCAAAACAACGGCACATGAAAATGATTCCAACAACTAAAAGCCATTACCAACTGAAGCCAGAAAAGCCAAATTTGAATTCATCTATACTAAATTGGAAAAGTAGACACCAAAAATCCAACATAATGACAAAAAATAATGCACAAACAGATCTATTTAATTTACTTTCATTCACATCATAAAAAGTTCCCCGAAGAAGAAAATCGAAAAACCAACCTTTTTCCAACACCTCTTGTTTTAGGTACTACCTTAACTTGAAGAAAGTTAATCTGAAACAAAAACAAACCTCATTAACCGAATCAGCACAAAGAACAACAAATTCACATTCAGAAACACATAACGCAAAATACACACACAGAACATGTGACCATCAACATGCCTTGACACTTTCTGCATTCAGAACAGTATCAACAAAAAACAAAAAAAAACCACAGAAGACAACAATTTTATAAACCTCATTATTCTATTCTCTCTCTCTCTCTCTCTCTCTCTCTCTCTCTCTCTCTCTCTCTCTTTGTGAATTTCTTTAATAATTTCATCTAATTTGATCTTTTGTTGGCAGAAGTGGAGCTTTAATTTTTTTAAGATAGTGCATATGAAATTATTGAGTTTCATATGCAAGTATGCACTGGGGTCATGATGCACGGATATGGTGATGTGAAAAAACTTTGTTCCGAGCTGAAGGATTTTATGAAACAGCACAATTTCTCATTCATTGGAGATTTCGAGGTGAAAAACAAATTACACTCATATATTATTTTCGGCCTTTTCAATGAATTTGTACGGCTTCCTCGAATACTTTACAATACATACAGATTTAGTAAGAACATGGCATGAAGCAAATCAAACAGAGGAAAGCAAGAACAACGTTGATAAAATAACAGTACACAACAACGATTTTAATGATCAGTAAAGGTACAGGTTAAAATTACCCTAATTAAAAAAAATTGACAACACCCCAAATCCTCTTAACACTCCCTATCAGTCTAAACCACCTCATCCCCAAAAATTTACCATAGATAACAAACAAACGATTACAAACGCAATATATAGGCCAAAATAACAAGGAAATCCATAGCCAAAGAAAATTGGGAAAACCAAACGAAATAAAACTTACCAAGGATGTACAAATGCGTGGCCAAAGAAGAAAAAGCAGGCGAGCAACGCCGTCCGAAAGAGGAAAAGAACACTGGAATCGAAGAGAAATCCGGCGAATCAAAGAGAAATCGGTCAAATTGAAGAGGAGGTGTGCAGAGCGATGAACGCGTGGGCAAAAATTGGAGGAATTGTGAGGAACGATGTGCTGAAGAAAGGAAAGACGTGATGAACAGTGGTGGGGAACTGTTCCAGATGCCATGATGTTGTGTTTTTTAATTATTATTTTTGGTGATAGGCGCCGTCTCTCGCAATCCATGCTCGGCTTTTGTTTCTCTCTCTCTCTCTCTCTCTCTCTCTCTCTCAAGGAATAGGATTCTCTATCATTCTAATCTCTCTACCATTCCATTCTCTTATATTTGAACAGTCGTAATTAAGTCACATTTGTTGCAGTCCTATTTAGAATAGGAATGTGATTGTGTAAATCCTAGTAGATTAGGAATGTATCTTATATTCCTATTAGGAGTAGATTACTTATTAAGTATTGTAATCCTTATGGGAAAGGGTTTGTCCTTTTTACTACTATAAATAGAGGCACAATGGGGTGAATAAAACACACCTCACAATTACACATCTCTCTCTTCTCCTCTCTATGTGCCGCACCTCTCTCTAGGCCTCCATAATTGGCCAGTAAATTATGCCTACAACACGTTATCAGCACGCTCTTGACGCTACGCTAAAGAGAGTTTATTCTTCAATCAGGGGAGTATTACGTTTTAATTATTCTTTTTGAGATTAATTTATTATTATTTTGAATTAATTTACATGATATTGATTCAATTTAATTTTTCTTTGTTGAACATGATACACCGCATTGGAGACGCAATTTTGGCTTTCTGAGGAGGATCTTCTACAAATTCAAAGGCTTTTGTAAGTTTTCTGCTAATCAGGTACGCTTAAAATAAAGTAAGATATTTGAAACGACCTTGAAGCATGAAAACATTCCCCATGATGCATGAACCCCTACATTTATATTTACCTTCCGATATATATATATATATATATATATATATATATATATATTGTATATGTTCATATATTTGTCAATATATATATATATTTGTTTCATGCATTACGCAATTATAAATCGCTATGTGGAATTTGTGAGTTAAAGAATCGAAATAAATTAGAAGCATATTAGGGTTTGTAGAACCCTAACAATTTCAAAAATATTGGGCAAATTGACACTACCCTTGCGGCACAAGATGGGCAATCTGCCCTCTGAACCTCGACAGCAGCTTTGCTGCTAGGACACCATAGGCTTTTAGCCTGATTTGGTTGACCACGGGCCTGCAGCCCTAATCTCTTTGGTCCACTACCAGCAAACCCGGCTCTCTGGGCCTCCCCTGTGTCACGGCTTGCACCTGGGCTTAGCCCCTACGGCCTGCATGACGCCAGCCTAGCGGCTTGACTTTTCCCGCGCAAACCATGAAGGTGAGCCTTCGCTGGGCCTTCTCCCGTACGCCTTTTCAACCCAACCCAGCTGCGGCTGGGGGCTTTCCTCCCTACCCGTGGCCTGCAGCCACCATCCAAAGTTTTCGGGGACTTGTCTTATACTTAAGACACCCAAACCCATGCCCAAATTATTTTGGGGCTATATTTTTCGACCCATAATATTATTTTAATATTATTTAGCTTCTACAATCGACCCTGCATGGCCCGACTTATTGAATTAATTAAAAGTGACCTGCAGTCCATTAATCTGATAATGAATCCAAAATTATTGACCTGAAGATCACTTTTGGACATTAACGATTCAATAATTTATTTCTCTTCTTTGAACCGTTGACTCACTTTCGTAGTCCCGAAGCATTCACACTTGAGTTCCCGAAGAACCTCAAAATCCACTACACTTAGTTGTATATTGCATTCTGTGTTCTTGCAGGAACCTCTCTTTTATGAACTAAACATTCATAAACTAAATCGAACCTGTAGTTTCGAATTTAGTGCCTTTGAAACCCGAAGTTTTCATAAAACAATACACCCATGAAAACCTGACGTCTTTCATGAAACCATGTCTTAGAACTCGAATGTTCTACCTTTGATGCTTATGGATGATTCCTCCCCATAGCACCAATCACAATCTTGTTCACTCCAATTCAGTGGATTGTCGAACCGTCACAAGTTTGATTTTCCTGATTTGGACGTTTCTAATAGAAACCACTTTATGTGGGGTACAAGACGTGAATCTCCACTTGACTATCACGAAGTTGAGCAACCATTGAAGCCAACAATGGCATGGAAGAGCTGAATAAGCCTCCGCCATGATCTTCATTCGAAGACTTATGCCCGAAGCATTACAAATGGAAATACCTCCGAAGGAGGATTCCATGGCTCTTTGGCTCACTTCTACGGACTGTTTAATCATGAAAGATATTGCCCGAAGCATACCATGATTACGTCCATGAATGAGTACAATTCTGAAGTTTATAAATCCGATTGAATTTTGACTAGAGAATACTTTTCTCGTCCTTCCTTATTTCTAACTTGCTCCTGAAGCAACAAGTGTAGAAAGCAGAAGCTTACCAAATTCTTGGATTTGATTACTACCACAATCATATGGTAGAATCAGGGCATGCCAAGGTGTGGCATCATGCCCGAAGCATGATCCTTGGCACCTAAGACCTAAAACTTCAAGAATAAGGGATAGTATTCCCGAACCTTAACCCTGCCGAATCTACTTCCGTCTCGATGGAATAGATCATTGGTTATGCACTTGTTCGTGCCCCTACCAATGTTGTTAAGGAGTACCATTCTCGTAGTCAATATGTGAGATTAATTTTGCTCCACCAAACACCGTTGGAAGAGCATAATTATGACATGGATGGCCTTATTGGCCGAATCCCCTTAGTAAACCATTTACTTTGTGAACATTTTTCCATGTTCTTGGATTCAAGTTTGGTGTATGTTTTACTTATGGATAATCTTATTGATATTGTCCTCGAATATGAGTTAATTGAATCATGTTTCTTAGTATATGTGACCGATTCAATTAAACACGCGATTAGGTAGGAATGTGGGGAAGTTAGTTGTCTGGACGAATGCGTACTACGCACACTAACTTTATGCCTAAATCACATCTCTAACAACGACTTCAGGTCTATCCAACCTAATTAAGAGCATTGGCACGCTCATCGTTGTATGAATGGTACTACATCACCATTTAAGGGACCTTAAATTCTCCTTGATGTTGAGTTTTTAAGGATATTCGAGATGACAATGATCATAAATGAAACCACTAAAGAAAATAGAGTGAAATATCTTTGCACCACCTCCAAATATAAGCCTGAAGCTTCGATTTGGGGCCAATGGGTTGTCTCCCAATTGGGAACATGCCACATGTGGCCGGCCTAGAGCTGGGTGATTGAGCAGTTTCCTTGCTTTAGCATGACCTTTTGGGACACTTAGGTCGAACAATGATGCTACGACACATCTCCTTACCCGAAGTACGGATCTTGTGCCTGCAAGCACACTTTGCCAAGCCTACTCATTAAGGAAATTGATTTTCTATATCATTCCTCGCAAAGATACGAAATCACCTCATTTCCACAGTGGATTCAAGGGAATATATGTGGACTAATCCAATCAAAATGCGGACCATATAAAGACTTATGGTTTTGATTGATGAATCGACAAACTGGTCACATGTTTGTCCACACACATTACTGCTAAACCTCTTAGCCGATTATGGGTTCACCACCCTACTTATCCCTTACGGTCCTGGAGACTGGATAATACCGGAGAGTTTATATCGACGGTTTTCGATAAAGTATTGCATGTTGTTTTGGGTTTCTAATTGAACATTTAGTTCCCATGTTCACCCCAAATAGCCTCGCCTAGTGATCATAAAGCGCAATTTAAATGATCGCCTGAATTTTGGTAACAGTGCCAAGTTTTCGGTTTTCTGCTTAGGGTTATGCAATCCTTGTACGTAATTATGTTGGTTCGCCTTGAGACCCATTGCCACCCAACCTATATGACGTTACAGTTGTTTACTGGGTACGAACCTGACGATTTTCGTATTTACTCATTTGGGTGAGCATTCCATGTGCCCAGTTGCGCCGCCGCAACGTACCACCATGAGTCCTCAAAGAAGGATGTGTATCTTTTGTCGATCATGATTCTCTTTCACACTAACTCTCTTCGAGCCCTTGCATGCGATCTCTTTACCGCTCATTTGCGGGTTGTCACTTTAATGAGACACTCTTCCCGCCGTTAGGGGGAGATAAGAACGTCAACGTTCCTGTAGAACAGCGCGAAGTTGCGTGGACGTTGCCCACTATGTCTCATCTCGATCCCCATACCGCACAAGTGTGATAAGCAAGTGCGATGAATTCTAGATTTCAGAATGTTGCTTTAGACGCATTCCTCTGATCTAGCTAAAGTGACGAGATCATATACCAGCTGCAAATATGCCTGCAAGGATAGACGTACTTAACGGACGTCGAGTCAACATCCCTGGAGGGTGTGCCGCCCCTGTTGGACGGTCTGGTACAACGGCGGATAGCCAATCAATCTGTCTTGGCCTGGAGTACGACAGATCATTCGGTTCGTAGGATTCACTTCCCTAGAAGAGGAAGACACGGCACAACTATGAATCTAAACTCGATCGCTGTCTCAAATCATTTCCATCTCATGAGATTAATCCGGATTACTCCCGAGACATGAAGTTCTTGGTCCAGTATACTAGTTTGGATGAGAAAAATGGAATTGAAATGAGATTATCATCGATGATGTTTTCACTTATATGGTAGCTACCGACATAAATGAAAAGCGACGATATCGAACCGTGTTCCGTTGATTAAGTGACAACGTAGAACTGATTGGACAACTGAGATTACAATCTAGGTCAAATTCCTTACCAAAGTGTGTATTGGACCTGTCGTTCCTACACTGCCCAAGGTAACCCTATTGTGTTACAAGTGGGAAAGGAAGCGTTATGAGATGAATGAAATAGTGCGACGTGATGCACGCCTTACGGCGCAAGGTTTCTCTCAAACGTCCTGTGATTGATAGCAGCATTATGAAATGTGGTTAGTGTTTTCTCCATGGGGATATAAATACGGAGATTGGCATGTAAGTTCCCGAAGAATTACATGGACTGGTTCAAAAAGTTCCAAAACCACGGAACACCCTCTTAACTTGTTTTGAGGCGTTCACTTAAATTCGACGGATGTGGTATCACTGTTTAAGTGATTGTTTGATCAGTCAGGGATGTGAATTATGCCCTTGCGTGTTAAACTATGAAGTCTTATTCCAAATTGCTAGAGTTACAGTTTATGTCGTTAACACGAATCTCACTAAGACTCTTGAAGAGCTTGAGAAAACTGCCTCGCACCCGAAGATGGAATTTGAGATGAAGGATCTTAGGAAAACTCGTTTATGCATTGACCTGAAGTTCAAAGCGTTGTTCTGACGGTACCTTGGTCTACCAGTCGAACTACACTTCGAATGTGTTACCTTTGAGTATACCTTTGATCGTCCATACGTTATATGCAAATGAGACCCTTGAAGAGGTTATGGAATCTGAAATTCCATATTTGAGTTCAACTTTGCGCTTCGTTGTACTTAGCTCATTGTATTTAGACAGGACATCTCCTTCGCTGTTGATCTTGGTAAAGATGCAGCATCGCGCCTACACGCAACCACTGAATTGGTATTAAAAGACGTACCCTGAAGGTATTACGAGGGCAAATCCCAAGGCATCTTAGTGGATCCGACCCCCCTGATCCTCGAAATGATGCTTGCCTTGTTGTTATGCTAACGCTGGTTACTTATCAAACCCGCACAAGGAAAAATCTCCAAATGGTTATGTCTTTACCGTTAGGGACATCGCAATATCTTGGAGGTCCATGATATGACCTTAGTTGCGAAATCTTCGAATTGTTCCAAAACTCACCTCACTTCACTACGCCACAAGTGAGACATGGTTAGGAGTTCTTGTTGAGCATGGTCGTAGTTCTTGTTGTGTTTTCATCCATCGTTGAGTCCCGACAACGATCCATGAAGACTATGCTGCATGTATCAACCTGACCAAGCCATGATACATCAACAAAGTCAACGCCAAGACATATTGCGACTACATCTACATCAGCAAAGCATCAGGAGATTGAAGTCATGCAAGCCGATCCCAAACAACCTTGCCGACCTCTACACGACGTCACTGTCGAAGTCAACCTTCCAGAACCTTGTCCGAGGAATTGGTATGCCTAACTATTATATGCAATGCTTGTAGTTCTCATTTGGAAGTTATGTCAAACTCAGGGGGAGTATCCAGAAGTATACTCACTTGATCTTAATGTACTCTTTTTCTCTACAATTAGGAGCATTTTTCCCACTGGGTTTTTGCTACCTAACTAGGTTTTAACGATGCACCCATCCTGGGCTGATCATACCCTTGTGAGTTCTTCTACTTGCGTCCAAAAGACGTATAGTTTTGACTTAATGCAACTTCTCACTTTTCTCCTTAGACTATGGGTTTTCCCCACCTTGGGTTTTACCATAGCGAGGTTTTGTGAGTTTTACTTTTTATGCATTCTTCCGTTGATTTGAGATTCGCATTCGCCCATTATGCCGACGACTTCATCAACTGTACCTACTTCATCACTGAAGACCTGATGCGCCATTTACTTGAGTATTTACACACTCAAGGGGGAGTGTTGCAGTCCTATTTAGAATAGGAATGTGATTGTGTAAATCCTAGTAGATTAGGAATGTATCTTATATTCCTATTAGGAGTAGATTACTTATTAAGTATTGTAATCCTTATGGGAAAGGGTTTGCCCTTTCTACTACTATAAATAGAGGCACAATGGGGTGAATAAAACACACCTCACAATTACACATCTCTCTCTTCTCCTCTCTATGTGCCGCACCTCTCTCTCTCTAGGCCTCCATAATTGTCCAGTAAATTATGCCTACAACAACATTAACATTTTATATTCATTTTTTATAAAGATAATAAGACAAAAAGTAATGTGTAAAAAGATAGCATGAAAGTAGATAAGAATAAGAGAGTAGAGAATTGTATTCCCCTTTTCTATCCTGCTTGTTATAGATTTTTGTTTTTTTTAAATTATTTTTTTGGTGGAAAGGTGTGCATTATGTACCGTTTGGTACGTGAGATGGGACGGAACGGAACTGGACGAGGTGTTTTGTCCCACGTTTGGTGCACCTAAAACGGATGGAACGCGCTGTTCCACAGGACGAGTTTTGGGTGAATTTTCGTTCCACCTCACCCCCTGGAACGACTCATTCCACATCTGTGGAACACAAAATTATAACATCTCCATCTCTTTCTTCCTCCTCGTTTCCATCCGAAGGCATCTTTGCTCTCTCTCTATTCCGTCCCATCATGTTCCGTCCCATCATGTCCCATCCCGTCTGCATAACAAATGGTACGTTATTACTGCCAGGTGTGGATTAGGTAAGGTTTTTTAATTATTTTTTGGTGGCAAGGCATTTACCATTGCTATCAGGTGTGGATTAGGTAAGGAAAAAACACTGGAATCGAAGAGGGAGTCAAAATGAAAAAAAAAGATACGCAGGATGATCAACACGTGGCCAAAGAGTGGAAGAACCCGAAAGAAAAAAAAACGTAACAATGAGGGCAATGAGGTCATTTTATTGTAGCAGAGAGGGAAAAAAGACCCGATAAGGAAGGAATGGGAGGGACTTGGATCCTCTCCGGATCCCCTCCATGGAGATCCTAAGGATCAAGCCACATGGGCCGTTCATAAAAAATCGTGCGGCTAAAATTAAATGATTTTTATATTTTTAAAAATAAAGCAGTTTTGTTTTGCGTAAAAAGCATTTAATTGTAATCACACAATTTTTTATGAACGACCCATGTGGCTTGATCCTAGGATCCCTATAGAGGGGATCCGGAGAGGATCCAAGTCCGAATGGGAGGGCCGCTTGGCAATTCACTGCTTGGATAGTAATATTATTTTATTTCTTTCCTTGACTTTTCAAAACACAGGATTATAGTCGCAATATTGTTTTATTCATTCTAATGGCTTTTCAAAACACAAGGTTTGTTATGCACAGTGTACTTATTTTCTTCGTGATTTGAATTTTCCAAGTCAAAAGGTTAATCTACTTGCAGACGCATAAAAGTTAACGGAATTAACTTGGCTCATCAAATAAAGGAGGAGAGGTCGCTTCTCAATTCACCACACCACAGATTTATGAAACTTTATATTTATGATTGGAATCATTCATATTATAAATTATTGTGTAAAAATATTTTTTATAAAAAATATCAATTAAATATGAGATTGTTTAGTTATCAAACTGTATAAAAATAGATGAATATTAAATATGAGATTGAGATTAATGATAAGAGGAATAATTAAGTTGGATGATATTTGTTATAAGACAATGATAAGGAGATTAAATTTGTATGTAAAGTTTTAAAAATTAAAAAACATGAAAATTGACGATTAGGTTATTACTTAAATGTTAATAAATGTGCATAGTTTGTAAATTTAATCTTTTTAGCATTACTTAGTTGCTATATAAAGTCATGTGCGTTGGGTTGAGTTGGGGGCTCATATCATATGTAACGACAGAAGAAAATGGCAAGATTTCTCATCGTGCTCACATTGATCCTTTGCTTCTGCTTATCATCAACAGTCAAGGCAGAAGCACAATCTCAAACTGATCCCAGGGAAGGTAGCAAGTCACTCTTATTCTTCTTTTCTTTTTACTTCTTAATCTTTTTAAGGGCAGCTTTTATGCAGAAATCGGCTTCTGCATAAAAGTACATCCTAATTATAGCGGCGAGTGTGTTTTTTCTAATTTGCTGTTTTTTTTATTGTTTAAGTTTGGTATTAGAAATACTGAAAATGTATCATTGAAGCTCAGTTTTTCTTCTAATGTTTTAGAACAGATAAGAATCTCAGTAGTGCAATAGTTTTTCTCTTTGATTAAGAGAATTAGTAGAGATTTGTCTTCTCAAACCTGTTTGGTGTAAAGATTACACCAGTGTTAGAGCACTCCAAGTTCACTACTCTCTTTTCTATAAATCGTTGGATAAAAATAAAAAAAAAAAGAATTATGGACAGTGAACGAGAATTCAAAAATCATTTTCGTTTTTAATTGTTATTTTTCAAGTTGGTAAGTTTTTTTAATTGTTCAGTTTGGCATTTTTTTTTCAATGTTCAAGTTGGTAATACCAAAACTCTATCATTTGAAGCCTCATTGTTTTAAATTTAAATTTAAATTTTTTATATTTTATGGAAGTCTGGATTTTTTTTTTGGAGGTTTAATAAAACACCCCCGGTACTGTTTACTTTTAACGAAAAACCGTTTTTTTACCTTTAACTGTCATTATTCACTATACCTTTAAAAGTGGCTTTTCATTAAAAGGAAAGTTTTCAAGCCCTTTTCGTTAATTTTCCTTTTTTTTTTTACCTTGTTGAAAAGAAGAGCACTCAAGAAGAGATCAGAGTGCTCAATGCCAAAGTTGGTCTCTATGATTGAGAATTTTCATATTACATACTCAACTACGTGTTTTTTGTTTGTTGAACAAACGATATTATCTACGCTAACGGAGTAGAGGAGCAGGCTAAGTCTCACAATGAACTAATAATAATGTGATTTAAATTTGTCTTTGGCTAAAATCGAATCTCTGACTTACAAGTGTATTTTTCTATAAAGTTCTTTTACTTGAATTCCCTCTTTTTCCTCTGAAAGTACTGGGATTCTTGAATAAGATGTTTTTAATAAAATAGAAAAATTGATGGATTTATTTTGTGTGCGCAGTGGAAGCACTCAAAGAAATAGGTACACAATTGGGGAAAAAAGACTGGAACTTCAGCATAAACCCATGCATCAATGACACAAATTGGTTTACCCACATATCTGATAAATTGCCTTTCTACAACAACACTGTCATCTGCAACTGCTCGAACCCTGATGGTTTTTGCCATGTTGTCAGCATGTAAGCCAACTTCTAACCTTATTTGTATATATTCTACGTTCGTTTGTTTATAGATTGAATTATCTCCTGTAGCGTTCCAATGCACTTTTCGTTTTTGGATAGTTCCACTATAATATAGGCGTAACATTTTATTTTGTTTTGTAATAACATTATGTACGTTTGCAGACAAGGCCGATCTTCAGATTTTTTTAGGCTCGCCCGACTTAAAAAAATATGCCCTAACTTCATATATGAAAAAAAAAAATTTGTTTTCACACATAAGATCTGATAAAATTGCTACTTAGTACTATGGTTTAGTGGTATTCTTTTTTGCTTGTAAGTGAGAGGTCACAGGTTCGATTCTCACCAAAGAAAAATTTGAACCACATTATTGCTAGCCCATTGTGAGGCTTAGCCCACCCTCTCCCCTTTAGTGTAGATAATATCGTTTGTTCAAAAAAAAAATTCGATAAATTTATGCTTAGGAAAACACTTCAAACTCAATAATTTAAAAACAAGAAAAAACTAATTTTGTATTTGAGAGCAGAGAACCAAAAAATCCCAAGCTTACAAGTATATAGATGATGAGTTTTTTTTCCTTCTATCTGAACTTTTAAAGTGTTTTTTTTATATAAATCATGAGGCCTTTTTTTCTTATTTACTAACCTTGTCAATATGGGACTGAAAAAAATTGAGTCTTTAATTGATATGTGCAAGTAGTGAATGACACACCCCGACCCAGAAAGTCCACTAGGACACTGAAGTCGAGTTGTGCTGGCCGACGCCTGGAAGGTGACGAAGCCATAAAGTGTAGTGATGTGGAAAAATGTGAATAAATTTTAAACCTAAAAGTGCCTAAACATCAAAGTATGCTTGTGAGCAGGAGCGAACCCATCTCACGCGTGCCTTCAGAGCATAAGTAGATACAGTAGAGCGGGTAAGAAATATACCTTCATAAGTAGCCACCAGTCTTGAGATTCGCCAAGAATCCTCGTCGATATGAACCTCATCAACTAAACCTGGAGGGGCGCAAAACAGAAAACGTGAGTGGGCAAAAACAAAGCTTTTCAAAACCATTTTGATATCAAAAGTACTAACCCCTCACTGTAAAACCCGTATAGTTTCCCAGAAAATAGTACGTATATATATATATATATATATATATATATATATATATATATATATATATATATATATATATATATATATATATATATATACTCATATAAGAAAACATTGCCCATAAATCAAAACTCATCATCAAATTTCAGAAATAAGCAATGTCGATATACCAACTCAAAAGCAAACAATATCAGACAGGTGGGATAAATCAATATTATCATGTCAGCCGGAGTCACCTCTAGTGACCTGTACGGCTGAATCTATAGCTCATCAATCATAATCCATCACTATTCTGCACACGAGTCAGAACCACCTTTAGTGGTCTGTACGACAGGCTAGGTGTATAATATTACGCTCAGTGCTACGATCACGTGAAGGCTGTGCGACGAATCGCGGGTCACCTACGAGTCGGAACCACCTATAGTGGTCTGTACGACAGGCTGTGCACCTGCCTTGGATCCAAGGTGAGCGTACGGTGCGAGAGGTGAACGATCACGTGAAGGCTACGCCCTACTATGGCGGAGCACTAACACCCGAGGTGCAGGTTGATAAGCTCATATTTATATATATTTTACATCAAATTCACTCGTCTTTTCTTAGTTAGTTCCTTATATTTTTGAGCTATTTACTTTGTTTTTGTGTTTTATAAGAATTTATCAAGCAAAGAAAATAAAAATAGAATAAGTGAAATTTTAAGTGCCAAATTCGTCAAAACTACCTTACTCACTTATTTTCTTTGTTTATGTTTTCGATTTAGATTGGAGTGATTATAATTGGGTTGGTTTGTTTTGTGTGAAAAATAAAATAAAAACAGAATAATGGAGTGGAAAACAGCCAGAATGGAAAGGTTGGCAGGTGGAAAAACAAATAATAAATGGAAAAGGCAAAGCTGCCTTTGAGGAGAATAATATGAAGCAAAAGGCAGCAGGAAATGATGAAAGGCACGGCATGGGCTCAAAATGAAGGCACATGCTGCCAGCAAAAGTGCACAAAAGCAGCTGAGTGTGGAATAAGGAAATTAATAAGAAAAAGAGGCGGGCAGCACCCATTTCAGAGGGGAGGAAGGCTGCCTTCGAGGCAGCTTGCAAAAACCGAGAAAGACAGAAGCAAAAAAACTGCCTCTTGGCAGCGCAGAGGGACAAAGACCGAGAGAAAGGTGGGGGCGCCCATTTCAGAAAAATAAGCTACAAGAGGTAGCTGCGCAGACCAGGGACTCACGGTGCAGTGCACAAGAGGCAGAGGCTGCCTTTGTTTTTCTTTGTCAGAGGCGCACAGGGCAGCACACGGTGCAAACTGCACAGTGACACCGAAGAGGGCAGAGAGCAGCCACTCAACAGAGGAAAACCTTTGCACTCTCAATTCGGTTTTATCCTCGAAACTCATATTTTACTATGTTTTAATTTATAAATAATGTGTAACTAAATTAATTTTGGCTAGAGGTTAATTCAAAGCCATGAATATATTTGTAATATGAATTGATTACCTTCAGTTGTGATTTCTGAGTTGTGAATTTAATTTGCTTAACTGCTTGATTGATAACTTATTTGTGTATGTCGATTAAGAATGCATACTTAATTTACATGCATGAATTTGATGCTAGAATATAAGTGAATTTCACCTAATAGTTATGAACTTATATTCATGAGTAGTGAAGGTTGCTATCCACAATCGAGTTAAGTAAATTCTTGGCAGGAGTATCATGCTTTTCATAGTTACGAATGCCTCGTCAATGCTTATAGTTTTCACAAAGCTTAATGATCTTTGATTGTATCTCTATTGTGCTTTTCACGTAGGGGACTTTTGAAGAATGTATTGAATTGTTGTATGCGTTTTTCCGTCCAATTCAATAATTTAAGGAAAACTTGAAGATTAAAAAAGTGTTGTTCACGGTTAATCTGGAGTGTTGAGATTTACAATTTATTGAAAGAACAACTGAAAATTAATTTACGTTGCATATGTGTCATGTGTGGAGAAGAACCCTCTAGCCAGTCCGTCGCCTATCCATTCACCTCAATTTCATGCTTTTGTCAATTCTGTAATTTATTTAAGTTTAATTTCCTTCTCGTCAAAACCAAACCCCCCCATTACTAAATTATATTATTTAGTTAGTTTTCATTATTTTTAGTCTTTTAATTCAATTTCCGTCCAAATCAGTCGCTAGTGTCTAGTTCGAGTCAAGTTGGCTGTTTTGAGTTGTTTTGAGTCATTCTAGTGTGTTTTGAGTTATTAGAGTCTTTTTACTAGTTTTGTGTTTTTTAGTCTTATTTTAATATTTTAAAATCAATTTAGAGTAGATTAGCAATCCCTCCTAATCCCCGGCCTAGAACGATACCCTACTTACATCTTTACTACAACTGTAAAAAAGAGGGTTAAATTTGTGTGTGGTTTTACAACCCATCACAGGTAAATGAGCTATATCACAATCATCATCATCACTATCACTAGCTATCAACTCACCTGACTTACCTGGCCGTCCACAGCGCCGAAGCATAAAGAATGCAATCACAATCATAATTATAAAATATCATTGGCATACGACATGGCAATTCTGACACACCCTAACCCGAAGACTAGGACGTGCTGGCCGTCACGTGAGCGTGACGTAACCATAAGTGCAGGCGGAAACGATAATATAACAAAATACGAGCCAACAAAAAGAAGAAAAACCCACTAATTGCAGTTATTAACAACCTAGCGTTCTAAGTGCATAAAAAGGGTACTAAACACACATAAACAGAGCATAAGCATCTAGGTGCAGTCAAGTAGGACCATAACTATTTTACAACACCCTCGGGTGAATCCTACATTTATTTAGTCTGTCAGAACGCCGAAGGAGTCCTCGTAGGCCACCAACGCCTCAACTATCAACTAGAACCTGGAGGGGCGCAAAACAGAAAACGTGAGTGGGCGAAAATAAAGCTTTTTCAAATCATTTCATAAATCCACATTTATAACCCCTCATTGAAAACCTGTATACTTTCCCAGAAAAATAGTATATAAGCATATATATATCTCAACCATCTCAATCATCAATCTCATAACAGATTCAATAGAGAATGTACCATGCCAAATTCAACAGTTTAGTATGAATGCATTAACATAATACAAATCAGGTGAAAGAAAGTAATCAACCGGAGACCCTCTAATGGGCCTGTACGGCTGAATCTAGAGCTCAAAATCTCATCTTGCCGGAGTCACCAACTGTGACCTGTACGACCTTCTGCACATAAGTCGGAACCACTTAATGTAGTCTGTAGGACTTAATGGTTAATATTACGCTCTAGTGCTTTTCTCATCAATCATCTGTGCACATAATCTAAGGTCACCCACTAGTCGGAACCTCTCTAAAGGTCTGTACGACTGGCCTGTCGGAACCACCTCTTGTGGTCTGTACGACTAGCATCTACTTGGATCCAAGGCGAGCGTGCGATGCGGTGAATATTATAAGCACTAATATCATGGTGCAGGTTATGAGCTCAACATATCTCAACATCATCATACAATAATAATACTCACCTGATACTCACCTGTACGTCCACCGCACCATTTCACATATATGCATCATACAACAATTCGTAATATTCATGAAATTCTATGCATGGCAATCAAAACATATTTCATATCTTATTTCAACATACTTTTCATTTACGTTTGATTTTTGGGAGAAATCGAGTATATAGGTATATATATAAAAAGCAAATGCCCACTCACTGGTATGTTGCCGGGTCGTAACCCCCTTGACGCCCCTGGGTGTGCTCGTCCTCGTTATAAGTCCCACCTAAAGGCGAAACCACTAAAAAACGTCATTTAACGCACATTTAACGCACATAAACCAAACTAGGCAATTAATTCCTCATACGATGCTCAATTTTGACAAATGAATACTCTAACACGATCTACACAACCTCACGAGCATCGTAGTATTTTTAAAATAATTTTTCTAGGCTTCACGCGCCCCCATGCGCCGAATTGGGCACGGGTCTACGCGCCCCCACGCGCGGCCACGTGCCTTGCATGCTGACGGCGTCAGTTAACGCCGTCAGGAATATTCCGTTAAAACCCCGAATATTCCGTTTAAAAGTTAATGGTTACCGTTAACGCCGTTAGGAATATTCCGTTAAAACTAACGGAATATTCCTGTTTCTTCTCCGATGGGTTCTCGCCGGACTCCGGCCACCGGAAAACTGGAAATTTTTCAAATTAACTATTCTCACTCGTTTTTTGTCCAATTTTCTCAAATTTTATACCAAATTGAAGCCCTTAACATGTAGAATCACGATGGAATGGTTTTAAACACTAAAAACCACGGAATCATACCTTCCAAAATTTCACAAAATCGGCTAAACGTCGAACTAGGTGATTCCGACGTCCAAAACTTCCAAACGTTATACTCCGAGCTTCCTTAGGACTTCCTAAGGCTCACTGCGATCTTGGTTTAGCCTAAAACACAACCAATTCGAAGTTTATGAACAGTACCATTCACGGGACCTTTAGAACTAGGGGTTTTTCGAAGTGAAACTTACCTGGATTTGGTACCTACGTGATCATGAAGTCCTCAGGGTTGTAATGGTAACCTTAAATCCGGCATTGGTGGAAGTTTTAGGTGAGTTGTGTGTGGTGGTTCACGATCGAGAGGAAGAGAGAGAGAGAAAAGTGTTTGAGAAAAGAGAGAGAGAGAAAAGTGTTTGAGAAGAGAGAGAGAGAGACAACGTACGGGTTTTGGGGAGGAAAATGAGGGGTGGGGATCCATGTGAGGTCCTACCCAATTCTAACTACAAAATTAATACCACAAAAAAATAAACCTAAGTCTAAGTTCTTAACCCACAAAATATTCTAATTAACCAAAAAGTAGGAACTTAAATTAAAACCAACGTCACATTTACGCACCTTAATCCCGTTCAAGGTTATTCTTGTAATTTCACATCTTCGGAATCAATAATTCCGGGATGGGCTGTAACAATTCAATTATGAAATCAATTCGATTCGTAAATCATTTAAATTAAGTTTTTGGGAAAACAATTATATATATATACTGAAAACAAAAGCCCACTCACCTGGAGTCCACGCTACAGACCCCTAGCACGACTCTCGAGACATCCCAAATGATCCCAAATGATCACTGCCTAGCATAAATGTCAATTCATGTCTCAGAATTCGTACTGAGAGAATATGTAATTTATATAAAATGCATCCCTACGAATTTGATCCGGAAGATCCATAACACGAATCTTCGATCCGTCACTTCCAATAATGTACATTAAACTTCTAGAATAATACCCCAAAGTTTCGTTACGATCCAACGGTTGGATCTCCGCCAATTGCCAAAACCAAGTGGCGGTTAACGTTTTATTTACAAACTTACAATTCCAATTCGGGAAGATCCGTACAACGGATTCCCGATCCGTAAATTCGTATGTTCTTCAAATATTATGTACTACAACATATTAAAGTTTGGTGACGATCCAACGGTTGGATTGTCGATTCATATTTTAACATATTACCGAAACGTAACGAATTTAGGTCCTAACGGTCAATCTCCGTCAATCCATCATCACAAATAATATCAAGGCATTGAATAACGTCTAAAAACATCATTGGCGGCCCTCGGCCCACGCGCCGCCGCGGGTGGCGGTTGGCCGCCCCCGAGTCGCCGGAAAATTCAACATTCACTAAAAATTCTCAAAATTTCCAGAATTAAAGATCTCAATGAGTATAACAACTTTCATACTTGTGAGAAAGTCCAATTTGGCCTCGAATACCTCCAATTTTGCTACACCTGTCAAGAACCCTAGAAATAGGGTGTTCTCCAATTCGACTTCAATTCAATTCCAATGCTCCAAAAAATGATTGGGCTTTGTTTCTGGGTTCTAGGGGAGTATTTTGGTAGTATTAATTTCATGAAAACGTTTCAAGTTTGGAGGATTTTGAGCACGACCCGTTTTGGCACCACATGGGTTTTCTCTATTTTGGAGACCAAATCTTCCTAAATTTGAGATGGAAAGGATAGAGGGAAGGTTATAGAGAGGTTTCTAGGTGATGGTTTGAGGTAATTCGACGGAAAAATGGGTGGAAAACCCCCAGAGGTGCTCCGGGTCGACATACCCGTGGGTTTGGGAGAAGGGATCTTTGATCCTGTGTGGTTTCTGCCTTCCTGGTTTCTGCCTTCCTGGTTTCTGCCTTCCTCCCGTCCCTCCCCTCTTCAACATCTGATTGGGCAAAGCCCAATCCATCCACTCACTGCCCAACACGTGGCACACTCAAATTTTCTGGAATTTTCCAGAAAATAATAAGTTTACAATTTCATCCCTAACTTTAAACGTTGATAACTTCTTCGTTATAGCGTCAAATTTGAATCCGTTTGCGCCTACGCGTCCGTAGCGACGAATACTATAAGAATATGCCAAGAAAACAAATCTTAGATGTCACTACGAGGTGGTCAACACCAATCGAAGTATGTGCCTCGAAGGGCATTTTTGTAAACTCACTTATTAAAATTATAAAAATCATAATTTTTAGGGACGGGTTGTCACAGTGAATGAGCACTAAATTAAAACACAAAATGTATTTTGAACACAAGACCTCCTTGTTAATTTTGGTTTTTTGTTTTGTTTTGTTTTTTTTTTTGGAGAATTGGAAATATGTCATTACTAGGGCAAAGATGCCAAAAGTACATAAAGAGAGCCAACTGCGAAGCAAGCAACATAACAACAGAAATAGGTAATGCAGGGAATGAGATGAAACCCGACGCAACAAACAAAGCTAACGCGTCACCCATTCCACTACCACAACAAAATTAAGGAGGGCATGGTAGTCCGTCATTGTTTAGAACATGCACAAGTGAAGATGTGGGCCTATCAACCCACGTATAATCACACATCTCCACACATCTTCGCGACGCCAGTAGGTCTGGCTCCATATTGGCTGGTCTTCGAATCCAAGACCAGCGACAGTCTTGAAAGGAATCTCTAAGCAACTTACACCTCGAAAGAGCTGGAAAAGCCTCCCACTTGCCATTTGATATCTCACCCTTAAGGCAAGAAATAGATTCAAGGGAATCAGATTCGATAACAACAAGATTCATATCCAGGGCAATGGCCAACTCACAGCCATAACGAATCGCCAAAGCTTCTGCCGCAACCACAGAGTAGGCAGAAATTATGTATCTGTGAGCTGCCACAAAGTTACCCGAAGAATTCCTCACGACAACCCCATCATATCCCCCACTTGTATTAGCCACCCAACTAGTGTCGACATTTAACTTGTTAATTTTAAACAACATAAACCACCACTTTTGGTTAAACTTTTTGATTATTTGACCAAATTTTATAAATTTATACTCTTATAAAAAAAATTCGTAAAATTGGAAAGTAAAGTAAACACATATAGTGTTTCGAACCCAGGACCTTCTCATTAATTTTAAGCAACAAAAACCATCAATTCTAGTTAAACTTCTTGATTGTTTAACCAAATTTTACAAAATTACACTCTTATGAAAACATAAATGAATATGCAACCCTAATAACTTTGGTGCCCCCAATTATATTGGACCTCAGACAGTCGCCCAACCCACATTGGGCCAGGGTCGACCATGCTTGCATGTTTTTGTAACAACATTATGGACTCTAAGACTGCATTTTAGGTTGCTATATATAATTCCCCTCTTTGTTCATAAGAGTAGATATCGAAGAAGTTGATCTTCCACTATAAAACTAATTGGCAAACGGGCAGGAGCCAAAATCCTTATAACCCCTTGCATGGTTTCGTCCCTAGCCAATGCGGGACGTTGTCATCACATTCTCACAAGCCCCCTCACGTGTGATGAATTTTTAAGCCAAACACATGCACAATACAAATTGGGTGACATTGAGCATGTGTGGCTATTAGACTTCACACGTGGGCAAATCTACTCTGATACCATGAAGAAGTTGAGGTTCCACCATAAAAGCCATTTGGCAATATGGGTAGCAACTCAACTCCTTATAAGCTCTTGATATGATTTGGTCCCTGACTAATGTAGGACTTTGTCCTCACTGCTCACAGATATAAAGTATTAGGATTCCTTTTGCATACAGTTTAAAAAGTTTGCGAGCTCTTGACATTTTGTGATACAGTATTCTCATAGGGCAAGATCTTGCTAGTGTACTTCCACTATCAATTGCAAAGCTACCCTACCTAAAAAAAGTGTAAGGAAACATTTTCGGCTGTATATTCGCTGAAAAGTTGTTTTACATCATTTCCACAAATATTGGTGGACAAATATCTTTTCTCTTATTTACAGTGTTTTCAACCGGAACTACCTCAGCGGTACTATACCGCGTGAATGGGCTTCGATGAAGTTGGAACATCTGTAATTGATTTCTCAACTTAATGTTCAAGGTTAGCCGTTTATACTATTGAGAATTCTTAAGGGTAAATAGGTTACTTGTAGCCTTCTGTAGCCTTTCCTTCCTTTATGCCTACTCCTTGTTTTATGGAGCTCTTTTAGTTTTCTTTATGTCAAACTCCTTGTTTTATGGAGTGGTGCTAGTTAGGTACCCTTATTTTATGGAGTGGTGCTAGTTAGGTTCCCTAAGTCCTTTTAAGCATAAATCAAGGGTGATTAAAGATGTTGACCACGCCTCCTTCTATTTAAGTTGTTGTCTTTGGGTGTTTCCATTTTATGAATGAATACGCAAATTATCACTTTAAATGTCAATATGGTATCAGAGCAGGTAATATAACCTGTCTCTGTGATTCATTTTTCTGAGCTTCTGCATTCGATCAACAATGGCTCAAGAAAACCCTCATGGATCTGAGGCTGAAAGCTCTCCAAGCCCCTCTCCTCAAACTCAATCGGAGATGGATGTAAATCCAAATCAAAGGTTGAGCTTTGTGCTCTTAAATGAGTTCAACTACTTACCATGGTCAAGAGCAGTCTCTCTTGCACTCGGAGGAAGATCAAAACTAGGGTTCATAAATGGGAGCGTTGAAGCTCCTGATGTTTCTTCCCCCACTTATGAATCTTGGCTCAGCAAGGACCAGCTGGTCATGTTCTGGCTCCTCAATTCCATGGAGCGGAAACTAGCTGAAATATTCAGCTATTCCGAGTCAGCTTTTCAGTTATGGAAATCAGTACAAGAAATGTATGGGAACCAAAATAATGCAGCTCGCGTCTTCCAGCTAAAAAGAAACATCGCAAGCATACATCAAGATGGAAAACCATTTGTTCAACTCCTTGGAAGTCTGAAGAGTATGTGGAACGAGCTGGATGTGTACCGTCCACACACTAACGAAGCAGCAGTTCTTCTCAGAAGAGCCGAAGAGGATAAGATCTTTCAACTCCTGTCATGTTTGGGGTCTGAATATGAGGATCTTCGCAGTCATATCCTCATGAATCCTGAACTTCCCACATTTGCAAGTGTGTGTTCAACTATTCAAAGGGAAGAAGTAAGAAAAAAAGTGATGAATACTGGTACCTCAACATCTGTCTCAGAAGCTAGGGCATACTTCTCCAGTGACAAGAAATACAAAGGGAAAAATCCTCATCTCAAATGTCAACATTGTGATGCCACCGGACATGTGAAGGATCGATGTTGGATCCTTCATCCTGAACTCAAACCTGACTTCATGAAGAGTGACAAAGGGTCCCAGAAAAAATCGCAGTTCTCTGGTTACAAAGCTAACCAAGTTTCTTCCTCCTCAACTACAAATTCCGAGGCACTTCTAAACTTCACTTCCAACCCCTCTACACTCTTTAATGAGTTCGCTGCGTACTTACAACTGAAGAAAGAAGTATCTGAACGTGATGAAGCCTCTAAACCTGGAGATACAAATCCAACTGCTCTACTGGGAAAATTTGCAGGTTTTTTTGCCGACACCAAGAACCTCACTCAGGATAATAAGCAAGGTATCATGACTGCTCTCAAATCTGCTCTAAATATAAATCAATTGCATGATGTGTGGGTAATAGATTCCGGTGCCACAGACCACATGACCAACCAATTCTCTAAACTCCGTGATTTTAAAAAACTCTCCACGCCCTCATATGTGTCTGTTGCGAATGGTGAAGGAGCTAAAGTGTTAGGTATAGGGAAAATAAACTTAGTTTCTGACAAATTAGAGTCCAAGGCTTTGTATGTCCCTTCATTCCCTTTCCAACTGCTCTCAGTTGGAAAAATCACTCAATCCTTGAACTGCTCAGTTAACTTTTCCCCTTACAATGTCGTTTTTCAGGATTGTGTCACCAAGGAGAAGATTGGTGAAGGTTTTTTCTTAGATGGCCTCTATTACCTGTCAAAGGACCCTAGTGTGCTCAAGGGGTTTCAAGTCCAGTCTAATCTGGTTCAAGACCAACTCTTGTGGCATCAAAGACTGGCTCATCCATCCGAGCCAATTTTGTTAAGGATGTTTCCAAACTTTTGTAAAGAAGTGATACAATGTGATACCTGTCACTTCTCTAAATCCTCTAGGTTACCTTTTGGTTCATCTTCTAATAGGACTAGTCAAGCCTTTGAGCTTGTCCATACGGATGTATGGGGGCCATTTTCTGAATCTTTTGATGGGTATAAGTACTTTGTAACTTTTATAGATGACTTCTCACGGGTTACTTGGTTATACCTTTTGAAATCTAAGAGTGAAGTTATTAAAATGTTCCAAGATTTTCACAATCTTGTCAAAAACCATTTCTCTTCTCATATCCAAACCTTGAGGTCAGATAATGGTTCAGAATATATGTCACACATCATGCAACAATATTTGAGCCTTCATGGAATCTTGCATCAAACCAGTTGTGTGGGAACCCCATAACAAAACGGCATAGCCGAGAGGAAAAATCGTGATCTCCTTGAAAAAACACGAGCCCTAATGTTGCATATGAAAGTTCCAAAACGATTCTGGTCCCAAGGAGTTATGACTGCTGCATATCTTATAAATCGACTACCAAGTAGTTTTTTGAAGTTTAAATCTCCAATGGAGGTGCTCAAAGGAAGGGATGTTAATTTGTCTCACCTTAAAGTCTTTGGATGCACATGCTATGTTCACATTCAAACACAACATAGGGATAAACTGGATCCTAGGGCTAACAAATGTATTTTCCTCGGCTATTCATCTACTCATAAGGGTTACAAGTGTTATAGCCCTGAGCTAAAAAAGGTTGTAGTATCAAAAGATGTTCGATTTGATGAAACTAACCCTTTTTACTCCAAGTTACCTAATGATGAGTCGCAGGGGGAGTCATTCCTTGAGTATCCTTTGCCGAGAGTTGAAGAACTACCTGAGATACAACAAACATGGGCATCTTCTCCTGCCAATAGTGACCCTTCCAGTGGTCACGACACAGAGCCTCAACCACACCCTGAAGAGCCTCACAATCTGGAGCCCGAAGTCTTGACAGAAGAAATTTCACAGGTTCAATTTAAACGTAATCCAGTACGTGACAGGCATCCTCCCACAAGGCTTCAAGACTATGTGACCTACTCAGCAAGACATCCAATCGATGAGTTCGTGACTTACCAGAATGTTACTCCTTCTTATGCTGCTTACTTGAATACCATCACAAGTCACTATGAGCCTCAAATTTTTTCAGAAGCAAACTGTCAAGAAGTGTGGAAGAAAGCCATGGATGAAGAGCTTCAAGCTCTTAACAACCACAAAACTTGGAGTGTTGTCAAACTTCCGCAAGGCAAAAAGGCAGTTGGCAGTAAGTGGATATACAAGATAAAGTTCCACTCAGATGGATCCATTGAAAGGCAGAAGGCAAGGTTGGTAGCTAGGGGATTCACCCAAACCTATGCTGTGGACTACAAGGAAACATTTGCACCTGTTGCAAAGATGAACACTGTAAGGGTTTTGTTGTCAGTTGCCGTCAACAAGGGATGGTCACTATACCAAATGGATGTGAAGAATGCATTTCTTCACGGTGAGCTTGAAGAGGAAGTTTACATGAAACTACCACCGGGACATCCTCATAGCAGTGAACCTGATTTGGTTTGTAAGTTGCACAAATCCATTTATGGATTAAAGCAATCACCTAGGGCTTGGTATGCCAAGCTCAGTTCAGTCCTTGAAAGAGCCGGATTCAAAAGAAGTAATGCAGACTCATCCATGTTCGTTCGAACAAGTGTAGTTGGTAAACTTGTAGTGTTGATTTATATTGATGACTTAATCATAACTGGAGACAACGCTGAGGAAATTGCAAACCTCAAGACCTCACTTCAACAGAAATTCTCCATCAAAGATCTTGGAGTGCTGAAATATTTCCTTGGAATAGAAATGGCATCATCAAAAAATGGGTGATTTCTCAACCAAAGGAAATATATTTTGGATCTTCTTCAGGAATCAAATATGAAGGATGCCAAGCCAGTTCAAACTCCTCTCGACTGCAAGCTAAAACTTAGCTTGGAAGGCAAGCCACTGCCCAACGTTGGTTACTATCAACGGCTCGTTGGTAAGTTAATATATTTAACCATCACAAGACCTGATATTACATTTGCAGTGAGTTTAGCTAGTCAATTCATGCATTCCCCTACCATAGATCACTTTAATGTTGTCAAGAGAATCCTTCGATATCTCAAAGGATCAATTGGAAGAGGAATCCTCATGCGGAAGAACGATAACACTCAAGTGATGGGATACTGTGATGCGGACTGGGCAGGAAATGAAATAGATCGAAAATCAACCACAGGCTACTGCATGTTCGTTGGAGGAAATCTTGTAACATGGAAGAGTAAGAAACAAAGTGTCATCGCAAGATCAAGTGCTGAGGCTGAATATAGGTCTATGGCATCCACTGCATGTGAATTAATATGGCTAAAAGGGCTGTTGGGTGACTTAGGCCTTCATACAAAGCAACCTATGTCACTGTTCTGTGACAATCAGGCCGCAATGCATATAGCTTCGAATCCTGTTTTTCACGAAAGGACGAAACATATTGAGGTAGATTGCCACTATGTTCGAGCTCAAGTGCAAAATCAAGTAATTCAACCTATCTACACAAGAAGTGCTGACCAACTAGCTGATATTTTCACCAAACCCTTGCTCAGAAAACAGTTTCATCGTCTCTTATCCAAGCTCGGTTCCATCAATCTTCTGGACCCAGCTTGAGGGGGAGTGTTGAAAATTCTTAAGGGTAAATAGGTTACTTGTAGCCTTCTGTAGCCTTTCCTTCCTTTATGCCTACTCCTTGTTTTATGGAGCTCTTTTCGTTTTCTTTATGTCAAACTCCTTGTTTTATGGAGTGGTGCTAGTTAGGTACCCTTGTTTTATGGAGTGGTGCTAGTTAGGTTCCCTAAGTCCTTTTAAGCATAAATCAAGGGTGATCAAAGATGTTGATCACGCCTCCTTCTATTTAAGTTGTTGTCTTGGGGTGTTTCCATTTTATGAATGAATACACAAATTATCACTTTAAATGTCAATATATACTAATAGCACTAACAAAATGAGTACAATGCAGGTCCCTTGGCGTGAACAACTTAACGGGACCAATCCCTGGCTACTTGGGAAACATTACCACCCTAATCTATATGTATGCTCTGGCTTGATCTCTCGTAATGACCTTATATTATTTGTAATCATCAATTTTAAATTTGCGCTTGGTTTAGCGTATTGTAATGCTGATGAAAGAGAATAAGTTTGCAGGAGCTTAGAGAATAACATGTTTTCTGGAACTGTTCCTCCTGAGCTCGGGAAATTGGTTTTCTTGAATAATCTGTAAGCTTTTATTTAATTTTTAGATACCTTGAATAAGTAAGAACCAGTACTGATAAATTGGCATTGTTACCTACAGCATTCTGAATGCCAACAATTTCACAGGAGAGCTGCCTAGGGCTCTCACTAATCTGACTGAGTTAACAGAACTGTACGTGTTTGTACCCTTTTTCTTTCTTATTGTTACTTTGTAAATCTGTTACGAAATCGTAGGATTTATTATATTCCCTGATTGCCATTTATGCAGTAAGATTAGCAGTAACAATTTCACTGGAAAAATACCTGATTTTTTTCATAGCTGGAAGCAACTTCAGATACTGTGAGCTTCCTATTCCATATTCTAAATTGTTAGGGTATATAATTTTCTGGTGTAACATCCATCTGTTCGACTTCTTTTGTTCGAATTGTTTGTGATTTTCTTATTCCATCTTCAAAATTGTTAAGAAGCACAGCTTTTTCTAGTGTAACATCTTATTCAATTTGAATTCTGTTTGTTGACAGAGAGATCCAAGCTAGTGGCTTCCAAGGTCCAATTCCATCTACCATTTCTTTCTTGAGTAATTTAACAGAGCTGTGAGTTCTGCATTCAATACTTATTAAGTTCCATTATCACCTTAATATGCTTTTAATATTTATCATAACTCTCTCTCATAGGGTGACTTTTTTTTTTGTTTCCTTGAAAATGATTCACAATGCGATGTAATACAGAAGGATCAGTGACATAAAAAGTGGTGGTTCAGTGCGTTAGTTTGTCTTGTCTATTTTGTGCACCAATAAAATAATTATTAAATTATTAAACATGCTTTAGTGTAACTAGTTTATTAATTAATTGTGATCAACATCGTATATTTGTTGGTAAGCACGTCTTAGGCCCCAGCCCTCGGATCAGTAAGGCAAAAACTTCACTATAGTTGGATGGCAAATTAATCACCCATATTTCACCAAAAACGAACACCATCAAGTACTTACATGCGAAAGGTTGTGTTCGACAGGAACGGATAATTTGGTCCAACTCAGTCCACCCGAGTAGTTGTTGAGAAATTTTATTGCCTCACGTGTTTCACTTAAATTAGAATACGTGGTTTGAGATAGGTTGAGATTGATGATCAGAGGAATAATTAAGCTGGATGATATTTGCTATATAAAGTCATGTGCGTTGGGTTGGGTTGGGTTTGTTGGATATTCAAATAAAAACACCCCACATGCTGCCAGCCTGTTCTTCACTCAAGTTTCTTGCACTAGATATATAAAAGAAGTTCTTTTGTGCCAGCCGAATATAAGATCACAAAGCAGCAATGAGCTGCCATGTGATAATGATCAGTCATGGATGTAAAGCTGCAAAGTATCTAGATCAAGAGCTGGAGCATGTGTAAAAGGGATAAAGTCCATCGGATCATGTGAGATGGTATGGACAGCAGCTAACACTTGCTAGCTGCCATGATTGATTGTTAATCACTTTCCTGCATTATATAAGTAGATTATCATGTTAGTGTTGTGTGTAGAAAAGAGATCTCTCCCCTTTTGATTGTATTCACTCATTTTCATAAGCTTGTAAGCTTCGGTAGTCCATCCGATTGTAAACTGCTTTCTTTCATATATCAAGAAAAGAGTGTTGTGTGTAAGCTTGTCATTTCTATCCTTCCTTCACTTGTTTGTCCAAGTATATTGAGAGTGAAAAGATAGAGGTGTGATAAGTTTGTAAACTTATCACCGAAACATTTGGTATTACTAGCAAACCCTAACCCTAGATTACCAACATTTGGTATCAGAGCCAGAATACCTTTCTGGCAAGTGCAGCAGCAATGGCATCAAATCTTGTGCAACTCCAAGTTCCCATATTGAAGAAAGAAAATTACGAAAGATGGTGTATCCAATTCAAAGCCTTGTTTAGATCACAGGAGCTGTGGGAAGTTGTCAGTGGTGGGTTTGTTGCACCCACTGCCGTGCAAGAAGCTGCATATACTGCAGATCAAAGCAACACTCTCAGGAATTTACGAAAGAAGGACCAAAAGGCATTGTATCTCCTATATCAAGGACTAGAAGATTCAACGTTCGAAAAGGTTGCAGAAGCAACAACGAGCAAGCAAGTATGGGATACACTCAGCACGATTTACAAAGGTGTAGACCGAGTCAAGAAAGTAAGGTTACAATCACTTCGAGCAGATTTTGAAATTGCTCACATGAATGAAAAGGAGAGCATCTCAGACTATCACACAAGGCTCATTGTGATAGTAAACCAGATGAGGAGAAATGGCGAGAGACTCGATGAAGTACGAGTTGTGGAGAAGATACTCTGGTCACTCACATCCAAATTTGAACATGTGGTGACTGCCATTGAAGAGTCCAAAGATTTGGAGACAATGAGTGCAGAAGAGCTACTGGGATCCCTCCTAGTTCATGAGCAACGCATTCAGAAGAATGCAAGCCCCACAACGCTGGAACAAGCTTTGGAGACAAAGCTCAGTATTGACAAGCCAAGTGGAGGCCGTAGGACGTGGAACACACGTCGTGGAAGCTTATCCAACCGCAGCCGAGCACGAGCTCGAGGAAGAGGTCGTGGCTATGCACAAAATCGAGGAGAATCTCAAGAATGGAGATCTACTCGAGGAAAGGCACATATCCAGTGTCACAGTTGCAAGTAATATGGACATTATGCAAATGAATGTTCATATAAAAATGGTGAGCATGTCAACTTGGCAGAATCAAGTGGAAATGATGGTGAGGAATTCACAGTCCTACTAGCACACCATGATTCCAGTAGCCAACAAGATGTTTGGTACTTGGATTCTGGTGCAAGTAACCACATGTGTGGAAAGAAAAAGTTCTTTGCCGAACTCAAAATTGAAGCCTATAGATCTGTGAGTCTTGGTGACTCATCAAGGTTGCCAGTTGAAGGCAAAGGGAAGATCAAGATCATCCAGAAGAATGGTAGAGAAGAATACATCTCAGATACCTATTACATACCAGGTATGAAGAGTAATATTCTGAGCATTGGTCAATTGCTCCAGAAAGGGTACATCATACATATGGAAAATATGTGTCTTACTCTCAGGAATGCAAGAAGAAAACTTATTGCACGTGTTCAAATGTCAAAGAACCGAATGTTCCCATTAAAGTTGAACACAAAGATTGGGAGTTGCAACATCGGTGAAATGGAAAATGAGTCATGGAGATGGCACCTTCGTTTTGGCCACCTTCATTTCAATGGCCTAAAATTGTTGTCAAAAGGAGGAATGGTACATGGTCTACCCCAGATTGAAACCACACACCAAGTCTGTGAAGGTTGCGTGCTTGGCAAGCAAACACAGATGTCATTTCCTGTTGGCAATACATGGAGAGCAAAGGCACCACTGCAGTTGGTGCACACGGATATATGTGGGCCAATAAATCCCATGTCCTACGGAGGTAATAGATACTTTATTACCTTCATTGATGATTTCAGTAGGAAAACTTGGGCTTACTTTCTCAAGGAGAAGTCGACTGCCCTAACAATTTTCAAGGAATTCAAGGCACTCACAGAGGTTGAGAGCAACCATAAACTTGTGGCAGTGGGATCAGATAGAGGTGGAGAATACACCTCCAATACTTTCCAAGCATACTGCAAGGAGCAAGGAATCAGGCATCAAATGACAGATGCCTATACACCACAGCAAAATGGGATAGCTGAAAGGAAGAATTGAACCATTCTTGACATGACAAGATCCATGCTTAAGGAGAAGAACTTGCCAAAAGAGTTTTGGGCAGAAGCTGTGGCTTGTTCGATTTACCTGTTGAATTGATGTCCAACAAAAAGTGTCAAGAAGATGACACCACAAGAGGCTTAGAGTGGAAATAAGCCGAATGTTGCACATCTAAATTTTTTTGGATGTGTTGCATATGCTCAAGTACCAGAAGCCAAGAGGAGGAAACTTGATGATCGAGGTGATAAGTGTGTGTTTGTGGGCTATAGTGAAGAGTCCAAAGCATACAAACTCTACAACCCACTAACTGGCAAACTAGTGGTTAGTAGAGATGTCATCTTCAGTGAAGAAGAGACATGGAAGTGGGAACAACAAAGAAATCAGTAAGGAGAAGGTTGTTTCCACTAACTTGGAAGAACAAGAAGTTGTACCACTAGTCGAGCAACACCCTATTCAATCAAGCCCATCAACTCCAGTGCACAGCAATGCCATACATTCAATAAGGAAGATAGCTCATCAACTCCAGTGAGGCTAAGGAGTCTCACAAAAATTTATGGACAAGAAGAGGGAGAAGAAACAAACCTATTCTGTCTATATGCAGATCATGAACCTCTATCATTCAATGAAGCTGTGAGTGAGGTTCATTGGAAGAAAGCCATGGAAGAAGAAATCCATGCCATTGAGAAGAATGACACCTGGAAGTTGACAAAACTTCCACCAAATCAGAAGGCTATTGGTGTCAAATGGGTGTACAAAATCAAACGCACTGCAGATGGAAGTGTGGATCGGTACAAATCGAGACTTGTGGCAAAGGGCTACAAACAGAAGCATGGAGTGGACTATGACGAAGTCTTTGCTCCAGTTGCAAGACTTGACACGGTAAGATTGCTAATTTCCCTTGCTGCTCATCATAAGTGGAAAATTTATCAATTAGATGTCAAGTCAGCCTTTCTAAATGGACTCCTTGAAGAAGAAGTATATGTAGAACAACCGGAGGGTTTTCAAATACAAGGGGAAAAAGATAAAGTCTATCACTTGAAGAAAGCCTTGTATGGCCTCAAGCGAGCACCACGAGCTTGGAACTCAAGGATTGACAACTACCTTCACCAAAATGGATTTCAGAAATGTCCATACGAACATTCGGTTTATATGAAGAAAGGTGAGAAAGGGGAGTTTTTAATCATCTGTCTTTATGTAGATGATTTATTGTTTACAGGAAACAATGAGGCAATGTTCCATGAGTTCAAGCAGTCCATGTTCAGTGAGTTCGAAATGACTGACAATGGACTAATGTCATACTTCCTTGGGATAGAAGTAAAGCAAGAAAGCGAAGGCATCTACATCTCTCAGCAAAGGTACATGAGAGACATATTGAAGAAGTTCAATATGGACAAGTGTAACACTGTCAACACTCCAGTTGCAACTGGATTGAAGCTGTCCAAATGAGGAGAGGGTGAGTTTGTAAACTCAACAGTGTACAAAAGCCTCGTTGGAGGCCTAAGGTACCTCACAATCACAAGACCAGATATAGTGTATGGTGTTGGACTTGTAAGTCAATACATGGAAACACCAAAAGAGTCTCATTGGCTTGCTGTCAAGAGAATTCTGAGGTACATAAAAGGTACTCTAAACCTTGGTCTATTTTATAATTTTGGAGAAGATGCAAAATTATATGGCTATTCGATAGTGATTGGGGAGGTGATCAAGATGAAAGAAAAAGCACAACAGGCTATGTGTTCTTTTTAGGTTCAACAGCCTTCTCATGGTCTTCAAAGAAGCAGTCGATCATTGCCTTGTCATCATGTGAAGCCGAGTATGTAGCTGTAGCCTCAACCGTGTGTGAGGCAATATGGTTAAGGAGTCTGTTGAAATCAGTGAGTCATTCACAAGAAGAATCGACCTTGATTCATGTGGATAATATATCTGCAATCAAACTTGCAAAGAATCCAGTTCAACATGGAAGGAGCAAGCACATTGATACAAGGTTCCATTTTCTAAGGGATCATATGAAACAAAAGACAATTGAGCTTGTCTATTGTCACACGAAGGAACAAGTGGCTGACATCTTCACCAAGCCACTGCCAACTAAATCATTCCGACTGTTATGTGAAATGCTAGGAATGAAGGTGTTTTGATTTGAAGGGGAGTGTTGGATATTCAAATAAAAACACCCCACATGCTGCCAGCCTGTTCTTCACTCAAGTTTCTTGCACTAGATATATAAAAGAAGTTCTTTTGTGCCAGCCGAATATAAGATCACAAAGCAGCAGTGAGCTGCCATGTGATAATGATCAGTCATGGATGTAAAACTGCAAAGTATCTAGATCAAGAGCTGGAGCATGTGTAAAAGGGATAAAGTCCATCGGATCATGTGAGACGGTATGGACAACAGCTAACACTTGCTAGCTGCCATGATTGATTGTTAATCACTTTCCTCCATTATATAAGTAGATTATCATGTTAGTGTTGTGTGTAGAAAAGATATCTCTCCCCTTTTGATTGTATTCACTCATTTTCATAAGCTTGTAAGCTTCGGTAGTCCATCTGATTGTAAACTGCTTTCTTTCATATATCAAGAAAAGAGTGTTGTGTGTAAGCTTGTCATTTCTATCATTCCTTCACTTGTTTGTCCAAGTATATTGAGAGTGAAAAGATAGAGGTGTGATAAGTTTGTAAACTTATCACCGAAACATTTGGTATTACTAGCAAACCCTAACCCTAGATTACCAACAGGGTTAAGGGGGCTCATATCATATGTAACGATAGAAGAAAATGGCAAGATTTCTCATCGTGTTCACATTTATCCTTTGCTTCTGCTTATCATCAACAGTTCAGGCTGAAGCACAATCTCAAACTGATCCTAGAGAAGGTAGCAGGTCACTCTTATTCTTCTTTTCTTTTTACTTCTTAATCTTTTTAAGGGCAGCTTTTATGCACAAGCCGTTTTGTTGACAGTGTTAATCTCACTTCAGGCAATAATTAGGATGTACTTATAACAGTTGAGTTACTTTCTCATTGTTTTTAGGGTGGAGCCTTGACTTTATTCATCTTCATATAATCTTTTTACACTTTAGATAAAACACTTTAAACTTGATATTTTAGAAAAAAAACACCCCAAAATACTTTAAAGTAAGCTTACCTGCTTTGCATTATGAGAAAGCACCAATATATTTTGCAACAGAGATTACATGACAAGCGAACAGTCGGTTGAGGGGGTTGAATCTTCAGTTAAGCTCTTGAAACCATTTTTTTTTTTTGGCATTTTATAGCGGCGAGTGTGTTATTTTTCAAAGTATTGGTAAGTTTTTTTAATTGTTCAATTTGGCATTTTTTTTACAAAGCTGGTAATACCAAAGGTCTATCATTTGAAGCTTCATTGTTTCTTAAATATTAGTTTTAACTTTTTATATTTTATGGAAGTCTGGATTTCTTTACCTTGTTGAAAAGAAGAAGAAGAGATCAGAGTGCTCAGTGCCAAAGCTAATCTCTATGATTGAGAATTTTCGTATTACATAATCAGTTACATGTTTTTTTTATTTTAACAAATCGATATTATCTATACTAATGGAGTGAGGAGTAGGATTAAGTTTAACAATGGGCTAACAATAATGTGGTTCAAATTCGTTTTTAGTGAAAATCAAACCTAAGATCTCTCTCACTTACCAGTATAATTTTCTATAAAGTTTTTTTTTTTTTTACATGAATTCCCTTTGTTTCTTTTTCCTCTAAAAGTACTGGGATTCTTGAACAAGATGTTTAAAGAAAAAGGAAAAATTGATGGATTTATCTTGTTTGCGCAGTGGAAGCACTCAAAGAAATAGGTACACAACTGGCGAAAAAAGACTGGAACTTCAGCATAGACCCATGCATCAATGACACAAATTGGTTTTACCAAACAGCTGATAAATTATACAACAGCACTGTCATCTGCAACTGCTCCAACCCTGATGGTTTTTGCCATGTTGTCAGCATGTATGCCAACTTTTAAACCTTATTTGTATATATTCTACGTTCGTTTGTTTACCGATTGAATTATCTCCTGTAGCGTTCCAATCCACTTTTCATTTTTGGATAGTTCCACTATAATCCAGGCATAACATTTTATTTTGTTTTGTAATAACATTATGCATGCTTGCAGGTAGGGCCGGTTATGAGATTTTATAGTCCCGAAGCGACTTTAAAAAATGTGTCCTAACTTGTATTTGAGAGAGGGAACTAAAAAACCTTGAGCTTACAAGTATATAAATGAGTTTTGTATCCCTTCTATCTGAACTTTTAAAGTGTCTTTATATAAATCGTGAGACATTTTTTCTTATTTACTAAACTTGTCAATATGAGATTGAAAAAAATAATCATATTCTCGAGTCTTTAATTGATATGTATAAGTAATGAATGAGCACTAAATTAAATATAGTGGTGAAACATTATATAATTTACAAATTTGGTCTAAAAATTCAGTCTACACGTTACTCTTTATTGAAGGTTAGACTTTTTTTTTGAAAGAATATTGAAGGTTAGACTTGTATTGGAATGAATGTTTAAAAGTTAGAACCCACATAGCTATTAGCCAGTAACTAAAATGAAATTCGTAAAAATTGGAAGAATAAACATGCACATAGCATTTCAACCTCAGGATGTCTCATTAATTTTCAACAACAAAATACTGCTTATGATTAAACTTTTTGATCATTTAACTAAATTTTATAAATTTATACTCTTATGAAAAGAAATTTATAAAAATTGAGAAATAAAAAACACAAAAAACATTTTGAACTCAAGACCTCCTTGTTAATTAAACAACATAAACCACCACTTTTGGTTAAACTTTTTGATTATTTGACCAAATTTTATAAATTTATACTCTTATAAAAAGAAATTCGTAAAATTTGGAAAGTAAAGTAAACACATATAGTGTTTTGAACCCAATACCTTCTCATTAATTGTAAGCAACAAAAACCACCAATTCTTGTTCCTTTAATCAAATTTCACAAAATTATACTCTTATGAAAATATAAATAAATATACAACCCAATAATTTTTGTGCCCCCAATTCTTTTGGGCCCCGCATAGTTGCCAGGCCCACACTGGGCCAGAGTCGACCTTGCTTGTAGGTTTTTGTAACAACATTACGGACTTTAAGACTGCATTTTAGGTTGCTGTATATAATTCCCCTCTTTGTTAATAAGAGTAGATATTGAAGAAGTTGAACTTCCACTATAAGACCAAAGTCCTTATAAGCCCTTGCATGGTTTAGTCCCTCGCCGATGTGGGACGTTGTCCTCACATTCTCACACATCGCCTCATGTGTGATGAATTTTCAAGCTAAACACGTGGCCAATACAAATTGGGTGACGTTGAGCATGTGTGGCCATTGGACTTCACACGTGAGCAAACCTGCTATGGTACCATGAAGAAGTTGAGGTTCCACCATAAAACTATTTGGCAATATAGGTAGCATCTCAATTCCTTATAAGCTCTTGCACAAGGCTTGGTCCCTCACTAATGTAGGACTTTGTCCTCACTTCTCACAGATACAAAATATTAGGATTCCTTTTGCATACAGTTTTTAAAGTTTGTGAGCTCTTGACATTTTGTGATACAGTATTCTCAAAGGGCAAGATCTTGCTGGTGTACTTCCACCATCAATTACAGAGTTACCCTACCTAAAAAAAGTGTAAGGAAACATTTTCAGCTGTATATTCGCTGAAAGTTGTTTTACATCATTTCCTCAAATATTGGTGGACTAATATCTTCTCTCTTGTTTACAGTGATTTCACCCGGAACTATCTCAGCGGTACTATACCACGTGAATGGGCTTCCACGAAGTTGGAATTTCTGTAAATGATTTCTCAACTTCATGTTCAAGGCTAGCCGTTTCTACTAATAGCACTAACAAAATGAGTACAATGCAGGTCCCTTACCGTGAACAACTTAACGGGACCAATCCCTGGCTACTTGGGAAACATTACCACCCTAATCTTTTTGTATGCTCTGGCTTGATCTCTCGTTATGACGTTATATTATTTGTAATCATCAATTCTAATTTTGCTCTTGGTTTAGCGTATTTTAACGCTGATGAAAGAGAATAAGTTTGCAGGAGCTTTGAGAATAACATGTTTTCTGGAACTGTTCCTCCTGAGCTTGGGAAATTGGTTTTTTTGAATAATCTGTAAGCTTTTATTTAATTTTTAGATACGTTGAATAAGTAAGAACCAGTACTGATAAATTGGCATTGTTACCTACAGCATTCTGAATGCCAACAATATCACAGGAGAGCTGCCTAGGGCTCTCACTAATCTGACAGAGTTAACGGAACTGTATGTGTTTGTACCCTTTTTCTTTCTTATTTTTACTTTGTAAATCTGTTACAAAATCGTAGGATTTATTGTATTCCCTGATTGTATTTATGCAGTAGGATTAGCAGTAACAAATTCACTGGAAACATACCTGATTTTTTTCAAAGCTGGAAGCAACTTCAGAAACTGTGAGCTTCCTATTCCATATTCTAAATTGTTAGGGTATATAATTTTCTAGTGTAGCATCTATCCTTTTCGACTTCTGTTGTTCAAATTGTTTGTGATTTTCTTATTCCATATTCAAAATTGTTAAGAAGTATAGCTTTTCTAGTGTAACATCTTATTTGATTTGAATTCTGTTGTTGACAGAGAGATCCAAGCTAGTGGCTTCCAAGGTCCAATTCCATGGAGCATTTCTGTCTTGAGCAATTTAACAGAGCTGTGAGTTCTGCATTCGATCCTAAGTTGCATTAATGCTAAAATAACGTAATCTGGGTTTACATGTTTATAATTACTTCCTATCGGACGGACCTTTTTTAATGCAAAAGGATCAGTGATATAGGTGGAGAGGGTTCAGAATTTCCACCCTTGAGTAGTATGACAAGCATGCATAGATTGGAAGTCGTGAAAGTATTGGATTATGTTTGTTTAATGGAAGAAATGCATGAAACAAACATGTTGGAATATTGGTCTTGGATGACTAGTGAAGTTAGGCTAGTCAATTTTCTTGTGCAAGTTAGGCAAGTTAGCAAGTTAGGCAAGTTAGGCAAGTTAGGCAAGTTAGGTATATGTCATTTCTTTTCTTCCTATATATATGTTTCATCTTGTAATTGTTAGACACAACAATGAATGAAATACAATACATTCCTTGAAAATCAACATGGTATCAGAGCAGGAAAAATAACCTGCTTCTGCTTCATCCGAACGTGATGGGGTCGTGGCCTTCGGAGCCCAATCACTTCGAGCAGGCCACGACCCCATCTTGGGCTCCATCGGATGGGACATACTCAGTACAATCTACAAAGGAGTAGATCGAGTCAAGAAAGTGAGGTTACAATCACTTCGAGCAGATTTTGAAACTGCTCACATGAATGAAAGAGAGAGCATCTTCGACTATCACACAAGGCTCATTGTGATAGTGAACCAGATGAGGAGAAATGGAGAGAGACTCGATGAAGTACGAGTTGTGGAGAAGATACTTCGGTCACTCACATCCAAGTTCGAGCATGTGGTGACTGCTATTGAAGAATCCAAAGATTTGGAGACAATGAGTGCAGAGGAGCTACTAGGATCCCTCCTAGTTCATGAACAACGCATTCAGAAGAATGCAAGCCCCACAACGCTGGAGCAAGCTTTGGAGACAAAGCTCAGTATCGACAAGCCAAGTGGAAGTCGTGGGACGTGGAACTCACGTCATGGAAGCTTATCCAATCGTAGCCAAGGACGAGCCCGAGGAAGAGGTCGTGGCTATGCACAAAATCGAGGACAGTCTCAAGAGTGGAGATCTGCTCAAGGAAAGGCACATATCCAGTGTCATAGTTGCAAGCAATATGGACATTGTGCAAATGAATGTTCATATAAAAACGGTGAGCATGTCAACATGGCAGAATCAAGTGGAAATGATGGTGAGGAATTCACAGTCTTACTAGCACACCATGATTCCAGTAGCCAACAAGATGTTTGGTATTTGGATTCTGGTGCAAGCAACCACATGTGTGGAAAGAAAGAGTTTTTTGCCGAACTCAAGATTGAGGCCTATGGATCTGTAAGTCTTGGTGACTCCTCATGGCTACCAGTTGAAGGCAAAGGGAAGATCAAGATCATCTAGAAGAATGGTAGAGAAGAATACATATCCGATACCTACTATATACCAGGTATGAAGAGCAACATTCTGAGCATTGGTCAACTGCTCCAGAAAGGGTACATTATACATATGGAGAATATGTATCTCACTCTCAAGAATGCAAGGAGAAGTCAGCTGCCCTTAGAGTCTTCAAGGAATTCAAGGCACTCACAGAGGCTGAGAGCAACCACAAACTTGTGGCCATGAGATCAGATAGAGGTGGAGAGTACACCTCCAATGCTTTCCAAGCATACTGCAAGGAGCAAGGAATTAGGCATCAAATGACTGCTGCCTATACACCACAGCAAAATGGGATAGCTGAAAGGAAGAATCGAACCATCCTTGACATGACAAGGTCTATGCTTAAGGAGAAGAATCTGCCAAAAGAACTGTGGGCAGAAGCTGTGGCTTGTTCGATTTACTTGTTGAACCGATGTCCAACAAAGAGTGTCAAGAGGATGACACCACAAGAGGCTTGGAGTGGATACAAGCCGAATGTTGCACACCTAAAAATATTTGGTTGTGTTGCATATGCTCAGGTACCAGAAGCCAAGAGGAGGAAGTTTGATGATCGAGGTGAGAAGTGTGTATTTGTGGGCTATAGTGAAGAGTCCAAAGCATACAAACTCTACAATCCACTAACTAGCAAACTAGTGGTTAGTAGAGATGTCATCTTCAATGAAGAAGAGACATGGAAGTGGAACAACAAAGAAGCCAGTGAGGCTAAGAAGTCTCACATAGATTTATGGACAAGAAGATGGAGAAGAAACAAACCTATTCTGTCTATATGCAGATCATGAACCTCTATCATTCAATGAAGGAGGAGGTTCATTGGAAGAAAGCCATGGAGGAAGAAATCCATGCCATCGAGAAGAATGACACCTGGAAGTTGACAAAACTTCCACCAAATCAGAAGGCTATAGGTGTCAAATGGGTGTACAAGATCAAACGCATTGCAGATGGAAGTGTGGATCGATACAAATCAAGACTTGTAGCAAAGGGCTACAAACACAAGTATGGAGTGGACTATGATGAAGTCTATGCTCCAGTTGCAAGACTTGACACGGAAGAAGTATATGTAGAACAACCGGAAGGTTTTCAAATACAAAGGGAAGAAGATAAGGTGTATAGTCGACTGTCACTATGTTCGTGAACAAGTACAATCGCAGGTGATTCAAACGCATTATGTAAAAAGCTCATATCAGTTGGCCGATATATTCACCAAACCTCTGGCCTCTCATCAGTTTCAACGGCTCCTCTCCAAGCTTGGATCCATCAACCTCCTGGATCCAGCTTGGGAGTATTGGATTATGTTTGTTTAATGGAAGAAATGCATGAAACAAACATGTTGGAATATTGGTCTTGGATGACTAGTGAAGTTAGGCTAGTCAATTTTCTTGTGCAAGTTAGGCAAGTTAGCAAGTTAGGCAAGTTAGGCAAGTTAGGTATATGTCATTTCTTTTCTTCCTATATATATGTTTCATCCTGTAATTGTTAGACACAACAATGAATGAAATACAATACATTCCTTGAAAATCAACAGAAAGTAATGTATTTTCTTGTAATTTTAGACTAATCAATACTTAGTGCGCACTTTTGCCAATATAATGTTGCAGAATATTGAGGAGCTGTGGCTTGTCTGGAATTATACCCGCTTATATTCCGACAATGGCAAACTTGCTAGTATTGTAATACTACTATTCTCCATTTTTCATTTTGTTTTTCTTGTTCAAGTGCGCAGAAAAATTATTTGATATCTTCTTATTCACGAGTTGGCTAACGAGTTCATTCTCTTCAGTTAATCAGGCATCCATGTAACAAAAGTTTAGCTATTTTCTTGCAGAGATCTCAGCTTCAACAATTTGGAAGGAAACATTCCTGATATGGCAGCCCTGTCAAATTTGAAGTGGCTGTAAGAAACATCAAAATTTCTTTATTTGTTTATCCAGTCAGTATTTCATCTGTGTAACTACCCTCTGGAACAGAAATTATATAGTTTAACTGAACGTGACCATATATTAATAGTTTCCAGAATAGATATCTCACAAGCAACTTGCTCACTAGGCCTATTCCAGACTGGATCATGAAGAGAGATCGTAAAACGTATGTTTTGTTAAATGGTACCAGGCATCATCTCCAAATTATCAAACAAAAGATAAAAACTTTAATGGATTTGAAGGTTTTCTACACAGCAAATTAAGAACAAGAAGAGGAACACCGAGAGAGAAAAATGAGAAGGCTTTTACTATATTTTCACACACAACATCACTGAGGGTACAACCCTATATCACCTAAAACGGGATGAGAAGAAAAGATCCCTCTTACGAGGAACAAGGACACATCTCCAGCCATTCAGGCCATCGGAGGCTACGATCCTTCCACTTGGAGGAGGATCGGATAACACAGTACAATTTGACAGCAATAGGAATAACAGCTGTAATGTTTCTAAAAGTGGAATGTAAACTAGCCGTTACACATTTTAAAACCAACGGCTATTACTCAAAATGGAAACTTCTTCTTCTCTTCGATTTCATCCTCTCATCTCTTGATTCTGCAGGATTGTCATCTGCAAGCTGAATTAAGCTAAGTATGCAGCTTAATTCTCAACAGCCCCTCTTAAGCTGCTTACGGGCTTAACTCCAAGTCTCAACCTCAAATGATTGAATCTGTCTTTTGGCAAAGCTTTTGTAAAAATATCTGCAAGTTGTTCTTTACTTCTGCAGAATTGCAGATCAATTACACCCTCATGTAAAGCTTCTCTTATAAAATGATACCTTCTGTTAATATGCCTAGTTCTCTGATGGAAGACTGGATTCTTAGCCATAGATATGGCTGACATATTGTCACAGAACAAAGGAGTTGCCTCAGTTTGCATTTCTCCAAAATCATCAAGAACAAATCTTAGCCAAATAGACTGTGTTGTTGCCTCTGATGCTGATACATACTCAGCTTCGGCTGTTGATAGTGCAACTGTGTTTTGTTTCACAGAAGCCCAAGAGAAAATTCCACTTCCAAAACTGAATGCATATCCAGAGGTGCTCCTACTATCATCCTCACTGCTTGCCCAATCTGCATCACAGAATCCAATGAGAATTGCAGTTTTGTCCTTCAAGTATTCAATCCCATAATTGAGAGTCCCTTGCACATATCTTAGTACTCTTCGTGCAACTCCCAGATGCTTCTTGGTAGGGCCATTCATGAATCTTGACAGTAGGCTTGCAGCATACATTAGATCGGGTCTAGTTGCAGTTAGATACAATAAGCTGCCCACAATTCTTCTGTAAAGACCTTCATCAGCTAACTCACTTCCATCTACTTTCTTTAATTTTTCACCAGTAGGCAAAGGAATGGATACTGGTTTGCAGTCTTCAAGTCCAAATTTCACCAGTAAGGACTTGGCATACTTACTTTGATGAATAAATACTCCTTGATCAGTTTGTAGTATTCCCATGCCTAGGAAGTGATGTAGTAGTCCAAGATCTGACATTTCATATCTTTGCATCATCTCCCTTTTGAACTCAGCAAGCATCTTCTCACTGCTCCCAGTATACACAATGTCATCAACATATATTGAGACAATAATCAACCCTCCTTCATCATCAGATCTAGTGTACAAAGTGGCTTCACTTGTGCTTCTTTTATACTTGCATAGGGAAAGGTATGCATCAAACTCACTGTACCAGGCTCTAGGTGCCTGTTTGAGTCCATACAAAGCTTTCCTTAACCTGTAGACTTTGTGACATGCATTCTTTAACTCGAAACCTTCAGGCTGTTCTACATACACCTCTTCATTAAGCACACCATTCAGAAAAGCTGATTTGACATCCAACTGAAACAGCTTCCACCCCTTTTGTGCTGCCAGTGCAATAAGGGTTCGAATTGTGTCAAGCCTTGCCACTGGGGCAAAGGTTTCATTGTAGTCTACCCCAGGTTTCTGTGCATAACCTTTTGCTACAAGACAAGCCTTGTGTTTTTGGACTGTTCCATCAAGGTTTAGTTTAGTCTTAAATACCCATTTCACACCTATAACAGGTTTGTCCACTGGTCTCTCAACTAGTTCCCAGGTATTGTTCTTTTCAATCATTTCCAACTCTGCATTCATTGCTTCTTGCCAAGCTATGTCATTTGCAGCTTCTTGGTAATTCTCTGGTTCTATAATGCACATGTGACACCTTGCATAAATGTCCTCCAGAGTTCTCACCTTCACTGGAGTGGAGCTGGGTGTAGGCTCTTGGCTGTGGCTTTCACCATTAGTGTCAACTGATTCATCAACCATTGTGTTTAAATTAGGATCTGCATCATTTCCAAACTGGGCTTCATTTGTTTCCTCTTGACCAATTTCATCTTCAGTCCCATTTCCTTCAGAATTTAAAGGTATTGAGATAGACTCCACTTGCTCTCTTTCCCAATTCCATGACTTGTCCTCACTGAAAATAACACTCCTTGAAAGAACAATTTTCTTAGATTGCAGATCATACACTCTATACCCTTTTTTCACAGCTTCCATATCCCATAAAGATCCCTTTTCTGGTTCTGTCATCAAACTTCTGTCTCAAGGATGGTGGAACATGAGTATAGCAGATGCATCCAAATACTCTCAGATGCTTAATTCCAGGCTTTCTACCTGTGAATGCTTCAAATGGGGTTTTGTCCAACACAGATGTTGTAAAACATCTATTTTGGAGATATACAGCTGTGCTCACAGCTTCTGCCCAGAAATTCAAAGGAATTCTTTTTTCAGTCATCATAGACCTTGCCATCTCTCCAATTGTCCTGTTTCTTCTCTCAGCAACTCCATTTTGCTGAGGAGAGTAAGCAATGGTTAGTTGCCTCTCCATTCCAATGGTTGCACAATAGTCCAGAAATTCCTGTGAGGTGTATTCTCCACCTCTATCACTTCTTAGCTTCTTCAAGTTGAACCCATTTTGCAGTTCAACAAATGCTTTGAATTTCTTGAACACATTGAAGGTGTCAGACTTGTTCCTGAGGAAGTACACCCAACACATTCTTGAAAAATCATCAATGAATGTGATGAAATATCTATTTCCTCCAATAGACTCATTTTGCATTGGTCCACACAAGTCTGTGTGTACTAACTCGAGTGGATGGTTAGCTCTCCATGCTTTTCCTTTGTCAAATGGTTCTCTGTGATGTTTCCCTTTAACACAACCTTCACACACATCTTCAATCTCAGTCAAGACAGGTAAACCAAGTACCATTTCCTTCTGTTGCATCTTCTTCATGCTGGCAAAGTTCAAATGTCCAAGTCTTCTGTGCCAGATCCAAGAATCTTCAATTACAGAAGCTTTTCTTGCTACAGGTATTATGGATTCAAGTGAGAGGGGAAAGCATCGATTTCCTGCCATGATTACTTTTGCTACAACATTTTTGAGATTTCTATCATCAAAGACAACAGCCATATTGTTCCCAAATAGAACATAGTAGCCATGTTCTATCATTTGTCCTACACTTAGCAAATTCTCATCCAAACCTGGAACCAGTAGCACTTCATTTATATACCTTTTCCCACACTGAGTTTCAACCACTAGAGTCCCTTTTCCAGTTGCTTGTACCAGATCTCCAGTGCCCATTTTCACTTTACAAGTCACAGATCTGTCTATATTTATCAACACAGATTCCTGAGATGTCATGTGATTACTACAGGCACTGTCCACAAACCACACACCTTTATCTTGCATAATGGAAGAATGACAAGCATAAAACATGGTTCCTGTGGTTACTTCTTCCTCCTTCGCATAATTTGCTACTTGCTTGTGACTATCACAGTCCTTTGCAGTATGTCCAAAACGATTACACTTTCCACACTTTGTTTTTCCTTTATATCTGCAGATACCAAAATGGTATTTCTGACAAACTTGGCACTGTGGTTTCACACCCCCTTGACTACTACTTCCTTGCTTGTTCTGTGAGTGAAATTTGTTGTTCCAATTTCCACCATTACCATTGTTCCAACTTGAGCCACTGTTGTTATTCCAGTTACTACTTTGAGACCAATTTGATCCCTTCTTGTATTGTCCCTGCCACTTTTGACTTGGCTTACTCTGTGAACCTTTGTAGGCACCACTGACCTGGTTATTTCCTACTCTAAGACTACTGAATGCCCTCTCGGTTCCATTCAATTTGTCCCTTTCATCATGCAAGTCTTCTCTTTTATCAAATACTTTGACAGATGCAATGACTTCTTCAACTCTAATAACATCTAGATCTCGAGTCTCTTCAATAATAGATACAATGGACTTATATCTCCTACTCAGACTCATTAGTAATTTCTGCACAATTCTTTGTTCGGAGACATCTTCACCAAGGGATTTCAGATTATTCACAATTCCAAAGAACTTTCCCAGATAGTCATCTAAGTTTTCACTATCATTCATTCTCATATATTCAAAATCTGCCCTAACAGCTTGAAGTTTCACTGCTCTTACCTTTTTATCTCCTCTGAACTCTCTTCTCAGAATATCCCAAGCCCCTTGTGCAGTTTTTTCATTTCTGATGCGAGGGAAGAGCTCATCTGTTATGGCTCCTTGTATGAGACTCAGCGCCTTGGCGTTTTTGATTCTGTCTTCTCTGGAGATGATGGGTGCTTCCACTGGAACTTGTTCAGCCTCACCCTCTTCATCTTCAGATCCTTCTCCTCTCTCGGGAACATGCTGTGCTTGTACTCCGAGTTCTACCACATCCCATAGATCATGTGCTATGAGGATAGTCTCCATTTTGACAGCCCAAAAATCATAGTTTGTGCCATCGAACTGTGGAGTTCGTAAATCTCCACTGGAAGAACCTGATCCCACCATTTCTCAGTGAGTTTCGGAGAACCTGAAAGTTAAAGACTCCACCTTTATCCTTTTCTGAGAAATTTTCCCAGAAGAACTCTCTTCACAGTTTACGCCCCTTTCTTGAATCAGAACTTGAGCTCTGATACCATGTTAAATGGTACCAGGCATCATCTCCAAATTATCAAACAAAAGATAAAAACTTTAATGGATTTGAAGGTTTTCTACACAGCAAATTAAGAACAAGAAGAGGAACACCGAGAGAGAAAAATGAGAAGGCTTTTACTATATTTTCACACACAACATCACTGAGGGTACAACCCTATATCACCTAAAACGGGATGAGAAGAAAAGATCCCTCTTACAAGGAACAAGGACACATCTCCAGCCATTCAGGCCATCGGAGGCTACGATCCTTCCACTTGGAGGAGGATCGGATAACACAGTACAATTTGACAGCAATAGGAATAACAGCTGTAATGTTTCTAAAAGTGGAATGTAAACTAGCCGTTACACATTTTAAAACCAACGGCTATTACTCAAAATGGAAACTTCTTCTTCTCTTCGATTTCATCCTCTCATCTCTTGATTCTGCAGGATTGTCATCTGCAAGCTGAATTAAGCTAAGTATGCAGCTTAATTCTCAACATGTTTTCCATCATATTACCAGATTGCTAGAGTTTGTTTTTCCATGGAATCCGGCAACAATATATTCTTCTAATTCATTGTAATGTTACACATCTCGGGTACATGCGCTTTGGTTGTACTGTTTGCGTAGATTGACAGAAGCATATATTTGTCTCTTGAAACATTTAGCTGACCAATGACTAAGATTTCCTGTCATAAATAATCATTTTAGCAGACAACTTTATAGACACTTTAACATTTACTTTTCTAGTAGAGGCCGGTATAATGGCTTACGAATTTACTGTGTATGTGCGCAGCCAGATGGATCTTTCTTACAATAATTTTTCTCAGATCTCCGAGCAGCCAACTACTTGTAGAGAAAATTTGTAAGAACATTTTTCTTTTAGTTGATATGCCCAGCAAAGTTCACTGTTTTCACTCACCTGAGTCACCTCTAATTTTTTTTTGGACCATGTATATATCAGGAACTTGTTCAAAAGCATTTTCGGACAAGGCAACTCGTAAGGTTTCTAACTGGATTAGTCTTCAACATGGGAGCGGTTTTCTTTTCCTTTTCTTTGTGTCGACTTCAAGTTTACATAATAAGCTAATTTTTACTACACTAACGTAGATTATCTGGAGGGTGCCTGGAAAAACTTTCGTGTCCAAAAGGTAAACAACATATGTATTAGATTTAAAATATGATTATAATTTATACTTTTTAGTTACGTACCCAACTGGGATAATTACAGATTTCATCAAAGAGATGATGGGAAAGGGTATTTTCTATAATCTTACTATAATTGATATGATATTGATTATCTTTGAAGAGGAGTACTCATTACATATTAACTGTGGAGGAAGTAAAACCACTGTTGGAGGAATTATATTTGAAAAGGATCAAGACCCCAGTGGTGATTCACGTTTTGTTGCGGTGATACCTAATTGGGGAATCAGTACCACTGGATTTTTTTGGGACGTTAACGCCACCCAGCCGTACATTACAAATAATATGTCCGTGCTTGAATTGAACAACTCAGAGTTGTACACGAGTGCACGCCTATCTCCTCTCTCTCTCACATATTATGCACGCTGCTTGGGGAATGGAAAATATACCGTGAAACTTCACTTTTCGGAGATAATAATCAGAGGCAACAAATCTTTTCACAGTTTAGGAAGGCGGATATTTGATGTCTATATTCAGGTAGTTAACTGCACCTTATTTTTGTGCGCTCTATCTATATGCTACCGAAGATGAATTCTCTGATTCATTAAGTTTGTTACAGGAGAAACTAGTGTGGAAGGATTTTGACATAAAAAAGGAAGCACAAGGGGTTGATAGGGTAGTCGTTAAGGAACTTAAAGCAGTTCATGTTAAGGATACAACTTTACTGATCAGGTTTAAGTGGTCTGGGAAAGGGACAACAACTTCCCCAAAGAGAGGAACATATGGTCCTCTTATATCAGCTATCTCTGTAGACTCTGGTATCTTCTAAATTGCAGCTCTCTCTCTCACACGCACGCACGCAAACATGCGAAAGTTTGTTTACTTTGGATTTATATGCCCTCTGTACGGCTGTAGATCATAGAAAGGAGCCTTTATATGTCGTTCATGACTTTGTTTTTCATTTCTTTTACAAATTGTGTAGAGTTCAAGCCTCCAAGTAGCAAAAGCAAAATACCTATTGTGGTTGGAACTTCAGTTGGAGCTTTTGTCGTTTGCCTCATCTTCTTGATTCTTTGGTGGAGAGGCAGCCTTGGTAGCAAGACATCAAGGGAAGAAGGTACTACTAATTAAGCTACTGTGAAAGTTTCATGTAGTACCTTGGTGATGCAGATACGTTTGGATAGGAGGCATTCATCTATGCGTTTATATCTAAGTGTTGATGCGTCGAATTGGAAATAATTTTGGGTTTGGCTTTATTACCTAGGGTCATAATAAATTCCTGGTTAGGCTCAATGTGTTGGGACTATTGGGGTTCAGCCTTTCCACCTTATATTTTCTTTAAGCCTAGATGGCTGGGCAGTTTTTGAATGTTAAAGTAAAAGTAAAGAGTTTATTCTCTTCTGCTCTATCAACTTGGGTATTCCATAGGAATCAACAATTTTCTTTGTTCTTGCTATTCTCATTTGTGCGAATCAACAAGAATTTAGAGTTTATTGTGTTCTAGGGTTTGTGTCCTTTTTCCTACATTTTCCGTTGCATCACTTGGTCAAATTCCATGTTGCTAGGAATACACTCTCAGGCTCTAAGTTCAAAAGAAATATCGTAAATGCATAAGACATTACCAATTTTCTGACTTTGTTCTTTGGACAGCTCTAAGAGGACTGGATCTGCAAACTGGTTTTTTCACCTTCAGGCAAATTAAAGCTGCCACTAACAAGTTTGATCCTGAAAACAAAATCGGGGAAGGCGGTTTTGGGTCTGTCTACAAGGTACCGTTTAATCCAACCTACGTCTTTTCCCCTATTTTTGTGTGTCCTGAATTAATTATTTGGCTTTTACGTAAAATGCAGGGTATATTGTTGGATGGTACTATAATCGCAGTTAAGCAACTATCATCAAAATCAAAGCAAGGAAACCGGGAATTTGTGAATGAAATAGGCATGATATCTGCTTTGCATCATCCAAATCTTGTCATATTGTATGGATGTTGTATTGAATCAAACCAATTACTTTTGGTATATGAATACATGGAAAATAATAGCCTTGCACACACTTTGTTCGGTAAGCTTAATTATCAAGTTTAGTAACAAAATTACACAGGAATGGTGAATTAAAAGGACCTGAAAATTCATGTTTGATTCAGGTCCAGAGGAAGATCCATTAAAGCTGGACTGGTCTACAAGGCAGAAAATATGCATAGGTATAGCAAGAGGTCTGGCTTTTCTGCATGAGAAGTTTGTTGATTTGTAAGTCCTTAGCTGTTTAAACATTAGAGAAATAAGATGAAATCTCTTTGTGTATCCACCTGTGCTAAGTATGCCAAGTGTAAGACTCTAATTTGTAAAGGCCATGAGTGCCATGTGGTTTTGTTTTATCTCGTTTCCTTTCTTTACAGCAAGATGTATGGCTGTGATTGAAATGTAGGGAGATAGGAAGAATATCATAGATTCATAGCTTTGTATTATTCCTCCACTCACTACTTGTGAGTGAGAGAGATCATTTTGAATACAACAGAAAAGAAGAAGCTCAATCGTCTTCTGTGATGAACACAAAGAATATAACCTTCATTTCCATTTCTCATTCTCTGTGCTAATCTTCTCTGGCTGCTTTAAGATTCAATCCTAAATGCAATCTGAGTCTTGATACACTAACATGGCCTCAGAGCTTAGATTCGATTAAGAACTGGGCGTGCACTGTGGAAATTAAAAAACGTCACGAACGTTTGGGATCTCTTCAGACAGTCTCTGGATCTGGTGAGGTTTGATCTAAGAACTACGTGTGTCTGGATTCCCTCAACTCACAATGGCCGGAGCTGCAAGTGCTGAAGTACGAACTCCGATTTTCTCAGGAGAAAATTACGAATTCTGGAGAATCAAAATGGTCACCATCTTCAAGTCATACGGGCTATGGAATTTGGTGGAAAAAAAGGGGTTATACTCCCCGATTCGAAGAAGAAGAAAAAGAAGACTGAAGAAGACTCAGACTCTGATGAAGGAGATGATGAGCAAATAACTGCGATCTTCATGAAAGACGCGAAAGCTCTAGGAATTATCCAAAATGCAGTTTCTGATCAGATCTTCCCTCGGATTGCAAATGCAGATTCAGCCAAAGCAGCGTGGGATCTGTTGTACGGGGAATACCATGGAGGTGATCAGGTGAGATCTGTGAAACTACAAAACCTTAGGCGTGAATTTGAATATACCAGGATGCGTGATGATGAATCTCTGTCTGGTTATCTTACTCGTCTAAATGAATTGATTAATCAAATGAAGACATTTGGAGAAATTCTCACAAATGAAAGATTAGTTCAGAAGGTACTAATTAGTCTCACTAAGATGTATGATCCTATATGCTTAGTGATAGAAAATACAAAGAGTCTGGAATCTGTTGAATTGCAAGAGGTTATAGCTATATTGAAAAGTCAGGAGCAACGTTTTGATTTGCATTCCTCTGATGCAACTGAAAGGGCATTTACTTCTCTCACTGTGAACACTAAGGGACAGAATCGAGGGTATGCTCAGTCTAGCACTTTTAGACCACAGAAAAACTGGAATTCAAAGGGAAAGAAATGGGAGTCTAAATCCAAGGGTCAACAGAGACCATTTACAAATTCATTCCAGAACATGAATTCTTCTCAATCATTGAGTCAAGAAGTCACAAAACCTCAATGCAAGGTGTGTTCTAAGTTCCATTTTGGTGAGTGTAGATATAAGGGGAAACCAAAGTGTTATAACTGTGAAAAGTTTGGTCACTGGGCTAGAGAGTGTACTGCAGGGAAATCTGTGCAGAAAGCAAATTGTGCAAACCAAACTGAAGTGTCAGGAAATTTGTTCTATGCTAACAATGCAAGGACTGAGACTAGAGGGAATGGAGAATGGTTCATTGATAGTGGGTGCAGCAATCACATGACAGGAAATGTGAATCTTTTTGTGGATGTGAGAACTAATATTGCAGGGAAGGTTCAAATGCCTACTGGAGATCTTGTTAGTGTTGCAGGAATGGGCTCTCTGGTTATTAACACTGACAATGGCAAGAAATATGTCAAAGAAGTCATGTATCTTCCTGGTCTAAAAGAAAATTTGCTCGGTGTTGGTCAAATGGATAAACATGGCTATTTTCTATTGTTTGGTGGAGGTATGTGTAGTGTATTTGATGGCCCTTCTCTGAAATGTTTGGTCATTAAGGTGAGGATGAAAGAAAATAGATGCTATCCACTGTCATTTACATCTGAATATCAAATTGCACTGAGGGCAAATGTTCAACATTCTACTCTAATCTGGCATAGAAGGTTTGGTCACCTACACTTTGGTGGTCTCAAACAACTGAGGGATAAGGATATGGTACATGGTCTGCCACCACTTGAAGACCATAATGAGGTGTGCAAAGGGTGTCAATATGGGAAGCAACACAGGGATGAATTCCCAAAGAACCAAGCACAGAGAGCATCTGTCCCACTTGAAATTATACATATCGATCTGTGTGGTCCTATGAAAGTTGAATCCATTGCAGGAAACAAGTATTTCATGCTGCTAATAGATGATTGTACCAGAATGATATGGGTATATTTTCTAAGATACAAATCTGAAGCATTTAGTTGTTTTAGAAAATTCAAGAGTATGGCAGAACTTCAAAGTGGTTTTAAGGTTAAGAGCTTGAGAAGTGATCGAGGAGGAGAGTTTATGTCAACAGAGTTTGCTAAGTTCTGTGAGGAAGAAGGAATACAAAGACAGCTCACTCTTGCCTACACTCCACAGCAGAATGGAGTTGTAGAAAGAAAAAATAGGACAGTAATTGAAATGGCAAGATCTATGCTACATGAGAAGGAAATGCCATATTATCTCTGGGCTGAGGCAGTTCACACATCAGTATACCTACTGAACAGATGTCCCACAAAGGCATTACATGACATGACTCCTTTCGAAGCTTACTCTGGAAGAAAACCTGGTATTGCTCACTTGAGAATATTTGGTGCTCTATGTTATGCTCATGTTCCAGCTGAACTCAGACACAAACTTGAACCCAAAAGTGTCAAATGAGTATTTGTTGGCTATGCAACTTGTGAAAAGGGTTACAGGGTGTTTGATCCAGCAACCAAGAAGCTCTCTCTGTCCAGAGACATTGCATTTGATGAGAATGCAGCTTGGAATTGGAATGAAGGTTCAGAGAATCTTGTGCAACCTTTCACTGAGAAAAGGTTTATATATGATTGTCCTAGTTTTAAGAATGATGATAACTGTGGGCTGCCTCAAGTCTCTCCCATGTCACAGCACCATGAAGGACATCACAATATTGAAAGCTCAAGCTATCCATCTGTTTTGACTCCCTCTGGCTCCAGCAGTTTAAATCAAGATGAGAGAAATACGCAAGCATTTGATCACACTCCATTGAAATGGAGAAAGCTTGATGAAGTTTTGGCTCAATGCAATCTCTGCATCATGGAACCAGAAAAGTATGAAGATGCAATGCAAGATGAATCCTGGTTAAAGGCAATGGAGGATGAGATGTTCATGATTGAAAAGAATGGTACCTGGAAGCTTGTTGATAGACCAACTGAGAATCCTGTCATAGGGGTTAAATGGGTGTATAAGACCAAGTTAAATCTTGATGGTACAGTTTTGAAGAACAAAGTAAGACTGGTTGCAAAGGGCTATGCACAAAAGCCTGGTTTGGATTACAATGAGACCTATGCACCAGTTGCTAGATTGGATACCATTAGGACTCTAATTGCCTTGGCTGCACACAAGAGCTGGAAGTTGTATCAACTAGATGTAAAATCAGCCTTTTTGAATGGTGTTTTACAAGAAGAGGTCTATGTTGAGCAGCCCGAAGGTTTTGTTGTCAAAGGCAAGGAGGAAAAAGTGTACAAATTACATAAGGCACTCTATGGTTTAAAGCAAGCTCCAAGAGCTTGGTATGGAGAAATAGATAATTACTTCTCTCAATGTGGTTTCACAAAGAGCTTAAGTGAACCAACTTTGTACATCAAGGCAAGGGGAGAAGACATCTTAATCGTTTCCATCTATGTAGATGACATTGTCTACACTGGAAATTGCAAACCAATGCTAGAAGATTTCAAGGAAGACATGAAAATGAGATATGAGATGACAGACTTGGGTCTTCTCCATCACTTCCTTGGAATGGGGGTGATCCAATCTGATTCTTGCATCTTTATTCATCAGAAAAAATATGAAACTACTCTACTGAGCAAGTTTGGATTAAGTGAGGCTAAATCTGTCTCAACCTCTCTTGTGACAAATGAGAAATTGTCAAAAGATGATGGAAGTGGTGCTGCAAATGAATAAATGTATAAAAGTATAGTGGGAAGTCTTCTATATCTCACTGCTACAAGGCCGGACATAATGTTTGCAGCAAGTCTATTGGCAAGGTTTATGCATTGTCCCACCAACAAGCATTTGGGAACTGCAAAGAGAGTATTGAGATATGTAAAAGGAACATTGAATTATGGTTTGGAATATGTGAAAGGAAGAAAAGTCTGTCTTGTTGGCTTCTGTGATAGTGACTGGGGTGGTTCTCTGGAGGACATCAAGAGCACATCTGGATATGCCTTCTCATTTGGAAGTGGAGTCTTCTCTTGGGCCTCTGTCAAGCAAAGCTGTGTGGCTCTGTCCACAGCAGAGCCAGAGTACATAAGTGCATCCGAAGCCACTACACAAGCAATCTGGATTAGATTTGTGTTAGAAGATTTTGGTGAACTTCAAACTGAAGCAACACCATTGCAGTGTGACAACACCTCAGCAATTTCGATTACAAAGAACTCTGTGTTTCATCAGAAGACTAAACACATCGATATGAGGTATCACTTCATCAAGGATGCACTGCAGGAAGGCATCATTGATCTGGTTTATTGCCCTACCAAAGAACAACTAGTAGATATCTTCACAAAATCATTGTCCAAGGATCGGTTCAATTATCTCAGAAACATGCTTGGGGTAAAATCAGCTAAAGACTTAAAGGGGAGTGTTGATTTGTAAGTCCTTAGCTGTTTAAATATTAGAGAAATAAGATGAAATCTCTTTGTGTATCCACATGTGCTAAGTATGCCAAGTGTAAGACTCTAATTTGTAAAGGCCATGAGTGCCATGTGGTTTTGTTTTATCTTGTTTCCTTTCTTTACAGCAAGATGTATGGCTGTGATTGAAATGTAGGGAAATAGGAAGAATATCATAGATTCATAGCTTTGTATTATTCCTCCACTCACTACTTGTGAGTGAGAGAGATCATTTTGAATACAACAGAAAAGAAGAAGCTCAATCGTCTTCTGTGATGAACACAAAGAATATAACCTTCATTTCCATTTCTCATTCTCTGTGCTAATCTTCTCTGGCTGCTTTAAGATTCAATCCCAAATGCAATCTGAGTCTTGATACACTAACAAAGTCGGCACTGAAGGTTGGACATAGAGACATTAAAGCTACAAATATATTGCTAGACCAAGACCTCAACGCAAAGATCTCTGACTTCGGTTTAGCCAAGCTTGATGAAGAGGAGAACACTTACATTAGCACCAGAGTTGCTGGAACCATGTAAGCATGCTGCCACTATATTCTACATGCTTGTTTATTGAAATGTCCTATGGAACTAATGTCATGTCTAACTCCTTGAAACTGAATTTGTTGTGCAGAGGATACATGGCTCCAGAATATGCACTATGGGGTTATTTAACATATAAAGCAGATGTTTACAGTTTTGGTGTAGTTGCATTGGAAATTGTTGCTGGAAAGAACAACATGAAATATCGACGAAATGAGAACTTCGTATGCCTTGTGAATTGGGTAAGATCTTCATTCTAAGAGCTTGAGTACGTCAACGTTGAGTAGCTAATCTCGGCTAGTCTTTTTTATTTGCTTATTTCAGGCTCTTGTTTTACAACAAAAGGGGAACTTAATAGAACTAGCGGATCCAAGGTTGGGATCCCATTTTGAAGTGGAAGAGGCGATTACAATGGTCAAGGTAGCTTTCTTATGCATCAATCCAGCACCAGCCCTCAGGCCAGCCATGTCTGCAGTAGTGAGCATGCTTGAAGGACGGACACTTGTTCATGAATCGGTCATGAACCCAAATATTTACAGCGATGAACTGAAGTTAGCATCCTTGAGAAACCCGTTTGATCCAACTGCACATGGGGAGTACAAGTGGAACTCAGAGCCTTGTTGGTTCATTAGATGCAACATGTGTTAATTCTTCTGCTACTACGTCCTCATATCTCTATAAAATTGGTTCTAATAGTAGTACATCTACTTAGTAATTAACGTAAACCTTGTTATGCGCTCAACTATGCAAATTCTCGTGTAATGATAAGTAGTACGTTCACTCCAATATCAAAGCTTTAGCTGCCTACTTTCGTTTACAACCTTGGGTGCAAGAATAAAATGTTAGAATACAAGGACTGTAATCCTTCAACTCACAGAAATGGATCAAGAAGAAGATGAACAGACAAAATACAGAGAATGAGTTTTCCACAGAGGAATATTCAAGCTGAGAAGATGATGTACTGTTTTATTCATTTACCCACACGCACACAAGACATGTGCTAAGGTTCTGTTTTTAAAAGAGAAAGAAAACTTCCCTTTGTACAAGATTAAATCACCACCATTCATGTATTCTATCCTATAAGATAATTACAAGTGGCATCAACATTTCCTAGACTAAGATTACATCTCAGCTGTCCAATTGGCATATAATCCAATGGCTTACATTCAAACACAGAAATGCAAACACTAATACTTCTAATGTATCAACACAAACACTTATATTCCAACACTCCCTTCTAAGTGTTGTGCTGAGATCACTCCAAGTTTCTGTCTCAGATATTCAAATCTGTTTCTGGCCAAAGCTTTAGTGAAAATGTCAGCAACTTGTTCTTCTGTTTTACAGTACAAAAGATCAATTTCACCATCTTGCAGTGTATCATGAATGAAGTGAAACCTCCTGTTTATATGCCTTGTTTTGTGATGATGCACTGGATTCTTGGTTATGGCAATTGCTGAGGTATTATCACATAGGATTGTAGTTGGCTCAACTTGTTCTTCACCAAAATCTAAGAGAACAAATCGCAACCAGATTGCTTGTGCAGTAGCCTCTGCTGCACTAACATACTCAGCTTCTGCAGTGGATAGTGCTACACTATTTTGCTTGACTGATGCCCATGAAAATACACCTGAGCCAAGATTAAATGCATATCCGGATGTGTTTTTCATGTCATCCTCACTCCCTGACCAATCACTGTCACAGTAGCCAATAAGCATTGTTTCCTTTCCCTTCTCATATGCTATACCATAATCAAGTGTGCCTTGAATGTACCTAAGTACTCTCTTGGCAGTTCCCATGTGTTTTCTGGTAGGACCATGCATAAATCTTGCTAACAGACTTGCTGCAAACATAATATCTGGCCTTGTTGCAGTCAAATATAGCAAATTCCCAACTATCTGTCTATATAGACTTTCATCAGCTTGTTCACTTCCATCAATCTTAGATAGCTTCTCATTCACTGCAAGGGGAGTAGCAACTGATTTACAGTCTTTGAACCCAAACTTATCCAATAGTGTATGTGCATACTTCTTTTGGTGCAAGAAAATATAAAAGTCAGTTTGTATCACATCTAAACCCAAGAAGTGATGTAACAATCCAAGGTCAGTCATCTCATATTGTCTCATCATTGCATTTTTGAACTCCATCATCAATTCTTGTGAACTTCCAGTGTAGATAATATCATCTACATATAGAGAAACAATGAGTAGTCCACTATCAGCAATTTTCACATATAATGTGGCTTCACTGGGGCTTCTTTGAAAACCGGATTTTATGAAGTTGGAGTTGATTTCTTCATACCAAGCTCTTGGAGCTTGCTTAAGACCATATAATGCCTTCTTGAGTCTGTAAACTCTATCCTCCTTGTTCTTAATCACAAATCCAGATGGTTGATCAACATATACCTCTTCATGTAATATTCCATTCAGAAATGCTGACTTCACATCTAATTGAAACAGTCTCCGCCCTTTCTGTGCAGCTAGTGCTACAAGTGTTCTGATGGTATCAATTCTAGCAACCAGTGCAAAAGTTTCATTAAAGTCTATTCCAGGCTTTTGGGAGTAACCTTTAGCAACCAGTCTTGCTTTGTTTTTCTGCACAGAGCCATCGAGATTCAACTTGGTTTTGTAAACCCATTTGACACCAATTACTGGCTTATCAGATGGCCTACTAACCAACTCCCAAGTATCATTCTTCTCAATCATTGTAATTTCATTTTCCATTGCTTTCTGCCGTGATTCATCCTTGACAGCTTCTTCAAATGTCTCAGGTTCAATGATACACAGATTGCATCTTTCATATACTTCTGTGATGCTCTTATACTTGAGTGGAGTGTGATCATAACCCTGTGGACCTGTGCTTTCACTATGTCTTGCAGCACCATCTCCAACATGTATTTCTTCAACATTTTCTGGTATTACATTATCATCTTCTGAAATCTCAGTTTGAGTCAAATCAGATTCACCAGCATTCTTTTCTTTCTCTGTAGGTAAATCAGTAAGTGGAACTGAAATACAATACTCCTTCTGTGCACTCCAATCCCAACTTGCTTCTTCATTGAATACTACATCTCTAGAAATAACAACCTTTCCAGATTTAATGTTATACAGTTTGTATCCTTTCTCACAACTTCCATATCCCAGAAATACACATCTTGTGCTAGACAAATCAAATTTCTGTCTTTGTTGTTTTGGAACATGTGCATAACATAGAGAACCAAATACCTTCAAATGTTTAACTCCTGGCTTCCTTCCATTATAAGCTTCAAATGGAGTTTTATTAACCAAGGCTTTGGTTGGACACCTGTTTAGAACATATACTGCAGTGTTAACTGCTTCAGCCCAAAATTCCAGTGGCATTTTCTTCTCAACCAACATACATTTAGCCATCTCCACAATGGTCCGATTCTTCCTTTCAGCCACTCTATTCTGCTGTGGTGAATATGCCACAGTAAGCTGTCTTTCCATTCTCATTTCTTCACAAAACTTGTTGAATTCCAAGGATGTATACTCTCCTCCTCTGTCACTTCTTAGTTTCTTCAATTTATATCCACTTTGAAGTTCAACAGTAGCCTTAAACTTCTTAAAGACACTGAACACCTCAGATTTATACCGCAGAAAGTAGACCCAACACATCCTAGTACAATCATCAATAAAAATGAGAAAGTACCTATTTCCTGCCTTTGTTATAGTCTGCATTGGTCCACACACATCTGTGTATACCAATTCCAGTGGAGTTGAAGCCCTATTTGTTGATTCTCTTGGAAAAGAATCTCTGCAATGTTTCCCAAGAATACACCCTTCACACACTTCACTTGTGTTTTTGATTTCTGGCAGTCCAAACACCATTTCTTTCTCCTGTAGCAATTTCAAACTATTGACATTCAGATGCCCCATTCTTCTATGCCGGATCAAGGTTGATTTACTCACACTTGCCCTTAATGCAAAGTGCAAATCTGTTTGAAGTTTCAAAGGAAAACTTATGTTTCCTTTCATTGGCACTTTAGCAACCAGATTAGAGAGAGAACAGTCATCATAAATCTCAGCCTTACTATCTCCAAAAATGAGAAAATATCCATGCTCCATCATCTGTCCTACACTGAGTAAATTCTCCTTAAGACCAGAGACTAGCATTACTTCTTTGATATACCTCCTTCCCATCTTAGTGTCAATCACCAAACTGCCTTTTCCAACAACATCAACCAATTGTCCTGTTCCCATTTCTACTTTTGCAGTTATACTTCTATCAACATCAACTAACACATCCTCTCTGCCAGTCATATGGTTACTGCAGCCGCTATCCACATACCATACTTCTTCCATAGACTTCTTATCAGCTGCATTATTAGCATAGAACATGGTTGGAACCTGAGTTGCATAATTTAGTTGTTGAACATTTTTCTTATTGTTGCAGTCCCTTGCTATATGTCCTAATTTTCCACAACAGTGACATTTAGGCTTGCCTTTAAGAAAGCATTCTCCATAATGATACTTATCACAGTGCTTACAAGGATTTCTACCACCTTCTGCAGCTACAATTTGCTTCCCAGATTGGTAAGCAGGTTTTGGATCCCACTTTTTAAACTTTGGTTTCCAATTTTTCTGATATCGATTTCCAGAAGGATTGACAGGTTTGGGGTTTACACTAAGACTTGCAAATGCTCTCTCAGTCTTATTCTCACTATGTCTCTCCAATCTTTGTGCAAAACTTTTCAATGAGGCAACCACCTCTTGAACCTCAATCACATCTATATCCCTTGAGTGTTCAATTACAGAGCATATGGGATCATACACCGAGGGTAAACTAATCAACATTTTCTGCACAATTCTTTCTCTAGACAACTCTTCTCCATAACTTCTCATTTGATTTATCAGATCAAACAATTTTGTAAGATAAGCAGGCAAAGACTCATCATCCCTCATTCTAGTGTATTCAAATTCTCTACGAAGACTTTGTAATTTAACACTTCTAACCTGTTTGTCACCATGGAATTCTTGCATCAAGATATCCCAAGCTCCTTTAAAGGTTTCTTCGTGAGAGATCCGAGGGAAGATCTCATCAAAAACTGCTCCTTGAATCAGCCCCAATGCCTTGGCATCTTTCATGAGCTTCTCCGAGAGAGATACAGCATCACTCGATCCCTCCGTCTACTTCTTCTTTTCAGCAGATCCATCAGCTCCCTTCAAATCTGAGTACTCTAGCCCTTTTTCCACAAACTCCCATAATCCATGAGATTTGAATATAGTCTTCATCCTTATGCTCCAGAATTCATAGTTCTCGCCATTGAAGATCGGCGCTCTCAGCTCACCACCTCCAGACCCTGCCACATTAGACACAGATCTGGTAATGATCTCTTCAAATCTCAACTCGTTTCCTTCACAGATTCAATCGCCCAGTGCTAAACGACTGAACCTAGCTCTGAGGCCATGTTAGAATACAAGGACTGTAATCCTTCAACTCACAGAAATGGATCAAGAAGAAGATGAACAGACAAAATACAGAGAATGAGTTTTCCACAGAGGAATATTCAAGCTGAGAAGATGATGTACTGTTTTATTCATTTACCCACACGCACACAAGACATGTGCTAAGGTTCTGTTTTTAAAAGAGAAAGAAAACTTCCCTTTGTACAAGATTAAATCACCACCATTCATGTAATCTATCCTATAAGATAATTACAAGTGGCATCAACATTTCCTAGACTAAGATTACATCTCAACTGTCCAATTGGCATATAATCCAATGGCTTACATTCAAACACAGAAATGCAAACACTAATACTTCTAATGTATCAACACAAACACTTATATTCCAACATAAAAGCTCTTAATCAGTTGAGCTAACTCTAAATGGTTTGCTACATTCGCGATGTAGAAGCTCTATGTAACAAAGCAAGCGGAGAAAGAAAAAAATACAGTAATTTTAAGTGATATAAATTCAGTCCGATCTTTGCTTATATGATTGTTAGGATCAAGCTATCAATTTTCCACTTGACATGGTTTAAGTTCTAAGGAATTACAACAGGGACGAAAGGTTGAATAATTCAAAGTTGGTTTTTCCGGCTCAAGATGCAGCACAGATTGGTTTTTCTGATACCACTACGTCTTCAGATCTCTACAAAATTAGTCCTAGTTCTTGTTTAAAAGAGGACAACTCTTGCTTTTTTATACATGGAAGATTCATACAAAAAGTCTAGGAAGATGTGAACATTTAGATTGTGGGTTACGGATTTTAATTAGGCAGACAATTAAGGTGCACTAAATTGTGGCTTATGACTCACGATTTATTATTTGTTTAACCGTTACTAGTTCTATTTCGTAGTCGGTATTCGTAAATGTTTCTTTTTATGCATATTAGTCCAAAGATCTCTTTCTAAACGCTCTCTAACTACGTTTAGCAGAACATAAATGTTTTCAAGTCATAAAACGGTTTTATAGGCAACCGCATGTTAGATGACCATTTTAAATGCACTTTCAAGTAATTTTCCACCAGTACATGAATTTTTAATAAATTTTTTTATTGTTGAAAAAGTTTACATTCTTTAAGTTTATAACAAAAACACTTGGTAACATACACAATGCTTATTAACAAAAGTGCTTTCTACTAATCCATTTCCTTTACGGTAACCGATCTAAGCATAACATTCCCCATAATATTAGTAACCACTGCCACATCATAATTATAAACAAAGTTCTTTAACTACTTTAATATACTATTAGGAATGTTATTAGCACTATAAAAAATTTATTATACACTCTTCGTAAGTGTATTTTTTTTCAATTACAAAAAGTTCAGAGTGTAAATGAGATTTTTAGAGTGCAAAATGAGATTTTTGAAGTGTCAATAACAATTCTTTACTATTAATATCTAATTGAAAACCATGTGGGACCCCACTATGTGTGCCTCAACAATATTTTTCCTTTTTTAATTCTATTATTATATTACAGCCATTCAACTAAGAGATTTTGCAAAATATCTGAACACGAGATAATATTTCAAGTGTCATCATACAAATGTAAGATGGTATTAAAAAAATTCATAATTTAAAAAATAAAATTTCTTCTACTTATATAGTAACACGTACTCTACTACCATTGTTTTAGACAAAATAAAAATAGTTTTCCATTCAAATATGTCTTTAGCTTCTAGAGATGTGACTGAGTTGTGACTTTCAGCCATTCAACAACATCTGTCTCTTCATAAAGTTCTTCTAATTGAAAAATTGAGTAGTCTTATTCAAAAGTTGAGCGATCCCAACTTGTGGTCGTCAATTAGTTCACAACCAATAAGAATAACAGAAATCCTATATAGACTCTTAGGGGCGTTTGTTTGCCCTCACTAACTTGTACTAGACTGGACTGGACTAAGGGTTAGTCCAGTCCCATGTTTGTTCCTGACAGAGACTAGGTTTAATGAGACTAAGTCTCACTAGCCTAGACTAAATCAAAGACTAGCTGGTCTTAGTGAAACCCCTCAAAAACCATGGGACTAGCTAAGACTGTCCCCTTTCTCCTCCTTTCTCCTCCTCACCTTGCTCCTCGACCACTCACATTCGAAAGTCATTGGATTAGATGCTTTTCACAACCAATTTTCATATAAAATACCAAATTGAAGAAAATATTGGAACAGACAAGGGAGAAAAAGAGGGAGAGAATGGGGCGGTAAGGAAGGATTAGATGGATAAAAAAATAGGATAAAAATAAAATATTAATAATTATGAATTAAATAATATAATATTAGAGTTTGTTAATTATTCTGCTTGTTAGTCCGACACTGCACCAAACGCTTCACTAAGCTAGTCCATCTTAGTCTAGTCTAAGCCAGTACAACTTAATCCCTAAAGCTAGTCCAGTACGAGACAGTCCGGTGCAACAAACGCACCCTTAGGGTGTAGAACTCTTTATGACTGAGATAGTATTAAAAATTTCACAACTTATAGAGATGTGATTGGGTTGTGTGACTTTCAACCATTTCAACATCTGTCTCTTCAGAAAGTTCAAAAATTGAATGTTCTTATAATTGAAAAATTGGTAATTCTTCTAATTGAAAATTTGAGTAGTCTTATTCTAAAGTTGAGCGATCCCAACTTGTGGTCGTCAATTAGTTCACAACCAACATTGTTAAAAATAACAGAAATCCTATGGAGACTCTGAGGAAGTACCTTTCTTTGGATCTCTCTGTTTAGTTTAAGGTTTTAGATTTTAAAATTTTAAATCTCATACCAAATAAGTTTTTAAGTCTTAAAGAAAATTACTTTCAAACAATATTTGAAAAATTATGAAACTTTTGAATAGGATACCAAACAAGTCTTGAATTTTTTGTCTCCAAACTTTTTTTTATGTGAACCAAACGCCTTTTGATTAGCTGCTATACACGCATGAATTGGACCCCGAGCGACAAGTGCATGTGTAATGAATACTTGTATACTATTAGTCTATTTTGTCCCTTCTGATGACTTTTCCAAAAGACAAGGTTTGTCATGCACAGCCTAGCTACTTATTTTCTCCATGATTTGAACTGTCCAATTCAAAGGAGGTTAATCTACTTGCCGACACATAAAAGTTAAGCGAATCAACTCGGCTCATTTCCCCTCAATTCATTACTCGATGGAATTACGAAACTTTATATTTATAATTCGAAGGGTCATATTATAATTATTGTGTAAAATTATTTTTATAAAAAATTAATTAAATAAGAAATTATTTAGGCCATCAAACTGTATAATAATATAAGGACGAATTTGGTAAAAAATTACGAATGGTCTATCTATTTACTACAATTAACTGACCTAGCAACCTTAATTTTAATTAATTTTTTTTGTACAAATAATCTTTATAAAATAATTTATAATATGCGTGATTCTGATCATAAATTCTATGTAAATTAGAAACTAAGTGAATTTAGAAACAATTTCTCCCCAATCTTGAGGAGCCAAATCTTTCTCAAAGTATAAAACATAAACCGGAGAGATGGTTAATATTGGGAGGAAAGGTTTAGACCATCTCCAACCCTGGGCTAAAAGCCAAATTATCCTCCAAAATTTCCCCCCAAACTCACTCCAACCCAAGGGAAAAATTCGGGCTAAATGCTAAATGCTAAACAAGGTCAGATTCCTCCTAGAATTTAGCCCAGAAATCAGTGTGGGCTCCACCAAACTAAATGAAAATATTTATCGAAATTTAAATTTTTTTTGATTAAAATGTTCATAAAATTAATTTATGATAGTCTACATATGTATTTAAAAAAATTAATTTAAGAAAAAAATAGCCTAAGTTTATTCTTTAATAATTATGGACTAAAATTTTAGGCTAGAAAGAGTTAGAGCAGAAAAACTGTTTCTGGGCTAAAAGCTAAATTTTTCAACAAAGCTAAATTTTTCAGACTAAAAAATTTATCTTTTAGCCCAAGAGTTGGAGATGACTTTTAGGAAGCAAAACACCAAAATAAATTTTCACCGACGAAAAGGTAAAACACCGCAATAATTGTATACGGATGAGATTGAATAATACGTGTCGTGAAAAGTCCTCGATTCTTGTGTACGAGTGTCCCTTCATTGACTGACATTGAATACTATCCTAGCTCTATATAATATGACATGCATTTAATTTTGTCGTACAATTTGGGTAAAGTATAGAGTAATGCTATAGCGTTAAATTTGTGGTTAAAATTTAATAAATTAAATGATATAAAAATTAATGATTAAATTATTATTTAAATATTAATAAATTTGTTAAATTTTTTATTAGTGGCATACTATTTAATTTATAAATTTAATCTTTTTAAAATTACTATAAAGTATGAAAAGAGTAATGTTATTCATATCATATTTTTTTAGAAAATAAATTCATACTATATTTTTGTATCATATTTTCATACTATCTTAGGTGACATTTGATGTAGACAGACAAATCATTTAAATTAATCAAATTTTTAAATTTAGTTTATTATTTAATAAACTAATAATTAAGAAAACTTAGTTAATTAAATTATGATTGTGATATACAAGAAGTCTTTTTCATTCATTTTCTTGGGTTTTGCAAATTTTTCAAATAATGCAACTGTTCGCATCAAATACTATTTAAGGTAGTATAAAAATGTGGTATTAAAACGTGGTATAAATAACATTTCACACAAATGATCCCATGCAGTACGTTAGTTTGTCTTGCCTATTTTGTGCGCCAATAAAATAATTATTAAATTATTAAACATGCTTTAGTGTAACTAGTTTATTAATTAATTGTGATCAACATCGTATATTTGTTGGTAAACACGTCTTAGGCCCCAGCCCTCGGATCAGTAAGGCAAAAACTTCACTATAGTTGGATGGCAAATCAATCACCCATATTTCACCAAAAACGAACACCATCAAGTACTTACATGCGAAAGGTTGTGTTCGACAGTAACGGATATTTTGGTCCAACTCAGTTCACCCGAGTAGTTGTTGAGAAATTTTATTGCCTCACGTGTTTCACTTAAATTATAATATGTGGTTTGAGATAGGTTGTTTATGTGTGTTGAGCTTTTGTTGTTAATTGTTGAGCTTGTGTGTTGTACATATATGCATTGCATGCTTGTTTCTTTCTTTTGTTGTATGTTTTTGTATGTATTTTGATGGACAAGGCTCGTTATCTCCCTGTACTATGTGTATATATGTTACTTATTAACAAAATTTACTCGTACCCTCGAGTTTTGTTCATTATAATTGAGGATGTCATAAACAATATTAGGAGGCTCTTATAGCCCACCCGAGAAAAAGAAAAAAATATCTTGGCTCTCTCCTTGGTATTCGATTTGTGCTCCCTCTCAATATCACTTGACATGCATGGTTTTTTTTTTTATATGAGATGAATTTATGATATCAATAATATAGAATGAAAGCGTATAAAGTGAGGATATATAGGGTGCTTAAAAAGATCTCGATAAAAATTTTACCAAAAATTTTAATTCGATCGAAAGAAAAAAAAGTATCTCACACAACCAAACATTAATGTTAATATACATAGCAGAGTAAATTACAAATTAACTTGGACATCTTCACTTGACATGGTTTTAGATCTAAAGAATTACAGAAGGGACAAATTGAATAATTCAAAGTTGGTTGTTTTGGCTCAATTATTTATCACCGTCGCATGTGTCATTTGGAATTCGGAAATTGCAATGTTTGGACAATATTGTGAACACTTGGGGGAGCTATAGCCAGGAAGACTTCGAATTGTATTTGTAATACGTACCAATTAAATGTCATTGGTTGATAATGTGAGGTGTGAAGGTAAGTGGATCCACATCGGTGAAATGAAAATTTTTGCAAAGACTTATAAGAAGTTAGACTACTCCTTATATTACTAATTAATTTTATGGTGGAACTCAAGAAGAACTTTCTAACTTTTTCAAGAAATAATTGATTGCTATAAAACGTCATGTGGGTTGGGGGCTCATAGCCTCATATCAAAAGTAACGCTGGAAGAAAATGGCAAGATTTCTCATCGTGCTCGTGCTAATCCTTTGCTTCTGCTTTTCATCAATTGTTAAAGTTGAAGCACAATCTCAATCTGCCCGTCTTGCTCCCAGAGAAGGTAGCAAGTCACACTTCTTCTTCCTTTTCTTTTACTTCTTAATATCCTTTCAAGGGTTTTCACGTGCAAGCCCTGCGCCCTTCATATATAGAAATTGTTCTATACATACCATACGGATTACAACGCAAGAAAAATATTTACTATATTTTTTTACATTAGATACACACTCTTTTTAATTCTCATACATCTATGTTTAATCTTATTCTTTTGTTTCATTTGATTTTTTCATTTCGATAGTTAGAAATAAAGGGTGGTGTATAAGAGGCTAAAGTGGGTGTGAAAAATAGCTCACTTTTCCCTTTGGCTTTTCTTTTTGGTATATTCCGATCCCCCTGCGTTTTTTTTTTTAAAAGACCAGTAGGTGGCTTCGCCACAACAATCCACCATTTTGGGGGCGAAAACAATTACATAGGCATTTCAGCATCTTCTGGCTACCATCATGTGATTCACCAGCGCAAGTAATCGAATCCAGAATGTGCCGTATGGAATACGAGCCTGAAATTCGTCCCCAATCACTGAGTCATCCTGTGGTGGTTTGATCCCCTGTGTTTTGACATGTGAACAATGAACATCAGTTTTGTTCCCAAAACGGGAATGCAGGGGAAAGAACAATAAAATAGGAAAATTGATGGATTTATTTTGTGCGCGCAGTGGAAGCACTTAAAGAAATAAGTACGCAACTGGGGAAGAAAGACTGGAACTTCAGCATAGATCCATGCAGCAATGACACAAATTGGGCTACCCCAAAAAATGCTGATTTTCCTTCATACAACAACACTCTCATTTGCAACTGCTCCTACCCTGCTGATGGTTTTTGCCATGTTGTCAGCCTGTATATTTTCTTGTTTCTTATCCAGTTTTCTTACACAAAATGAGAAGGAGAAATTAAAGAACAAGAAATTATTAGGGATAATTTTATGGTTCATAGGACGGTCCAGAATAAAGCCGACGTAAACTTTTTATGTATGAGCTCTAACATTTTGTAATACAGTTTTCTCAAAGGACAAGATCTTGCTGGTGTACTTCCAAAATCCATTGCGAAGCTACCCTACCTAACAAAAGTGTAAGGGAAAACTTTTTAGTTGTATATTTTGAGTTGTTTGGATTATTATTACCAATATCTTTGCTCCTGTTTCAAGTGATTTCACCAAGAACTACCTAAGCGGTACTATACCACGTGAATGGGCTTCGACGAAGTTGGAATTTCTGTAAATGATTTCTCAACTTCATGTTCAAGTTTAGCCGTATTGTAGCTTATACTAATTGAACTAACAAAATGAGTACAATATGCAGGTCCATTACTGTGAACAACTTAACGGGACAGATCCCTGACTACTTGGGAAACATTACCACCCTAATATATATGTATGCTCTGGCTTAATCTCTTGATACGACCTCATATTATTTGTAAAAATGAATTTTAAGTCACTCGGTGCAGTGTACTGTGATGACTGATGAAGGAAAATTTGTTTTCAGGAGCCTAGAAAATAACATGTTTTCTGGGTCTGTTCCTCCTGAACTAGGGAAATTGGTTAACTTGAACAATCTGTAAGCTTTTATTTAATTTGATTTAACTTGTATAAGCAAGTATTAGTTGATAAATTGGCATTGGTATCTACACAGCATTCTGAATGCAAACAATCTCACGGGAGAGCTACCGCAGCATCTCACTAATCTGAACAAGTTAACAGAACTGTGTGTTTGTACCCTTTTTCTTTCTTATTATTGTGTTGGATCTGTTCCTCCTCATCATTGTGTTGGAAGGTACCTAAGACACAAACACACAAAAACAACTAAAAAAATTCTTTTTGGGTTTTTCAAAATATTTATCAAATTTTTATGTCATTTTCGTAAGATTTCCTCAAAACACAATAAAACACACCAAAACAGCTTAAGACACTTAGAAATAGAAAAAGCAACAACACGGAAACAAATGAAACCAGTTCAAAGTCGAAGGTACAAAAATTTTCAATTTGGTCATTTTTTTTTTCTTAACACCCCCACACTTAAACTAGACATTGTCCCCAATGTCAGAAAACATAAATATGCAATTAAAAAAATAAAATGAATAAATAATACGAAACAAAATAAAGAAAAGGGACTGAAAACTTCTCTAATTTGCAGAAAACCAAGCGATGACCCCCAAGCGTAAATTTTGCAATCAACTTCAAGGGAGAAAATAACCAAACGTTCCTGCAAAGAACAGAAATAAACAGTTAAGCACGCAAGAAAATATAGAAGATGCAAACGAAAATTGAAAATGAAAATAAAAGATAACGAAAAGAACTAATAGGTGGTCATTGGTCATGACTGTTGATTTTCCACAGCTTTCATCTTGAACTGGATGGGCCTCCTTCTGGCAAGTGCTCCTCAGCTTAGTTGAGGATGAATCAGCACGTTGTCTCCACATGCTTCAAGTAGTCCGGTCTCCACGCAGGTGTGGCATCTTCTTGAACTCTTGGATCCTCTCAGACTCTACCTTCATCTGGATGCACCTCAGACTCCTCCTGCTTCGTCTGTGAGGTACTTTTGTTTTTGAAGAAGTACCTCAACACAGGTTTATTTTTGAAGTGTGTTGGGAGGGGTCTGAGATGAGTACTCGAGAGCAAGACTAGGTAAGCAATCAGGATCTCACTTTCTCCACGTTCCTCAGATGAAGGAGAGGAGAAAGCATAATATGAGATACTTTTGCTTTTAACCTTTTTAATATGAAATACTTTTGCTCTGGAAGGTTTGTTTTCTGGGGTGATCCAAGGGATGAAGAACACTGAATAACTCGAAAGCTTTCTTTGGGAAGACATTATCGGAGATGAAGAGAGTTTGAGAGGTTGAGATGCAGAGAGGTTGAGAGGGTGTGAAGGTGTGCCTTTGATGTGGAAGGCGAAGGTCGAGACTTATAGAAATTTTTCTTCCTCAACCGGAACTATTCCCTCACTATTTGTCGGCAGCCGGTGGATGGATGAACAGTGCCCGTTACGCGCTTTCTGACAAAGCTTCCGTAATTTCCGCGAAGCTGACTGCGCATGCGACGAGTGACGACAAATTGGAATGATGATCTTTTGAAAACCGGGGTTCAAAACCGGGTGCGGCTCGTGGTTTTCGCAACGCTCCACGCTGCACGTGATGAGTCACGACAAACTGGAAAAACAGAACCACGTGATTGCTGAGTCAAGCCCAGCTTTTGAGAAAGGAAACGGCTCTTTTGAGAAAGGAGCGTCGGCCTTCGATTTGCGTGAGGACGCGTCTTCAACCTCAGAGGAGCGCCTCTCTTTGATTTGCTTCTTTTTATAGAGGCGCTAATTCTGCTTCACATCACACTTGAACTCCCTTCCTCAAATACTCTCCTCTGTAAACACTCTCTTCTGCACTTCTTAATCTTTCCGATCTCTTCTTCCGCTTCAGCAATCTTAATTTTTCCGAACTCTTTTCTTCCTCAACCCCCTCTAAAAATGTCTTGCCCTTCCGACCATCGCCTAAACTTGAATGTCGGGGAAGACGATGACTCGTCTTCTCCGAACAACATTTGGAATCCATCCTTCATATCCCCCAATGGTCCTCTTACAGTCGGGGACACAATGATGAGGAACGATATAACCGCAACGGTGGTTGCAAGAAACCTTCTTACTCCCAGAGATACTAGGTTGCTGTCTATGCGGTCAGACGAGCTGGCTGTTCAGGACTCACTGGCTCTCAGTGTCCAGTGTGCAGGCTCAGTTTCAAACATGGGTCAGCGCCTGCTTGCAAGATCTCGTCAGGTGGAGTCGCTAATGGCGGAGGTGGTCAGTCTTCGGCAAGAAGTCAGAGGACTCAGGCACGAGAACAAGGAGTTGCACATGCTCGCAACTAGCTACTCAACCAGCATGAAGAGGAAGCTGGACCAGCTGCAGGAGTCGGACGGTCGAATCCAGAGTGATCATGAGCGGTTCATGGCGTTACTCCCGCGGTTTATGTTGCCTTCGTCCTCTGGAGCAGCACCAAGCGTTCCGGCTCCGGAGATTCCAACTCTGGCTCTTCGTCTTCCCGGAGCTCCGTCAACCTCTGAGGCGCCACCTAACCAAAACTAATGATTGCTATTAGTTTTTCGTATTATTGTAATTTTTTTTTTATGCTTTTAATGTTTATTTAACTAAATATATATATATATATATATATATATATATTACTAATATTATTATTATTATTATTATTAATTTTTTTTTTTCAGGGTTATTTTAAGCAAATTAAAATATGTAAATTAATGTAAAAAGGCTTTATTTACCCGCACTTAAAATAAACAAGGCCCTTAATTTATTTAAACACAAACTAAACAAAAATTAACCAAATAAAACAACTAACAAAACAAAACAAAAAAAATGCAAAGTAAAGGAAAAGAAGAGGATTAGAAATGCAAATCTGATTGCTTGGGTTGCCTCCCAAGAAGCGCTTGCTTTAACGTCTTTAGCCGGACGAATCTTTCCATTATCCTCCCCTCGGCTCCAAAGCATGAAATTTATCTTTTAATGGGAGGTGATACTTGAAATGATTCGGCAATGGTCTGAATTCTAAGTTGGGTGCCTGAATCATGAAAATGAGAAACATGTTAGTAAAAAATAAAATTAAAATTAAAATTGGAGAAGATGGCTTACTGTATCTCTCCGACACAAACTCAATAACAAAAACCATATTTTTGGATATTTTCGGGATTTTGAACTTGGCCAGATTGACTATGATGGTTGTGGCCTGTTCCGTGTCATCAAACTCAATTGCTTGGGCCTTTGTTGTCTGCACAGCCTCTTTGATGTATTCTTGAAATGCAACGCATTCTCCAGCCACTTCGATATCTTGAATCTCTTTTCTTGGTGTGCAAGGTTCGTGAACTTGTTTTGGTGCACCAAGAATCGAGATATCACTTTGCACCATTAGAAGAGCGTCCACAATGTCCTTTTCACTTTCTTCGTTATTTGGAAAAAATCTGCAAGGAAAAGAGACATTCGGTGGAAAAATGTTAGAATGAATTGAACTTGGAACAACCTCACCATAGTTGGATGACATAGAGACTTGAGGGGTTTGAGACAAGAATTCGTCTAAACTGCCCAAGTCGTCCTCCTCATCTTCTTCTTGCAGTGGCACTTCATCCAAGTTCGGGCTGTGACTGGATGGTTCTAGAACAGCCTCATCCTCCATATCACCTTCCAAAGTGATGGCTTCTTCATTTTCAACTTCTGCCTTTGAATTTGCAATGGTGGAGTTGGAGAATTCACTTTGATCTTGAATCTGTGACATGATCTCCATAATCTCCCCAACTTGCCTTTCCAATTCATCCACCTTGTTGGTCCGGTCTTGCATCTCCTGGATTCGATTTTCCACTCCCTGATTCAAAGAGGAGAGTAACTTATTAAACGTATCATTATCCAGAGATGTACCTGAATCGAATTGGGCATATTCTTGTGGTGGCTGTGACGGTTGACATGGCCATTGATAGAACTCTTCCGATGACGGCAATTGTTCTTCTTTTTGTGAGCCCAGCGTCAAAGAAATTAGTCCTTCAAGAATTTCATTATAATTTACGGCCATACTTGAATTCGATTGGAATTGTTGTGGGGGATACTGTGGTGGCTGCATAGGTCTGGAATAGAACTCGTCTTGCTGCCAATATCCATTTTGTTGAAAATGTTGAGGTTCATCCCACATTTGATTTGAATAACCTCTCCAATCCGAATTGCAAGCGTTGGAATACATATTGCCCCTTGGTTGGCTGTGGCCTTGATATCCCCAATCATCTTCATATGCAGAAAATTGAGGATATTGCTGAGTTTGATATCCTTGCCCATAGGGCACATCAAGTGTAGGGACACTTGGCATTGTGGTCCGTTCGGCATTATGCGACAATTGAGCAGTGAGTTGCGCCAATTGAGCTTGAATACTATCCATGTCTTGCTCCAATTAGTACCTAAAATTAAAGAAAGAAAAATAAATCAAATACCAAAAGTAAAACACACAAACACAAATATAAATAAAAACACAAACAAAAACACAAATATAAAAATAAACACAAACAAAAATAAAGGATTAGCAAAGTTGCTAATCCCCGGCAACGGCGCCAAAATTTGACGGGATTTTAAACCGCACAAATTAAACCCTCTTTTTGACAGTTGTAGTATGGATGTAAGTAGGGTATCGTTCTAGGCCGGGGATTAGGAGGGATTGCTAATCTACTCAAAATTAATTTAAAAATATTAAACAAGACTCAAAAATACAAAACTAGGTTAAAAACTCGAAACACACTAAAAATGACTCAAAATAATGAAAACAATTTAAAATAAAAAACTAGGAAATTAATTGGACGGAAATTAAATTAAAAGATTAAAAATAATAAAAATTAACTAAATAATAATATTTTAATAATGGGGGGGGGAATTGGTTTTTACGAAACGTAAATTAAACTTAAATAAATTACAACTTGACAAAAACATAAAATTAAAAATGAACGGATAGACGACGGATTGGCTAGAGGGTTTTTCTCCACACATGACACAAATGTAATCTAAATTGACCTTCAGTTGTTCTTCCAATAAGTTGTTAATCTCAACGCCCCAAATTAACCGTGAATTGCACTAGTTAACTTTCAGATTTTCCTAAAGTCATTAGATTGGATGATTGCATACGACAACCCAAAACATTCCCCACAAGTTCCCTACATGAATTGCATAATAGAGATACAAGCGAAAATCATTAAGTTCTATGAAAACCATAAGCATTGACGAGGCACTTATTACTATGAATTGCATGAAACTTATGCCAAGAATTTACTTAACGCGATTGTGACTAGCAACCTTCACTACTCATGAATATAAGTTCATAACGATTAGGTGAAATTCACTTATATTCTAGCATCAAATTCATGCATGTAAATTAAGTTTGCATTCTTAATCGACAAACATAAATAAGTTATTAATCAAACAGTTAAGCAAATTAAATCACAACTCAGAATTCACAACTGAAGTTACCAATTCAAATTACAAATATAATCATGGTTTTGAATTATCCTCTAGCCAAAATAAATTAATTACACATTATTTATAATTTAAAAACAGAAATAAAAAACATAAGTTTGGAGGATTAAACCGAAAGAGAGATCCAGGGTATGTGCACTGTGCATTTGCTATGCACTGTGTCTTGCTCCTGCCGTGTGTTCTGCTTTTTCTGGCTCCTTGCTGCGCAGCTCCCAGCGCTCCGTGCTCTCTGGATTGGCTCTGCCAGCTGCCACGTCTTCTCCTTGCTAGCACACCAAGGCAGCGCCCATCGTCCGAGGCCTCCACGTTCCTCCTTCAGCTCATTCTCACTGCCCCGTGGGCAGTTCTCCTTCACCTTGATTCCTGCGCGCTCTGCTGGTTGGTTGGCAGCTTACGCTGCCTTCCTTTTCGGTTTTCTGTGCGCTACACGCTGCCCTTGGCAGCTTCGGTGAGCTTCTGTTTTTTTTTCTCTGCCCGCTGCCTTTCAAGGCAGCTCTTATTCTATCTCTGGCTGCGTGCACAGCCCCAATGTATCTCCCCCCCCTTTTTAGTCTTCTCCGAGGCCTTTCTTAAGCTGCCAATTGCAGCTTTCACCAACTCCTCTCCACCGAGCCTAATGCCTGCCAGCTACACCTCACACACAAACAATATATTAAATAAAAATATATAAATAAATTTATAAATATATATATATATATATATTATTTTCCTAATGATAAATTCTAATCAACAAGCAAGATAGTTTAAACGAATTAATTACTTAACACTTCACTTATTCTATTTTTATTTTCTTAGCTTGATAAATTCTATAAAACACAAAATCAATTTTAAATAGCTCAAAATAAAACGAACTAACTAAGAAAAGACGAGTGAATTTGATATAAAAATATATATAAATATGATCCGATCAGGCTAACTTAAATATATAGCCTACTCTCTAAAAACACCAAAAGTGACTTTTTAGAGTTTTTAAACTTAAAGCTCACTCATTTTGTTTTCCTCTCCTCCCCTCTCATCCTAAATCTCTCTCTCTCACTTTTTTTTCTTTTCTTCTTTCTCTCTCCTCCAATCCCCTTTCTTCATTCTCTTTCTTCTTTCTCTCTTTCATCCTCTCTATCTCCTCTGATCATCTCTCTTCCGATCCTCTCTTACTTTCTTTCATCCTCTCTCCTCTTTCTCTTTCTTATGCAACTCCCTATCTTTGGAATTCTTTGTCTAGTTTAAGTTTTAAGATTTCAAAATTTTAAATCTTATAGCAAATAAATTTTTTAAGTATTAAAGAATTGCTTTCAAAAAATATTCTTAAAAAATGTTTGAAAAACTAGGGAACTTTTGAATACGATACTACACAGGTCCTAAATTTTTCGTACCTAAACTCATTTTTATGTGAACCAAACACCTCCTGATTAGTTACTATCCATGCATGAATTGGACCAGAACGATCGCTCATGTGTAATGAATACTTGAATATAGTCGCACTTTTCCAAAAGAAGTAAAGCGCCGATCCTCCTGAACCCTTCTCTGTCGTCGGCCTCTTGCTCCAGCTTGAGGTCAACGGAAGCCTAGCCTTTCCCTCCTCACTCTCCGCTCTATCCCTCTCTCATCCACCCACTGCTTCATCACGTTTCCATTATCTCCTTGTTTTTTGCCCTTTTTCCACCCTTGTTTCCTTCCTTTCCCCCCTCCCCACTCTCCTTCATCCCGTTTTCCCCATCTCTCCATTTTCCTCCATCTCCACCACTGCTTTTCCACCAACGCTATCACAGCTTTTCACTCTCTAAGCCACCATGGTTGGAGATTTAGTTTATCTATATTTGAATTTAGCTTTCGTTAATTTTCTGTCCGAGCATTTTGTGTCTCAGGTTACTCTGAGTTTTGTCTCAATCTCTCCTAAGTTTATCTCAGATATGTTTTCTTTACCTTGTTCCTCCCCAAACATCGCTCTTCACCGTGATTCTTCTACCAGCTACCCTTTTAAAGTTCATTTTGCACTATCTGGTAGGATTATGAGAGCGCTTCTAGCACGGGTAGCTTGCCTACCCCCATTTATCATTTATCCATTTGATTCGTTGGCCCTTATCCTAGGTGGTGGTGAAGGATCTCCAGTGGCGGTGCGGTTGTCTTGGTGGAGGTGGATGTCTAGGTTTTTCGGCTTGGTTGCTGCTATGGGCTGCTCACTTTAGGCCCTTCTCATTGTAATTTTTGTTTATAAAGTTGGGCTTTTGCTTGGCTATTTTGGACTCTCTTTTGGAGTTGTCCTTATCTTGTATTAGTTTTCTCTTTAATTAAAATTTACTTTTGTTTGTCCAAAAAAAAAGGGTTTGTCATGCACAGTCTAGCCACTTATTTTCTCCATGGTTTGAACTTTCCAAGTCAAAGGAGGTTAATCTACTTGCCGACACATAAAAGTTAAAGTAGTTAACTCAGCTCTTCAATGAATGAGGAGATGTTTCCTCTTAATTCATTACATGATGGATTTACATAACTTTATATTTATGATTCAAACGATCATATTATAATTATGGGTAAATTACATCATACTCCCTTAGGTTTGAGGTCTATTACAACTCCGTACAACATCTTTAAAACGTTTTTCATGCATCTAATACCATTTTATTTCAAAATAACACATCCGTTAGATTTTTATCCATTAGTCTATTAAATGCTGACGTGGCTGACACATTTGTGCTGATGCGGCTGCCACGTGGTAAAATAAATAAATTTTTATACATTAACAAAATTATAATATTAACCCTATTAAAAAAACAGAGAAAAAAAAGGAGGAAGAGGAAGAAGGAGAAGGAGAAGAAGGGGGCGGGAGAGGGGGGCGGCTTAATGGGATCTGGGAAAGGGTGGTGCCGGCGGGGCCTTGAATTGAGGATTACGATTCCGGTTAGGGTTGTTAATTACTGGAATTGGAGGAGTGCACGTGCATTGATGTGTGCTTGGTGGTGGAAGGGTTGCGATGGTGTTGGGGTTGGATTCGGTGTTGGTGCTAGGAGAACTGGAACTCTTTGGGTTAACAGACGGAGTCAATGGAATAACTGGTGGTACTGGAGTGAACGGTGTAATAGGAAGCCACGGGGGTTTAATGGGATCTGGGAAGGTGAGCATGATGGGGAGAGGGGGGTTTAATTGTTTGGGGGGGGGGTTTAATGGGATCTGGGTTTCGCCGAGGAGGGTGCTCCTGTCTTATCCTTCTCCTTCTTCCCTTTCTTCTGCTTCTTTTTCTTCTTCTGCGGCTCTGTCATCTTCTTCTTCTTCTGCTTTATTCTTCTTGCTTCTTTCTTCTTATTCTGCTTTTTTCTTCTTCCTTCTTCTTCGGCTCTATCTACTGCTTCTTCTGTTTTTTTTTTAATAGAATTAATATTATAATATTGTTAATGTATAAAAAAAAAAATTTTGTCACGTGACAGCTGCATCAGCACAAATATGGCAACCACGTCAGCATTTAACAGATTAATGGATGAAAAATCTAACGGATGTATTATTTTGAAATAAAATGATACTAGATTTATGAAATTGAAACGTTTTAAAGATATTGTATGGAGTTGTAATAGACATCAAACTCGAGGGGGCATGGTGTAATTTAGCCTATAATTATTGTGTAAAATTATCTTTACAAAAAGTTAATTAAATATGAAATTATTTAGGACATTAAATTGTATAAAAACAAATGAACAGATTTAATAAAAAATTACGAACTATCCATATATTTTCTACAATTGATTAACCTACAACTTTAGTTTTAATTAATTTTTTGTGTACAAATAATTTTACAAAATGATTTATAATATGAACGATTTTGATCATAAATTTTATGTAAATAAAAAACTAAGTGAATTTAGAAAAAAATTCTCCTCAATTTTGAGGAGCCAGTCTTTCTCAAAGTTAAAAGCATAAACCAAAGAGATGGTTATTACTGGGAGGAAAGGAAGCAAAACACGTAAATAATTTTCACCAACAAAAGGGTAGAACACCTCAATAATTTTGTACGTATGAGATTGAAAAATACTTGTCGTGAAAAGTCCTCGATTATTAAGTGTAATGAGGTCCCTTCATCTACTGTGACCGACATTTAATAGTATATGACATGCAGTTAATTTTGTCCTACAATTTGGTAAAGTATTGCATAATGCTTGAAAGATAAATTTAGAGTAAATTAAATCATTCCTCCTCAGGTTTGAGGTCTATTACAACTCTATACAACATCTTTAAAACATTTCACTTTCATACCTCAAGTACTATTTTATTTCAATTTCATACCTCCGTTACATTTTTCATTCATTGAACCGTTAAGTGCTGACGTGGTTGCCAAATGCGTGTCACGTGGCAAAAAAAATAATTTAAATTCTTTTTTTTAAAACCTGAATTTTTACACCAAAAAAAAAAACCTTGGGAGCCCAGCGATCAGAAGAAGAGGGAAGAAGAAGAAGGGAAGAGGAAGAAAAAATTCCCTTCGCCCCTCAGCGAAGAAGAAGAAAAAAAAAGAGAAAAGAAGCCCAGCGACCAGAAGAAGAAGGGAAGAAGAAGAAGAAAAAAAAATCCCCCCCCCCAACTAAGAAGAAAGAAAAAAAAAAGAAAGAAGTAGCGCCCAGAAGAAGAAGGGAAGAAGAAGGGAAGAGGAAGAAAAAATTCCCCCTAACGAAGAAGAAAGAAAAAAAAGACCAAAAGAAGAAGAAGGAAGAAAAAATCCCCCACTCCCCCCACCCACAACCCTCCTCCCGTCCCCCTTTGTAGACCCAGCTCCCGAGGTTTTTTTTTTTGGTAAAAATTTAGGTTTTAAAAAAAATTAAATTTTTTTTTTGCCACGTCAGCACTTAACGGTTCAATGGATGGAAAATGTAACGGAGGTATGAAATTGAAATAAAATAATACTTGAGGTATGAAAATAAAATGTTTTAAAGATGTTGTATGGGGTTGTAATAAACCTCAAACCTGAGGGGGTATGGTGTAATTTACCCATAAATTTATAGACAAACAATATGAGTCATTAAAATTTGATCCAAGGACTAAAAACACAGGCCCACTCTAAAAGTTATAATAACTTTAGCCGTTAAATCAAATTTCAAGGGTTTAGATTGTTTTATGAAAATGATTAGGTGAAAAGGATCGTAAGATGATCCATTTTCATTATTTAATTTACAAATTTAATCTCTCTAAGTTACCCTAAAGTATAAAAATTATCTTATGCGGTACGTTAGCTTGTCTGTCTATTTGTGCGCCAATAAAATAGTAAATAAATTATTAAACATGCTTTTGTGTAACTAGTTTATTAATTAATTGTCATCAACGACGAATATTTGTTGGTAAGCACATCTCAAGCCCCAGCCCTCGGATCAGTAATACAGAAACTTCACTATAGTTGGACAGCAAATCAATCACCCGTACTTCACCAAGAAGCGATTTGGATCCTCGCCAGATCCCTTGAGGATCTTAGGGATCAACGCACGCGGACCGTTGATCAAAAATCATGTGACTACAATTAAATGTTTTTATATTTTTAAAAGTAAAGTAACCTCATTTTGCATGAAAATATAAAATAAAAAAAAGATGCAAAAATACTTTAATGGAAGCAAATTAGAACAACTGATTCTTATTTATTCCACCCTTTCCACATATCATAGAAAACGATGGGATGAGTTGCAGGCTGCTAGATTTAGATGCATTTTAAGAAATCTTCTATCGTACTAAAAGAGCGAGATATGGTTGCGACGTTGGTCGTGTTGGGTGTAGTGTGCAGGCGGCGGCAGTGGTGGATTTGGGAGAAGAGATGGGGTGGGGTGGGGTGGGGCTGTGGTGGACTGGTGGGAGTCGACGAGATAGGAGACGACGGGTAGGAGGGTAGGGCGCTCTGCACACGATGAAGAGGTTAATTAGTTTTTTAAAAAGATTATTTAGTCTTCTATCACAATAAAAAATTTAAAGGCAGTAATTTAATTTTATAAAACAAATTTTGTTGTTTTTTATTTAACCCTCGCCTACAGATAATTTTAACATCTCTAATTAAAAAAAAATACTCTTCTCCCTTCCCACTCTCGCATTCTCTCGCATTCTTCCACTCGCCTTCAATTTTAAAAACAAAAATAAAAATGTTTTAAAATGGTGAAGCTTTTGGTATCTCCAAAATACCCCTCCCTAAATAGAATTCTAAAATAAAATTTTAATTTTAAAAAATCCAAACTAAATAAAAGTACATAAATAAAAAATAAGATTTAAAAAAAGAAACACTCATATGTCCACAAATGTGACAGCCCGTCCCGAGAATCTTGTACAGTTGATGTGAAGTGACGGTTTTACCCTCGAACGTTGAGTACGTAGTTGCATTTTGAATTAATGTATTGGTCCAATTACATAATTTCCTACATTTTGGGACCAATTAGAAATTAAGGAGATATTTGTTTGGATTGGTGGCTTTTGGACCACACAAACCAATTAACATCCTCTCTCTCTCTCTCTCTCTTCTCACTCCCGTACTCTCTCTCACATACTCTCTCTTTCGTCCATTTCGTACGGACAAGCTCTAAGACGCCCAAAACTTCACAGATCATAGGAACTAAAGGTACCATTGTGTTCCTTGCAAGCTCAGGAACACAACGACATTAGTTTCAGGTAAGGAAGCTCTCGATTTCACGTCGAAATCATAAACCCCGAGTTAAGTACTGTTCATGTAGTTGTTAATCGTTGTGTTTTTGGGAATTTGAAGCTTATAGGAAGCTTAGTGAGGTCCTAACGAAACTCGGAGACATTCGTTAGAGGTGTTTGGACATCGGGAAGCCAAGATCGGAGTTTGGCCGATTTTCCTCGAAATTTCATAGCAAGATCCTGTGAGTTTTAGGTCCTAAAATAGGTATAAGTTTTATTAAAGGACAAACGGAATATTCTGAGGAATATCCTTGACGGCGTCAATTGGCGCCGTCAGTGTGCAAGTCACATGACCGCGCGTGGGGGCGTGTAGGTCCGTGCACTCGCCGGCGCGTGGCGGGACGTGGAGGCCGAAAAAATTATTTTGAAAATTTCTGGGTGTTTGTGATGTCGAGTAGGTCACGTTGGTATATTCAAATGTCAAAATTGATCAACGTATGAAAAGTTATTTCTAAAGTTCCGTTTATGTACGTTAATTAACGTTTATTCAGTTACTTCTCATATAGGCGAGGCCTATCCCGATGACGAGCGTAACCAGGCTAGGCGTGGGGGCTACGATCCGGCTATTTATCAGTGAGTGGGCAGTTTGTTTTCCATACATACCTATATATATTGCTATTTTTCTCAGAAAATGAATTTAAACGATGAAATGATTTGAGATGTCATGCAAGTATCTATTTATTTTAATTATGCATTAGTACTTGCATATAATTGTGACGGTGCTGCGAACGCACAGGTAAGTATCAGGTAAGATTCTATACTAGTTATGATAAGAATGAAATGATGTGATGTGATACGAATGAATGAAATGGTGTGATTTGAGCTCATACACCTGCACATTTATATTAGTGCTCCCGCCCAGAGTTAGGGGCACAGTCTTTCACGTGTCGTTCACCTCCCGCACCGCATGCTCGCCTTGGATCCAAGTAAGTGCACAGTCCTGTTGCATAGACCACTATAGGTGGGTTCGACTAGTAGGTGACCCGCGAATCATTCGCACAGTCTTCACGTGATTGTAGCATTAGAGCATATTATGTTATATACAGAGATGAGTTGTAGACCACTAAAGGTGGTATTGATTTATGTGCAGAATAGATATATATGCAGCCGAGGGCTGAGTTGATATGATGAGATGATTATGAGCTATATATGCAGCCGAGGGCTGAGATGATTATCAAATATTTATTCACATCACAGATTTACGATATGAGCATACAGATATTTCCAGCATGATTTTGAGATATATATGTATATGACTATATTTTATTTCTGGGAAATTATACAGGTTTTACGGAGAGGGGTTATAGTTTTTTAGAAAAGAATAATTTTGAAAAGATTTGTTTTACTGACCCACTCAACTTTGTTTTTCGCCCCTCCAGGTATTAAGTAGAGTTCATTGGTGGCATACGAGGATCTCCCGGACGTTCTGACAGAATTCTCTTATGTAGGATAACCTTCAGGTGTTATTTCCATTTAGTACTTTCTGCTTGACTACACGTAAGCCATTTATGTTCTGGTTTTGTAAAAGCACTATGAATTCTCGCACTAGCACGTTACCTTAGCTTGAACTGCTAGTCATTTGGTTTTAATTCCTTCATATTCCTATTTTTAATCCTGCTTCCACACTGTGCATATGGTTACATCACACTCACGTGACGGCCAGCACGCCTCACCTTCGGTCGGGGTGTGTTAACAAATATAGTTTTTTATTGAAAAACAAAACTCAAGGCTAACTTAAATATATAGCATATTCTCTAAAAGCACCAAAATAAGTTTTTAGAGTTTTTAAACTTAAAGCTCACTCATTTTGTTTTCATCTCTCCTCTCATCTCCTTCTGATAGCGCGTTTACTAACTCGTAATTGGAATGAGAATAAGGATTCCGATTACGAATTATACATGTGTTTACTACAATTGAGAGGAACCAAAAGTGTGTGGGGCCCACACAAAAGATAGAATCCAATTCCTAAAATTGGAAGATTTGGATTCCCAACATATATAAGGTATTTGGATTCTGGATTGCCCAAGCAATTGGAATGATAATTTTTTTCCCTTTATGCCCTCACTTACTTTCATTATTTCCATGATTATCCTTTTAACCCTAGACTTATTTTTCTTTTCACCCATGTCCTTCTAGCTCATTAAGCATAATTCTATGCTCATTCACATTATGCATAACTCCATACATATGCCGAAGAGAAAAAACTACAACTTGAGCGAGAAAATTTAGATATTAAAGTCAATACTTAAATTTATAAAAAAAATAAACAAAATCATTTTAGTATGTCTATGAAATTAAAAAAAAAAGCAATTTAATTTTTTTTTCTTACTATTATATACTATATCAAATTTTATTAAAAAAAAGTATATAAAATGTTTGATTTGAGACAAGGACATTTTAGTAATCATACTGGTTTATATTCCGATTCTGCTGAATTATTAAACAGTTTTATGGAATTGTATTCTGATTCCGGATAGTTTTAGTAAATAACTTCAACAAAAATCTGATTCTGATTCTACTTTATTTCAATTCATCTTCAATTCAATTCCTCTTAATTTGATTATGGATTAGTAAACGTACTATGAATCTATTTCTCTTTTCTTCTCTCTCTCCTCAATTTTTATTCTTTTCTTCTTTCTCTCATCCAATCCCCTTTCTTCATTCTCTATTTTCTCTCACTTTTTTACTCCTCTCCTTCTCCTCTGATCCTCTCTTTTCTATCTCTCTCTCTCTCCTCCAATCCTCTCTTACTTTTTTTTTCTCATCTCACCTCTTTCTCCTTCTCATACAACTCTCTTTCTTTAGATCTGTTTATCTAGCTTAAGTTTTAGGATTTTAAATTTTAAATCTCATATCAAATAAGTTTTTGAGTCTTAAAGAAAATTACTTTTAAAAAATATTCTTAAGAAATGTTTGAAAAATTATAAAACTTTTGAATAGAATATCAAACAGACCCTAAATTTTTCGTCACCAGACTCTTCTTTATGTGAACCAAATGACTCCTAATTAGTTGCTATACACACATGAATTGGACCAGAGTGACTGTGCATGTGTAATGAATACTTGAATATTACTCGCAATATTGTTTTGTCCTTCTGATGGCTTTTCCAAAAGACAAGGTTTGTCATGCACAACCTAACTAATTTTCTCCATGATTTGAACTTTCCAAGTCAAAGGAGGTTAATCTACTTGTCGACACATAAAAGTTAGGGTAAATTATAAAAAACTACCTCAACTATTGGGTCGAAAACAGTTTCATAACTCATCTTTAAAAAATTTCAATGTCATACATTTGCTTACGAATTTGTTACAATGTCATACCTCCCGTCAATTGATTGTTAATTCCTCAGTTAAATGCTGACGTGACATGTGACGTGGCATACTTTTTATTAAAAAATTATTAAAAACTTTAAAAAATATTTAAAATATTAATTAAACATTAAAAAAATTTAAAATACAATTATTTAAAGGTCCAAAATTAAAATATTATTTTAATTAAACATTTAAATTCGTCTTTGTCATAGACCCACTGTCTTTGACGACAAACCACCTACCTTCTTCCCTCCCACCCGTGTCCCCGATGCACCCTTCCTCCCTTCACTCAAGAACCCCCAGCGCCCTCTCTTCATCCATCTCCTCATCCCTCCCATGGCGCTCCTCCTCCTTCTGCTGCTTCACTAACCTCCCCACATCTCTCCCCCTTTCTCTCTCGGTCTCTTCCCCCCCCCCCCCCCCCACCTTCTTCATATCTCCTATAAATCTACGCCCAGAGCTCTCTCCCTTTGTCTTCCTCTTTCTCATCGTCTGTTTTTTATTATCACACCCGGATTTTCACTAATCGTCGACGCCATCCGTCGATTTTTTTATTATTTTGTTGACCGATATAAGGAGGGTGGGAGGTGGTTCTGGGAATAATTTGGGGGGTGGGGGTGGGATAGTTGGGACGACGACGATTTCAAATCTTCGAACGATATGAGGAGGGTGGGAGGGAGGGAGTCGAGCGATGGCGTGGGATCTGGGTTTGGGGAAGACGAAGGGGCAGCGGCGGTGGGGTGGTAAAGGATAGGAGCGGGGAAGAAGGGGGTGGGGTCTGGGTTTGGTTTTGGGGAAGACGGAGGGAGAAACGGGGGAGAGGTGTGGGGAAGTTAGTGACGCAGGAGAAGGGGCAGGGGGATGAAGGCCATGGGAGGGAGGATGAGATGGAGGGAGTGAGTGCGGGGGATGGGGTGTTTCTGGAGTGAATGGAGGAATGGTGTCGGTGGGGGTGGTAAACGGGTGGGAAGGGGTTTCGGGGGAAGAAGATGAACATGGGGGAAGGAGAAGGGGGAGGGAGGGTGGGTGCAGGGGGAAGACGAACTGGTTTTTTTTTTTTTTTTTGGGTTGCAGGAATGGAGATCTAGGAAGAACATGAACATGGGGGAAGAAGAAGTGGGGTGGGTAATCGAATCTGGTGGTTTTTTTAATTATTTATTTATAATTATTTATCAGATTTTTTATTATTTATTTATAATTATTTAAATTAATTATTATTTTAATATTTAAAAAATATTAAATGATTTTTTTAAGTGTTTAATACTATTTTATTCATTTTTTTAATAAAAAGTGGACCCCGCCTCATGCCACGTCAGCATTTAACTGAGGAACTAACGGATGACTAACGGAATGTATGACATTGCAACAAATTCAAAAGTAAGGATATGACATAGAAACTTTTTAAAGATGAGGTATGAAACTATTAACGACCCAATAGTTGAGGTAATTTTTTGTAATTTATCCTAAAAGTTAAAAGGAATTAACTCGGCTCATCAATAAATGGGAAGATGTCTCCCCTCCATTCATTACGTGAGGGAATTACGGAACTTTATATTTATAATTTGAACAGTTATATTATAATTATTGTGTAAAATTATTTTTATAAAAAATTAATTAAATATGAAATCATTTAGACCATCAAAATGTATAAAAATAGATGGACCAATTCGGTAAAAATTGTGAACTATCTATCTATTTACTATAATTAATTGACCTAACTAACAACCTTAGTTTTAAATGATTTTTTTTTGTACAAATAATCTTTACAAAATAATCTATAATATGAGCGGTTTTTTATCATAAGTTCTATGTAAATTAGAAACTAAGTGAATTTAGAAATAATTTCTCCCCAATCTTGAGGAGCCAAATCTGTCTTAAAGTTAAAAAGCATAAACCAGAGAGATGGTTAATATTGGGAGGAAAAGAAGCAAAACACCTAAATAATTTTGGGAGGTTTAATAAAACACCCCCGGTACTGTTTACTTTTAACGAAAAACCGCTTTTTTACCTTTAACTGTCATTATTCACTATACCTTTAAAAGTGGCTTTTCGTTAAAAGAAAAGTTTTCAAACCCTTTTCGTTAGTTTTCCTAATAATTTTTGTAAACACGAAAATTTCCTGAAGACACAAGAACACGTGTACAAAATATATTTGTTATTTGATGAATTTTTTGGGTTACAATCTCTATTTGTTCCTCTGATTCGATCTCCGTAAGACTTTGATTTGTGGACTTGATCCAAGGACCGTCGATGCTTGATCTTGGATGAACAGGGGGAAGTTTCTTCAAGGGCCGTTGGGCTTGATCTTGAAGTTGGATGAACGGATTTTCAGGGAGCGTTGGGGCTTGATCCTAAGTTGGATGAACGTTGAATGACGAACGGTTCTTCAAGGGCTTTTGAGCTTTGTTCTTGAAGATGGATGAACGACGAACAAAGAACGATGAACGATTGATGAACTTCAAGGGGGTTTTGGGCTTGATTCTTGAAGAACGGAAGTGTGGATCCAAGGGCCATCGAGGCTTGATTTTGGAAGGTGGATGGACGTTGCTTCAAGGGCCGTCGGGGCTTGATCTTGAAGAGCGGATGAACGGATCTTCAAGGGGCCTTTGGGGCTTGATCTTGAAGGTGGATGAACGGATGAACGATGAATGGATCTTCAAGGGGCTTTTGGGCTTGATCTTGAAGAACAGTTGTGTTGATCCAAGGGGCTGGGGCTTGATCTTAGGATGGATGACCGTTTCTTCAAGGGCCGTTGGGGCTTGATCTCGAAGAACGATGAACGAAGAACGAAGAACGAAGAACGAACTTCAAGAGAATTCTCTTCCAATTTGGGAGTAGAGAAAAAATGTGTGAATTGGTCAATGAAAATGAATGGAATGGCTTCCTATTTATATAATTCCAAAACTTGATTTTTGGATTTAAATAATCAGATGAAATAAGTCGTTTCTGCCAGGTGTTGACACGTGTCCTGTTTGACGGCTTTTCTAACTCTTTTCAAATTTGCGTCGAATCACACACTATGTGTACAATTTATGTAATACATGAGCGTTAACATTTTGACTATCGGTCAACATTTTATTTACCAAAATTTCACTGTCTACAAATGCCCCCACTTTAAAGCGTGTCGTATACATGTGCTTGTCACGTGTAGAAGATGCGTTTTGAAGTCCCTTAATGTAGACGTCGATCCAAGGGCTGTCTTGGCTTGATCTTGGATCGGGCTGGGATCTCCTTCAAGTGCCGTTGAGGCTTGATCTTGAATTGGGCTGAGGTCTATTCAACTTTGCTAGGACGAATCGGCACGTGTATTTGTTGTGCTTGTTGACTTTCCACAGGCTTCATCTTGAACTGGTTTTGATTCAAGGGTGATGGACACTTGATCTTGAATCAGGATTGCAATTTCTCCAAGGGTCGTTGAGGCTTGATCTTGAAGGTTGATTCAAGGGTGTTGGACACTTGATCTTGAATCAAGTCTTGATTTCTCCAAGGGCCGTTGAGGCTTGATCTTAAAGTTTGTCGGACCACGAGCGGCTTCACATGGCAAGTGATCTTTGGCTTATTTGAAGATGAATCAGCACGTGCATTTGTACGGCCCATGCTGCTTTATTCTCTGCTTTGTTTCTTTTGCATGGCAGGCTTGCATTAGGTAGAGGTGTTGGTCTGTTTCTCTGTTCAATCTTTCCAGGTGCCAACTGATTGCTTTCCTTCTCCTTTGTTCTGCAAGCAAGAGCAAGGGTAAAGGAAAATCGTGCCATAAGATACCTTTGCCTTCGACCCTGCTGATATGAGATACTCTTGCTTTTGAAGAAGTATCTTCCCACACGTTGATTCTTGAACTGGGTTGGGGAGTTTTTACTTGCAAGCGATCCTCAGCTTAGTTGAGGATGAATCAGCACGTTGTCTCCACATGCTTCAAGTAATCCGGTCCCTATGCAGGTGTGGCATCTTTTCTTGGATCAACTCGGACTCATTCTGCTATTCGATGCAACTCAGACTCCTCCTGCTTCGTCTGTGAGATACTTTTGCTTTTGAAGAAGTATCTCTCCATAGGTTTATTCTTGAGCTGGGCTAGGAGGGCTCGAAGATAAGTACTCGAGAGCAAGACTAGGTAAGCAATCAGGATCTCTCTTTCTCCCTGTTCTTCAGATGAAGGTGAGGAGAAAGCATGATATGAGATACTTTTGCTTTTAACCTTCATGATATGAAATACTTTTGCTCTTGATGATTTGTTTTCTAAGGTGTTCCAAGGGATGAAGAACACTGAGTGACTCGAGAGGCTTCGTTGGGAAATCATTCTCAGAGATGAAGAGAGGTTGAGTAAGTCTGCCTTTGCTATGGAGGGCGAAGGTAGACACTTATAGGAATTTCTTCACAACCGGAACTATTCTCTTACTCTTGTCGGCAACCGGTGGATGAATGAATAGTAAAAATTACGCGCTTTCTGACAAAGCTGCCCGTAATTTCCGCAAAGCTGAAAGTACATGTGACGAGTGACGACAAATCTGGAAAAGCCGATCTTTTGAAATCCGGGGGTCGGCTCGTGGTTTCTGAGCAGGTCCGAGTTTTGAGAAAAGAGTCTGGCTCTTCGATTTGCGAGCGGGCGCCTCTTCGATTTCTGAGTAGTGCCTCTTCGATTTCTGAGTAGTGCCTCTTCGATTTCTTCTTTTTATAGAGGCACTAATTTGGTTCCACAGCACACCTGAATTGCCGTAAACACTCTCTTCTTGCACTTCTGAACTCTTAATCTTTTCGATCTCTTCTTTCTCGACACCTTCAGAAAAAATGTCTTGCCCTTCTGACCGTTGCCTTAACTTGAATGTCGGAGAAGATGATGACTTGTCATCTCTAAACAATATTTGGCATCCGTCCTTCATATCCCCCAATGGTCCTCTTACAGTTGGGGACTCTATGATGAGAAATGACACAACAGCTACGGTGGTTGCTAGAAATCTCCTTACTCCAAGAGACTGTAGGTTACTATCCAAGCGGTCAGACGAGTTGGCTGTTCAGGACTCTCTGGCTCTCAGCGTCCAGTGTGCAGGCTCAGTTTCAAACATGGGCCAACGCCTTCTTGCACGATCTCGTCAGGTTGAGTCTCTGATGGCTGAGGTGGCTAGTCTTCGGGAAGAGGTCAGAGGACTCAGGCACGAGAATAAGGAGTTGCACATGCTCGCTACTAGTTACTCAACAAGTATGAAGAGGAAGCTGGACCAGCTGCAGGAGTCTGAAGTTCGGATTCAGAATGATCATCAAAGGTTTATGGCGTTACTCCCGAGGTTTCTGTTGCCTTCGTCATCTGGAGCTGCACCAAGTGTTGAGGCTCCGGATAATCAAACTCTGGCGCTTCGTCTTTCTGGAGCTCCGTCGACTACTGAGGCTCCTCGTGACCGTCTTTGAAGAGTCCCTGCTTGTTTGCCCATTTCTTTGTAATTTTTTTTTCCAGTATGTGTAATGCAAATTTGTGTAATTTTCTGAGAAATAAATAAAATGAACTTTTATTTTACTAAATGTATTTTTTTCTTCTTTATTTTTTTAATAATTTTTTTTATGTGGTATTTTTTTATGCCACATATATATATATATATATATATATATATATATATATATATATTTCTGCTTTCGGTGCATCTGAGCACACTTTGGATACCTTTTTTTTTTTTTTTGCTTTCGGTGGCTACCCATTTCCTTCACATGTGGTGCCAGATGCACCCAGCAAGCTTCCATCATTTTCTTTTCACGTGGTGGTGAGGCCACCATTCCACCATCCTTTTATTTTTTTATTTTTTTTTCTTTACATTCACTGCTTCCTCTGCCTGGATTTGTGGGTGAAAACCCAAGTCGAGTCCGGGAGAAGATGAAGAAGAAGGAGAGCTTGGAGAAGAAGTGCACGGCAAGGAAGCTGCATGGAGATGGAGGACCCGAGACAGAGATGCAACTTCTGCCATTCAGTTCCCAATTTCTTCTCCCGACATGGAAGAGAGTTGTAGCTTCGTGCTCCGCCGCCGTATTCCAAATTTTGGTGGTGATGATAAGAGCTGCTTGAACTCTACAGCAGCGTGCCCAATCCGAGAGACGGGTCTTCGATTCCACTGATAATCAACCTCCGGATGGACTGCTTCTCGACCAGGGAACTCAGTTAAAACACCATCCCAGTCCTTCATGCCGAGGCGTGTAAAGCAAACCAGTTGTTGTTGTGCGAGAGTTCGGTGAAAACGGAGCTGATGAAGCCCACTAACAGGCGCGCAACAACTACTCTTGATGGTTCTGTCCCACAACTGGGATTCGGGATGCGAGAGAGCGGGTGTTCTTCCTCAATGCAACCCTTCAGAGAAAGAGAATGGTGGCTCTAAGGAGGTTTGTGAGAGGTTGCAGCGAGCTCCATTCGATCTGTCATTCGTCCCCTTGAGCACCTGCTCCACCATGTTCCCAAATTGATGATCTATTCTTTCAGTGAATGCACATAAGCGATTCCATCCACAAACAGAATCGAGAAATGGTTTCCAGAAGGCAGGGTCTTGACATGCTTTCCGATCGCAAAGGTCTTCTTTTCAGGCATAATCTGAATGCCCCAATCTTGAAAGGCGTAATCTCATAGTTTCTGAGATCGCGGCTGCTCCAGTACGTCCGGATGGCGAGCAGATCGTGCGACGGTGAGAAGATGAGACGGATTCGAGAGCCTTCTTCTGCTGCTGGGTGTCAACAGGACTGTGCAGGAAAAGATTAGAATTGGGATATTTGTTGAGAATTTTGTCGAGGATGGACGACCCCGTGAGCTCGAGCTAGCCTCCACTGTCATGGAAACAAGGGTGGGGTTTCCGGAACTTCTCCGGATAGCTGGTTATTCGACACGTTGAAGAACCGGAGGGAGGTCTGGTTAAGCAGCGGAATGGGACCGGTGAACCTGTTGTCCTGCAAGTACAGGACGTAGAGGCGGCGAAGCCTGAGCAGCGACATTGGGATTTCGCTGGAGATTTTGTTTCCGGCGAGGACGACGACTTTGAGGCGGTGGAGGTCCGGAATGGAAGAGGGGAAAACGCCGGAGAAGTTGTTGTCGTTTAGGAAGAGGGATTTGAGGTTAAGGAGGCCGGAGAGGTCGGGGATTTGGCCGGAGAGGGAGTTGCCTTTGAAGCTGAGGACTTGGAACTGGTCCAGCCGGTTCAAGATCTTGGGATCCAGAACTCCGGTAAGGTTCGAATACTCCAGCACAAGCTTCGTAACTCTCCATCTCAGGCATTCCTTCACGCCTTCCCACTCGCACACGTTGCTTCCCTGCCGCCACGGCAGCGTGTTTTGAGGGTCAATTGTAGATTTCAGAGTTAACAGAGCATCTGCATCTCCTGCTTTTGCTGAACCCAAAAAAACCCAGAACAACAATGGCAGCAATAAGAAAAAGATTTCACTTTTTTGGGAAAACATTTCTGAAAATCTGCGGATTGGATAGATTTTTCAGACCGCTCACATCTTGAAAATGCAATATTTGAACTTGGATTTTGCTGATTGAGAAAACACAACTCGGAAATCAGAATCTGAATTGTGTGTATGTATATGGAACTTTTTTTGAATCCCAAAAGCGAAATGATTTTGAACTATTTGAGTTCACTTTCCTTTCTCAGTCTCTGCCCAGTCGCTTTCCAAATCTTCAAGATCTAACACCATCTCGTCAAATTTGAGTGAGCTATGTTACTATGTATATAGCAATAGCATTGTTAGCAGAAACTTCGTTCTTTGAGTCGATCGTTCACTGTGCTGCTGCTGCAACTGGACCATTGATTGATTCGACAGCTTGAACCCAAAGAAATGGTTTTCTACTTCTGCTTCTAAGAAAAGCACTTCTAATTTACTCTACTTCGAGCTGCGGAGGAGGAGCATTTAAGGTGCAAAAATCCCCATTGGTGAGGTCTGCGTACTGGTCAATGGGGAGACACCAAAATAGCGGGGCTTGGCAATTCGACATCGTTTCTCTGCAACTGTTATTTTTTTGCAGCGTAAGCTTCACGTGAAGGAAGCTCGAGGAAATGAGAGAGAGTCGATATGCTTGCTGGTCTGTCTCATATTAGGTCCAGAGACTGAAAAACAAATCTTGAGCCGGGTTTGGACCATGGTGTGCAACAGTTAGGCTCATTGTTCCTTCTGATGGGCTTGGAAGGATGGAAGACATACATATGTTTTTTTTTTTAAAATGCATAAAACTTATGTATTTCCTTTTTTTTTTTTGAATACATCATAACATATGTAAATTTTTTTTTAAATACATAAAACATATGTATAATTTTTTTTTTCTAATAAAACATTATTTTTTTATTTTGATGTGACTGAACTCAAACATTTGAATATTTGAGATGCCTACGTACCCTTCTAACGAAAGGGATCAAGTCAAAACGTAGTTCAAAGTACATGCATTTTTTTTTTGTATTTTCTTTTGGTGCCGTTTGTAGTTTTAACTCATGTAGGCAAGAAGTGTATTGTTGTCGCCTTTTAGACTCGTGCGAACGAGGAGTGTTAATGTTGCCTATTATGCTCGTGCAAACCAGGAGTGTTTTGCCATGCAGTTTTGGGTTTGTGCCGGCGAGGAGTCTTGTGTGTCACCTTTTATGCTCGTGCAAACAAGGAGTGTTGGTGTTGCCTTTTATGCTCGTGCAGACCAGGAGCCTTGATGTCGCCTTTTATGCTCGTGCAAGCCAGAAGCCTTAATGTTGCCTTTTATGCTCGTGCAAACCAGAAGCGTTGGTGCTTTGCAGTTTCAGCTCATGCAGACAAGAAGCATCCGTTCATGCAGTTTAGGCTCGTGCGAACGAGGAGCATGATGTCTTGCAGTTTCAGCTCATGCAGACAAGGAGCATGGTGTCTTGCAGTTTTAGCTCATGCAGACCAGGAGCAGCACACGAATTTGTCAAGCCATTTTGGAGAAGCGTTCCTCGCAATCTTTGTAGCAAGGAGTTTTGACCAGGTGTTTGAAGAAATCTTTCGGGAGGAAATCGCGCATCGTGATGGGAATAAGCGATCTTTGTGTTGAATTTTCATCATTTTCAACAATTTCCCGTTGCTTTGGAGATTGGCAAAAACTGTTTTGCCTCATTTCCGGTTGGTGGACTTGTGGTGGAGGCGTAGGCTTCATGTGCCATTTCTTTGGAGCAACATGAATCCATCCTTCAACTTTGCTTGATTCGGAGCATGCCCTCAGCAGTGGCGATGAAGACTTCGAATCAAATGTTTCGGAAGTGACGGTGGTATAATTTGACTTTACCACATTGTCAAGATCCAACTCGATGATTCCTTGCTGAGCCAGCCTCATGATGAGATCTTTCAACACGAAGCATTTTTCTGTTGGATGACTGATGAAGCGGTGGTACTTGCAGTACCTTGGGTTGTCGGTGCGATTTATTTCTTCAGGCCATCAGCATTCGGGTAAATCGATCACCTTCTTCTCCAATAAGTCTTCCAGCATTGCTGCCACGTCGGAGTCCGAAAAAGGATACATCTTCTGCTCTAGCTCCCTCAAGGTGTTTTTGTACTTGTCTTAGGTGCGATAAGGCTCTCCTCTCTTTATCTCCCTCGTTTTGTACTTGGACGAGATTTTGACGGGGACAGTATTGACGGTAAAAGCTTCTTTGGCGGGCTTCTTCCCAGTCTCGTCCACCTTTGGGGCAAACATTTTCTCTTTGAAGTTGGTGGTTGGCTCCTTTTTTTCATGGTTGGCGATGCTCAATTCCATGTCATGGGCGCGGGTTGCTAGCTCTTCGAAGGTCCGCGGTTTGATGCCTTAGAGGATGTAGTGCAGTCTCCATTGCATGCCTTAGATGCACATCTCGATCGAAGAGCGCTCTAAGAGTCTATCTTTGCAGTCGAGGCTAAGGGTGCGCCATCGGTTGATGTAGTCCACAACTGGCTCATCTTTCCACTGCTTTGTGCTTGTCAGCTCCAGCATGCTGACTGTGCGGCGGGTGCTGTAGAAGCGGTTGAGGAATTCTCATTCCAATTGCTCCCAGCTGTCAATGGATTCGGGCTTGAGATCGGTGTACCAATCAAAGGCGTTACCTTTCAGCGAGGGCACAAACTGCTTGGCAAGGTAGTCCCCTTCAGTTCCCGCGTTGTTGCAAGTTTCAACAAAGTGGGCGATGTGCTGTTTCGGGTTTCCCATTCCATCGAACTGCAGGAATTTGGGTGGTTGATAACCCATTGGCATCTTCAGGGCATCAATCTTCTTGGAGTAAGGCTTTGAGTACAACCCGGAGGTATTTGAGCTCCCTTGGTACTGTGCCTTGATGGTGTTGGCGATCATCTCCTGCAACTGCTTAATGGAGAGAGATCCCATGAGCGCCACTGCTTGGTCTGGCTCTGATTTTTCTTCAGTTTTCTCCACCGGAGGCTTTTCTTCTTCGTCGCCACCTTTCTTAGAGCCAGAGTCGGATTCTTCATCATGTTGTGCCCCCAATTTGCTCACGAGCATAGCGATCTTCAAATCTTTTTCTTCAAGGGTCTTTGTCATCATCGTAAACATCTCATTCATCTGAATCAGCTGTTCTTCGATGGGGGTGGCGCCAATGATTTGTTCCTTGTCTGAAGCCATTGCGCTTGAAGTGTGCTTTAGATTTCTTGAACGGAGAAAGAGATGAGAGGTAGAGATTGTCCCACTGGGCGTGCCAAATTTGTAAACACGAAAATTTCCTGAAGACACAAGAACACGTGTACAAAATATATTTGTTATTTGATGAATTTTTTGGGTTACAATCTTTATTTGTTCCTCTGATTCGATCTCCGTAAGACTTTGATTTGTGGACTTGATCCAAGGACCGTCGATGCTTGATCTTGGATGAACAGGGGGAAGTTTCTTCAAGGGCCGTTGGGCTTGATCTTGAAGTTGGATGAACGGATCTTCAGGGGGTGTTGGGGCTTGATCTTGAAGTTGGATGAAAGTTGAATGACGAACGGATCTTCAAGGGCTTTTGAGCTTTGTTCTTGAAGATGGATGAACGACGAACGAAGAACGATGAACGATGGATGAACTTCAAAGGGCTTTTGGGCTTGATTCTTGAAGAACGGAAGTATGGATCCAAGGGCCGTCGAGGCTTGATCTTGGAAGGTGGATGAACGTTGCTTCAAGGGTCGTCGGGGCTTGATCTTGAAGAGCGAATGAACGGATCTTCAAGGGGCCTTTGGGGCTTGATCTTGAAGGTGGATAAACAGATGAACGATGAATGGATCTTCAAAGGGATTTTGGGCTTGATCTTGAAGAACAGTTGTGTTGATCCAAGGGCCGCTAGGGCTTCATCTTAGGATGGATAAGCATTTCTTCAAGGGCCGTTGGGGCTTGATCTCGAAGAACGATGAACGAAGAACGAACTTCAAGAGAATTCTCTTCCAATTTGGGAGTAGAGAAAAAATGTGTGTGAATTGGTCAATGAAAATGAATGGAATGACTTCCTATTTATAGAATTCCAAAACTTGATTTTTGGATTTAAATAATCAGATGAAATAAGTCGTTTCTGCCAGGTGTTGACGCGTGTCCTGTTTGACGGCTTTTCTAACTCTTTTCGAATTTTTGTCGAATCACACACTATGTGTACAATTTATATAATACATGAGCGTTAACATTTTGACCATCGGTCAACATTTTATTTACCGAAATTTCACTGTCTACAAATTTCCTGAAGACACAAGAACACGTGTACAAAATATATTTGTTATTTGATGATTTTTTTGGGTTACAATCTCTATTTGTTCCTCTGATTCGATCTCCGTAAGACTTTGATTTGTGGACTTGATCCAAGGATCGTCGATGCTTGATCTTGGATGAACAGGGGGAAGTTTCTTCAAGGGCCGTTGGGCTTGATCTTGAAGGTGGATGAACGGATGAACGATGAATGGATCTTCAAGGGGGCTTTTGGGCTTGATCTTGAAGAACAGTTGTGTTGATCCAAGGGCCGCTGGGGCTTCATCTTAGGATGGATGAGCGTTTCTTCAAGGGCCGTTGGGGCTTGATCTCGAAGAACGAAGAACGAAGAACGAACTTCAAGAGAATTCTCTTCCAATTTGGGAGTAGAGAAAAAATGTGTGTGAATTGGTCAATGAAAATGAATGGAATGGCTTCCTATTTATAGAATTCCAAAACTTGATTTTTGGATTTAAATAATCAGATGAAATAAGTCGTTTCTGCCAGGTGTTGACACGTGTCCTGTTTGACGGCTTTTCTAACTCTTTTCGAATTTTCGTCGAATCACACACTATGTGTACAATTTATGTAATACATGAGCGTTAACATTTTGACCATCGATCAACATTTTATTTACCGAAATTTCACTGTGTACAATTTTCACCAACGAAAAGGTAAAACACCTCAATAATTTTGTACATATGAGATTGAATAATACGTGTCGTGAAAAGTCCTCGATTCTTAAGTGTATGAGGGAGTGTCACTTCATTTACTGCGACTGACATTGAATAGTATTCTAGCTCTATATAATATTATAATCTGACATACAGTTAATTTTGTCCTACAATTTGGTAAAGTATGGAGTAATGCCGTTAAATTTGTAGTTAAAATTTGATAAATTAAATGATATAAAAATTGATGATTAAATTATTATTTAAATGTTAATAAATATGTTTATTTTTTATTAGTGGCACATTATTTAATTTATAAATTTAATCTTCTTAAAATTACTCTAAAGTATGAAAATGATCTCATACAGTACGTTAGTTTGTCTTGTTTATTTTGTGCGCCAATAAAATAATTAATAAATTATTAAACTCTTCTCCCTTTCCACTCTTATGTTCTCTCTCATTCTTCCACTCGTCCTCAATTTAAAAAATAAAAATAAATGGTGAAGCTTTTGAGTATCTCCAAAATACCCATCCCTAATTAGAATTCTAAAATAAAATTTTAATTTTAAAAAAATCCAAACTAAATAAAAATACATAATAAAAAATAAGATTTAAATAAGCAAATTGTTAGACACATAAGCGCGTGACAAGACAGTAATTTATGAAGTAGAGGTCGTTGGCTTGGATTCAGAAGGTAAGAGAGAATTTTTTCTGAACAAACAATATTATTTATATTATGGAGAGGAGGTAGGATTAATTTTACAATTAGCTAGTAATAATTTGGTTTAAATTTGTCTTTAGCGATAATTGAACTTAAAACTTCTCACTTACTAAAGAAAAGGAATATCATAGTGAGGAGAATTTTTTAACAATCTACTATTCCTCCATTTCAAGATTGAGAATTGTACTTAATATAAGAGGAAAACTAATGAAAAAGACTTGAAAACTTTGAGTTTTAACGATAAAGACAAAATAAAAAATAAAGTGAATGGTACAAATATTGACTTTGAAGTGCAAAAATGTAATTTTTTGTTAAAGTAAACAGTACCGAAACTTTTCGTTAAAATTTCCTTATATAAGAGCCTGCAGACTGAGGCAACAGAGCTCCATGGAGTGTGAAGTAAAATGGCAGCAAGTCAAAACCTTTCAAAGTTGTTCTTCTGCTATGCTGCTCTACTCACAGTGCTTATCTGCATTAAGCCAATCAAATACCGGGAGCAGGTGGGCACTCTTGCATATGATGAAGGTAAAGGGCTCTCTTACTTTGAAATCTTTACTTTTGATGTTTCATATGTGTGAAGTGATTACAATTTTAGTTGCTGGAATTGGATTGCTCATTTGAAAAATGTATGTTTATGGTGGAAATAACTTTAATTTGTAAGCTTTTTAGACAAAATTTGACAGGAAATTGTATAAGAACAGTGCTTATGCATGAATTTTTTATGGACTAAACTGTCAATTTGCCCTCTGAACTATCACTTGATTATCGATTTCTCCCATGAACTTTTTAATTAGAAAATTAAGGACTTAAACTAATTTTTTTGGCCAATTTCCCCCATACCATTAGTTTTTCATAGATTTCATCCAAATTAATGTTAACTCTTATCACGTGTACACCATGTGACTTTCCTTTGTAGACAAAAGTGTCACTTCGCCAGACCTTTAGACACAAAAACTATAGAATCACACATATTTGCATAGGTTTATATTTTAGAAATCTAAGGTTTTCAATTATTTTAAAGAGTGAAGCGACCGAACTACCCTTACATGTTGTGCACATGCTTCTATTTAACATAAATTTGGATAGAATGAATAAAAAATTAACAACAGGGGTAAATTAGTCAAAAAATTAGTTTAAGTCCTTCATTTTTCAATTAAAAAGTTCAAGGAGCAAATCGAAAGTTAGGTGATAGTTCATGGATCAAATTGACAGTTTACTCATTTTTTATGAGGTTCAAAATTTTCTATGTTTTCTGTGTCCAATTGTATTAGACTTACTAGAAAGGATGAAACTTCATCTTATCCATTACTTGCTTTTGTGAAAAGTGGTTTTGAGATTGTGTTTCTGTGCAATTGGGTGTGGCAGTGGAAGCACTTCGTGAAATAGCTGTGCAAAAAGGATTTGAATTTCAGTGATCCTTGTAGCAATATTCCGACTATTTCAATCCCGCATACAGAGCAGTATAACAACACTCTCCTCTATAACAACTGCTCTTTCTCTGGCAATGTATGCCACATTCAAAGCATGTAAGCAATTTTTACGAGCTGTAATATATAATTTTTGCTCTAAATTTCCTGTAATGGTTACTGGCCGATGCTACAATTGCAAGTGTATGAAGGTTTTTTGTCTTTATCAAGTTGTAAGAGATTGCGATTTTTAGCACAACATTCATAACCTATAAGTTATGGATCCTTTTCATGCAATTTTCTTACCGGACAGGACCTTGATGGTGTGCTTCCGCCAGCATTGTCGAAGCTACCTTACCTTAAGCAAGTGTATGAAGATATTTTCACTATTTTGTTTTAGTTTCTACGACCACCAATCTATTAAGTTTCCGTCTGAATTCTTAATAGCACTGTTTCTTTATGGTCGTAGTAATTTGGGCCAGAATTGCCTTAGCGGTTCAATACCACCCGAATGGAATTCTACCAAGTTGGAATTTCTGTAAGTGACTTCTAGACTTTTGTTTGAGGTTGATGATAAACTCGCCTAACAATTATTGAACTAATGTCATACCCATGCAGGGTTCTCAGTGTGAACAACTTGTCAGGACCTATTCCTGGTTATTTGGGAAGCAAAACTACTCTCCAAGCACTGTATGCATCTATTCTTTCTTCCATTGCTATCACCTCATTCAGAATAGTTAGTTTTGTGCACCAATACCAACTTGACAAGGCTTTGCTTTCAGGGCCTTGGAGAGCAACTTATTTTCTGGAACTCTTCCGCCGGAATTGGGCAATTTGGTTAACCTGGAGTTTCTGTTAGTTTTCTATTTTATCGTCCTTTGTAACTTTATATGTTTATATTTTTTAATTTTATTGGATTTTCATAAGCAAGTATATATGTTAATTGACAACGGTTTGGTCTTGTTTTACCATCGGAAACTACAGCTATCTTCGTGCTAACAATCTCACTGGTGAGCTGCCTTCGGCCCTCACTAAAATGACCAAATTAAGACTACTGTAAGTGATATGACCACCTTAAATAATGTAGGTTCGTTCCATGAAATATTTATGGTTTATGTCATTTAATATTTCGGCTTTTTATGGCATTATTTACAGTCAGATTGGCAGTAATAACTTCACTGGAAGAATACCTGACTACTTTCGAAGTTGGAAAAACCTCTGGGCCTTGTAAGAGATCTCTTTTATTGCACTTCCTAAATTCTCAACTGAAATATTTTCATGTGTAATCCTAAATCCATCAAATATGTTGTTTACAGAGAGATGCAAGCGAGTGGTCTTGAAGGCCCCCTTCCATCTAGTCTCTCTGCCTTGAAGAATATGACAGATCTGTGAGTCCTGCGTTCTAAGCTATCAGTTGTCTTAATTTTCATGATCTCCTCGAATCCCTTTTCTATTTTAGGGAGAAAAGTGTATTTATTATTAAGATACTTGTATTCCAACACGTTATCAGGCTACCTTTTGCAGAAGGATTAGTGACTCAAGCGGTGAGAGTTCAGCTTTTTCAAATTTATCAAACATGACGAGCATGGTTAAATTGTGAGCCATCTTTTAGGTTATATATATTTTTTTATTAGCATAAAGTGTGTAGATGAAAACTACTTTACAATATAAAAGGATGTTAAGAAGTCCGAGAGATTTGTAAGTCTTCTATCTATTGTTCTCCATTTTTTCATGACATGGTCGTCTTAATAATTGGTTTTACACTGTAGCTCTAGATTATTACTAATGTCGTATAACAAACTGGTAACACTATGAGCATATTATGTACGACAATTAGGTGATGTTTGAGATTTGTGGACTTAAAATTGTTGCTTGACCTTACTGGTAACAAGCTTTAAAACGTGCACCTTTCAGTTAAGCATCACATTCTAAATTATCTATTCTAAAATTGAAGGGGGAGAGGCACTGTAGCAGCTCAATTCTTTGCCACTCGATTTCACTCTATTTACAAAAATACCAGCTGAATGGGACTGGTTGGGAGGGTAATTCTCAAAAGTTCAGAGGGTAATTTTGTCCATATGGTTTATTATGGAGCCATTCGATTTCACGCTATTTACAACAAAGCCGTGAGGTTTGGGCTGATATTGGGGCTGGGTTGGAAGGGCAATTGTGTCCTGTGCGTTTGAGACGTATTGGGGTGGGTTTAGGTATGCTGTCATTCAGTGAAGGTTTCGGGGATGGGAGGCCATGCCTCCGATAGAGAGAGCATCTCCGGGAATTTTGGCTTGGGGCTGGTGGGTGTGGCTGTACGTGACGCATCCGTCAGAGGGTCGTTGGGGGAGGAGAGGAGCGGGAGAGAGGAATGACAGGTTGGAGAGAGATGGGAGTTAAGGGTTTCGACTGGGTGGGTGAGAGATTTAGGGATTTTGTTGAATTTTTGAGACAAGGATGGAGAGTGAGAGAGAGAGAGAGAGAGAGAGAGAGAGAGGCAGAGAGCATGGTTTCGACTGAGTGGGAGAGATATTTAGAGATTTTTTTCCCATTTTTTGAGGGATCAGTCTCACCAGTCGCGTACAGCCTCCTTCTTTTGTTGGATTTTACGTTATTTCACAAATTTGCGACCGTCTCTTCATTTTCGTTTAGATTGCAATTTTGGTTTTACGAGAGAGAGCTTCGAGAAAGCCTGCGCTTGCAGAATCACGATGATGGAAGAAGAAGAAGCTCAGAAGTCTGATAAAAGCAGGAAGTCTATAGGTAAAAATCTCCCCCGATTTGCTCGATTATGTCTCCTCCGATCTGATAGGATGTATTTCTTTTTTCCTTTTTTAAAGATTTTTTAGCTATATTTTGCACTATATTTGTGGAGTAATTTTCTGAAGAGTAAACATGTTTAGATTTGAATATGTGGCAATTGATGCACCAGGAGGATTCTTCTTTCAATGGTGCTCTGTCTTTGCATCTGAGTATATTTGTACCGTAAAAAAGTGAAGGTCTGGGTCTGGGCCTTCCAATTCCGGCGAGTTGTTTCCCTACGAACGCCCACGCACCGTGTACCGTGCTGTCGACCACAATCCTCTCTGTTTTATCTCCAGCTTTCCTGCCATTTAAGGTAAGCAATTTCATATTTTATAAAACGAATTAGGGATTACGATGTAGGGCTTTTGAATTAGGTTTCGAATTATGAATTTACAAATTGATGTTTGTTAATTATTTGTTCTAACTTTTCACTTCAGCAAAAAGCCCTGATTGATTTATAGTTCTTTCAATTAATTTGGAAGTACAAGTTCTTTTGTTTTTTTTTACTTGAATTTGATTTGATTTTTTTTTTTGTGATAGGTTGAGAATGTGAAAGCTCTGCTAGAGGTGGAGGTTAGAAATTTAACTTAATTAATGATTTATTGTTGTTTTTTTTTACTTTATTTTTGTGGGATTAATTATGATGAAATAATGCAAAAAGATTTGCTATTAAAGGTCCTACATGTTAGAAGCTATAATTTTCTTGGCATTTATGCAATGATGAAGCTGATGCCATTTATTCTCATAAGAATGCTAAGCTGGCATATGTGAACAATGTAGTCTCATCACCCAATACAAAGTTTGCTAGATTCTCTGCAAGAAAATCGGCATACACTGATTCCCCTAAGAGTGTTAAGAACAGAGGTCTTATTGATACAACTGCTCCTTTTGAATCAGTTAAAGAAGCTGTTTTCAAATTTGGAGGAATTGTTGATTGGAAAGCCCATAGAATCCAAACCGTGGAGGTGCATTTTCTATATTTTTTTTATGTTTTATTAGCTATGCTCTTATATTTAATTTCCTTTTATCATCTGTTACTCTGTGCATATATGAAGAAGATTGAGTTTTACGTTTTTAGCAACTTTGTATTTTCATGTTTTGACGATTGGAATATTTAGAAAACAGTTTTGACGATGGAGATTGTTTGTTGAGTGGGAGGACTTGGCTTTTTGGGGATAAATTCAAATTTTAACAAATTTTTGTTTTCTTCCTTTTTCCCAGTTTGTTGGTTTCTAATTTCTATTTGGAATGAATTGAACTCTCCAGTGTGGTGTGGTGTGGTGTGGTGTGAGTAGATAACATTGTAATTGGTACTGTTTAAAGAATCCACGAAATGCTGTATGTTTATCTTCTGTCAGTTTAATCTTCTTCTTCTGGGTGAAGATAATGAATTGGCAGAAAAAAGTTTTGATTTTGCTTATTGGGTTCAATCCTTTTCCTTCCCCGAACTGTTCGGTTGCCGAGAAAACGATGGAACAGGAAGAACATAAACATTGATTTGGTTGTATTAATTTTTCCTCATTTAGGTAATTACAGATGCGGTTTATATTCCTCTTATGTAAGAGATGAGTTCTTGAAACCAGAAGTTATTGTTGAATTGATGCTGAATTAGATGCATTTAGATTTAATTAGTTATGAATTATCCATGTTCCTAATCAGCGATTCATTCTTTTCCTTTTCAACATGATTTGGCCAAAATTTCTTTAACCATTGAATGAAGTGAAAATGGATGTTGGTTTGGTAGATGGTTTTATGAAATTGGGTCAACAAAACTGAACCATGTAGTTGAATTTAGCTCAGTTGTGTGCTGGTTTGAGTTATCTCATATCTTAAACTTGGTGCCTGCAATTCCTGCTGCTATTTGCTTTCAACTTGGCAGCAAACCAAACTCATTTGTGGGTTGGTTTATTTTTAATGTTGTGAAAAATCGAACTGGGTTTTCAGATATTTGATGCACAGGGATTCACGGACGGAGAAGGGGGAGAGAGAGAGAGTTGATAAGGGAGTTGGTGAGTATGGGCTTGTACAAAGAGAAGAACGCAGAGAAAGAGAGAGATGGAGAGAATGATTGCACAGAGACAGAGAGAGAGGGAGAGAATGATTGCACAGAGACAAAGAGAGAGACAGAGAGAGAGATTGTAGAAAGAGGAGGATGACGGAAATGGAGGAGGAACCCATGTCTGCAGAGAGTGAGTAAGTTCTGAACCAAAGCTTATTTTCTCTAATTTTTGGCTGTGTGACAACAAATTTCTGATGCGGAAGAATGTGTAATACTATTATGCATTCATGTTTTTCAGGTAATTGTGCCAAAAACCTACCAGAAATATACTTCAAGAAAGGTTTTTACTACAAGATGGATAGATGGAGAAAAGTTATCTCAGAGTACTAAAAGTGATGTTGGAGAACTGGTTAACGTTGAAGTCATATGTTACTTGAAACAGGTAAAGTACTATTACTAGATTTGCCACTTTTGTATTTCTGGAGGCAGATAATTATAAACAGACTTTCAGTTTCGGTTTATCTTTTATACTTCATAGTTAAGCATGGTCGTGAAACAGTTGCTTTCTTCCTGCAGATCGGGCAGTATTATTTCCTGCTTGATTAACCTGCAATTAATTTTTGTAAATTGGTTTTCTACGTATTTGGCATGTGACTTTATCATGTTGTTTACACAGTGATGATTTTCATTAGTTAAGGTTTTGTTGTTGTATTTGTTTAGAAATACCGCTCCAGTGTGGCTTCGCGTTTCCTTTTTCACTTTTTAGAGTAGTTTTTGGGCATGGAAATGCAATTGCATGCTACTCTTTTTTGGATGGGCTAAATTAATGTAAATGATAGTTAGCACCCTTGACGTCTACTAGCCAAGTTTTTTAAATTGTCATTCTTCTACAGTTGCTTGATACTGGAATGTTTCATGCTGATCCTTATCCTAGGAATATGATTCGCACTCCAGATGGGAAGCCTGCCATACTTGACTTTGGTAATATTCTACTCATTGCAGTATTACTATTTTCCCAAAGGCCGTGTTTCCATTTGGTTTGAAACATCACCTGCATACTGTATTAAATTATTTGGTGCAAATTGGTTTCATGTGCTTCTGTGAACTATGTTTAAACTTTTATAAGTAAAAGAAATATATGTTTAGAGTATATACCTATGTCACATATCAATAAATAGAAAACAATTATGGTAAAAGATAACACATCATTTTTCTTCCATCAGTGGAGTTTCTTCTACTTTGGTTTATCATGATTTCACCTTACTATAATAAAACTCAGATCCACTCTTAAGTCAAGTTTACGGTATAGATGATGTAAGAATTTGTCGCCAAGGGTTTGAGAGAAGGGTTGTTTCACAGGAATTGAAGCTCTTGCTCTCGGTTGTGAGTTCCATAAATATTTGATTGTGCAAATATACAATAATTTATATTTTATGTCGATGATCAAAATGTGATCATAATCAATATTTATATATAGATAAATAACTTAAGTTTTAGGTCCAGAGATGGAATAGGTATGAGTGGTTATTGAAATATGTTCTGTTGTGTTTTTTTTTTCTACAGGAGAAACAAGAAATTACAATTGAAAAAGCCATGCGTAATAACCGGGAATGTATCACCACTGTGAAAGGGCTGCAGTTTTTTGGTGAGCTATCTGTTGTATTATATCTTTTGTCTTTCTATTTGGAGATTCTTATTTTAATCCTATCATAATAGGTAACTGCAATTTACTTTTGGATTTGATTCTTCATTGATGGGAGGTTGTGGGGGCGTGATTTGGGGGAGATAGGGGAGGGGGTTAGTTGCAGAGAGAGGGTGAGGGCGGGTGCATGATTAGGGGGACAGAAAGAGAGTTGATTGGGTGCACCATTTGAGGGTAGGGTTGAGGGAACAAGTGTGTTGGCTGCATAGAGAGGGTGGGGTTGAGGGATAGAAGGAAAATGCATTTTTCATTTTCAAGGTTATTTCTCTCAACACCATGTGAATGTACAAATGGTTCTTTCCCAATTAAGCCAATTTAAAAATTGAGATTTTAACTGATGATCGTCCATGGTTCTTTACTTTCCAGATATTGAAACATGCATAAATTCACCTGGAAATTATTCATGTCAATGTCCAATTCACTGTATGTACATGTTTATGTAAATAGTTTCTATATATCTATGCACAATGCTTTTAGTCCTTTATTTTGAAGATCCAACTCTCTTAAAAATTGTAGTGCTTAGACCGCTGAGCAGTTGTTGACCCTCTAACCCATCTCATTTGGAAGAAATCTGTTGAAAGAATGATACATCATTTTCTTTGTGTAATGATACTTTGAGTTACTGGCCAAACACAAGGAATTTTCAACCACCAAATTGGTACATGTTGATTTTTTTGGAATTTGGGTTTTAATTTCAATAATTCCATTTTTTTTTCATGGTCTGTACCTCTCTCTCCCTTTGTGAAGCTTTTCATTTTCAGTGATTACTCCTTATTATTTAGTTTTGACTGTGTGTGTTGTTTTGTATTTACTGAGTTTTTTAATAATGCCATGTGTGTTTAATTTGAGTTGTAACATATAAATTGTTGTTGGATTTAAGGGTTTATTTGTGTGACGATTACAGGACTAGAATTCGTTTATTCAAGCATCAGGTAGGCTTTTCCAAACGTGTAAATTACCATTGTCTCAAGATGTATTGTATTTTTTAGAATACAAATTGCAAACTCAATTTTGTACGGAAGGCATTTGAATTCCTGCATCTTTAGCTTTTTTTTTTTTCAAATATTCCTAGAATTTGGATTCTGAACAATGATTTAGTTTACAGTAATCTATCTCATTCAGGTGCAGCTACTTCCTTCTGTCAATTTTTGGAAAGAATTTTTTTAAGAAATCATCCATGTCCACCTGAAATTTAATGTAGATGGACAGATTATTATGGTAATTTTGGAATGATATACCAAAAGAGGACTTTTACCACATCAGTATATAAAGTAATTGGAAAGAAAATAAGAAGAGAAAGAACATAAGAAGAGATCTTAATTAATGAGGATATATTTTTTAATGGTTGTTTGAGATCTCATTACTGGTGCATATAATGATTTTGGATGGGGATGTGGTGCATATATTTTGTGGTTGGAAAGATATCACATGCTAAATATCTCATTACTAGGTGTGGTGCATATACTGTGCATAGTGTTTCCTGGTCTGAGTTGTATATATATGATCTTTTCGGAGCAATATGGTCAAGTATGAGGCTTTTTGGGTTGTTTTGATTCAACTGGGAGTAGTTGCTGAATTTTTCGTCATGAGAAAGAGTTTGATTTTTCCGTAAATAGAGGTATTTATTTTGAAATCCCAAATTGAATGAAGACTTTATATATTGTTGTAGCAGTTGCAAAGAAATGAAATGTAATTGGGTGATTAATTTGTTTGTGTTTATGAAGCGATAGCTTTTATTTGATCTGAGTGTAGACTAGAGTCATTGGATGGAACTTTAGTTGCAGTTATACTTATAAGGTCAAGTGCTTATTGAGGCTTTCTTTTTATTGTAGGTAAGTCAAAGAAAGCTAAGAAAAGAAAAAGATGGCAGGAGAGCAGCTCAAGAGGAATATCAAGTATGATTCTTGAATTTGAAACATTGCTTTGTATCTGAGTTATCACAGTTTCATGGCACAAGAAAGCTTTGAAAAAGAAAAAAGAGGGATCTTGATTCTTCAAAGTCCACAAAGACAATGGAAACGAAAGTAGAAGCTGATCCAACAACAATGTTTTTAAAAGCACTCTATAATCATGGTAAGCAATCAAAGCAATTGTACTCATGTGGTGATATACTTAATGCTAATATATGGCTCTTTGACCTAATTAATGATTGGGTTTGATTAATGTTAAGACATATCTCGAGTTATGCATGAAAGAAAAATAGTAGAGATATCTTGGACAAAGGGAAATTGTAACATAATATACAATTTGATCCATGTGTAAAAATGGTGTCTTGCAGCATTAGAATTTGAACAAAGAGTCTCAATCTTATTGACATTTCAACTAAATTATCTTGAGGCAAGTTCACATTGGGATGTTTGAGATCCGAAAGCTCTCCAGTCACCATCGAGGCAAAATCTTAGGCGCAATCAGTGTATGTCACTTTGTCTCATCATAGGAGAATACCATCAATTATACTATCAGTGCATTAAGTACCACTTAATGCAATCGGCTCATACATGTTCATGTGTTACCACTTATACTTGGACAAAATCTTAGGCCCAATTATTAATGCTTGAAATAAATCTTTCTATTTATTAATACATAAAAATTGTAAATAGGTCATCACCCGCTAATCTTTTTCAAATTTCTATGCTTATACTTAGTTGATGAGTCAAATTTCAGGCATAGTATAAGCATGAATTGTTTGTTATAACTAGGTGATTTTTATTAAGTACTTTATCTAGCATAAAAAATTTGCACGGTTTTAATGGCTTCCTGAACCTGCAAACATTGTTAGGCATTTTCTACAAATCATGGCATACCGTTCAGGTATTTTTTGGCTGTTGTAAAATTTTCTACTTATTATGTTCCAAATAATTATGTGGTTTGATATGTTGAATTATCCATTATGTGGATTTGGGATTTTAGAAGTAATACTAACTGGAATTAAACAGGTTGATTAATATACAGTAAGCTGTGACAATTGTGGCAATATCTATCTTTCAAGACTATATGGGGTTTAGTAATTTTCAATATTCTTCGACTCTTTTTAATCTGCAAAATCAAATTACCTATGGAATTTATAACATGCAATCAGTTTCTTTTTAGTTGAGTTCAAATAATGTTGATTGCGCAGTTATAAAGCTCTTTTTTATAGTTAGGTTGAAAATTATATTGATATATTCTTTATTTAGTTGGTTCAATCTGTAACAGATAAGATTGTTTTGTTTGATGTTTCAATCAAAATTTGATCTTTTTCTTTTGAGTGAATGGAATTGCAAGTCAAGTATTTCTTGGATCTACGGTTACAATACTTTTTATAATTTCCTAGATCTATCCTTTTTGTTTGTTCATGACTATGTTGAATGTTTTTCAAGTTAAATGTGTCTTATTCATGTAGTTAAGGCTGGTGCATTCAAGTCCCGCAGCATCGCGCGGGCATATTACTAGTATTTTCTAAACCCAATCTTGAATTTGGTGTACAGATTGTTCTATTTATTTTCCCAATGACAGACTTCATACTAGTTGATTCAGTTATGCTTTTATGATTTGCTTAATTTGCTTCTGATTATTTGCGTACATATTTATTTGCAGAGATCTTAGCTTCAACAGATTGGAAGGGAGCATTCCCGATCTTGCAAATATTACGCAATTGTCCAAAATGTAAGGAATTTAACTCATAAGGGTAGCTATCACACATAATGATGCATGGAGGCATTTCCCTTGGTTCCTACAAGTGTCATGATCCAACTTTTAACATTGTCGTTTTGATGTTAACATGGAGCTTAATTTGATTAACACATTCTGGCCAAATGAGAACGAGTGCAGTTTTGTTTTTCGTTTATCAGTAAAAAAAAGAAATAGAGATACGAATATGTTTAGGATTCAACCAAATTTCCCGTCTTTCTTTGTATTTTGAACCAGTACACTATATAGGGGTGAAATTTTTTACCACATTACCATACCTACCGTATTACCAACCGTACCATACCAAAGTTGTGCCAAAAAATTTGTACCACTGGTAATGGTACGGTATTTGTACCATACCATACTGTTTCGGTATGGTATTGGTACTCAAAACTAGTACCGGTGGTATACCATACCTACCGGTTACCAATATTATTAATATTATATTATATATTTATTCATATATATATATATATATAATTATGTATTATTATATTATGTCGTTTGACACTTTGACTCATTTATCCTATTCCTAAAATCTCCACAAACCAAACACTTTTAGTCTCTCACTCTGGTCCTTGCTCGACACATTAGAAACCTAGGGCTTGTTCCGCCGTCACAGCTCTCTCATCGATTCATCTTCGTTTCTCGTTTCCGGCGACTTTGTCTTCCAAGTGAGGGCACAACATATGCATTGGGTATTACCACCTTGGATTGTGGGTTCAAATCAGCAAGCCAGTCGTCGAGCATAGCTATGGATATTGACATTTTTTGTGGTTTGCTGTCTTACGTTTCTGATTCATTTGAGTCTCAGCATGCTATATAAATCTTGTCTTATGATTTATTAAGTTTTTACCACTTTGACATACAATAGTAAAAAATCTTGAATTAGATTAAATTGTGTAAATATGTCAAACTATGTATATTTTCTGGGCTTTGAATTAGGTTAGAAAAATATTAGATTTTGGGCAAATTAAGTGGCATAAAACAAAGTGGTAATTACCATTGGCATACCATACCAACCAAACTATTTGGTACGGTAATGGTAATAGATTTTGTCGTACCAAATATTTGGTATGGTAATCGGTACAGAAGTTTTGGTACGGTAAAGTACCAAAACCATCCCTACACTTATATATGTTCATTGACATCTGTTTTATATTGTTCACTCATCAGCTCAATAATATTGTACGCACGTATGAGATTGATGCTAGAATTTGAGATTGAACACTATTCAGTAGCTATATATAATGTCATCACATACATTTTGTCGATATTTGTGAAGTCTGACATGCCATGAGTATGCTCTGACATGCATTAGTATTATGCTGATATACTTTTCGATGCATTATGACGATACCTTGCCAAAATCAACATGTCATGACATGTAACACCCTTAAACTAAAATAACCTAATTTCCTACTGGGCCCAAATCCTCTTAAGTTTAATTAAGCCCAAGGCCCGGCCTAAATTGTGTGGAAGGGCTCCCGTGAAACACCTCCCTTTCTTCCTCAAAATCGTGATTAGAACTCTCTCTCTCTCAAAATCTAAGCTCTCTCTATCCCTTGCACTATCTCCTTTTATCTCCGGGAAGGAACCATTACCATTCCTCTCGATTCCGACCAAATCTAGTCCCGTAAATTCATTTTTCGAACCTTTGGGACATGAGAAACTCACCTACACCGTTGCATGCATCATCGGAGCACCACCTTGTGTTCTGCCGTTGAAGCCGAGAGCATCAAGTGCTGAAACCCACTTCTGAAAATCTGGCGAACGCCACTGTTCATCTCTCAACACTAAACCCTGCTCCTCTGGCAGCTCTCCCCTGTCCCCGTCGCGAGCTCAGTCTCTGTTCACCGTCAACATCCTACCACCATGAAAATGTTCAGGCGTTTCTCCAACCCTCACAATCTCGACTCTCTCTTAGTACAATCCACACCCCCATTTCATTCCCCCATTGTTCCTCCCAAAACCCTAGTCTCACACGAGCCCTCTCCTCTTGGCAATTTCTCCAATTCAAATCTGCCCCACACAGAAGCTGCTTTCTCCTCTCTGAGTTCCTTGATTTCCTTATTTGGGTCGACCCCATATTCTCAAAATTCCCAATCTTTGCTGACTATTTACTCACTCAAGCATCAATGTCATGGACGCGTTCACCTATTTTCCACTGGGCCTTCCGATGTGTTCGAATCTTCCTCGCCGCCAGGAGATTCGGGTTCCGGTGAGTGTAACCGATTTGGGAATGTGAGTATTGATGGGATTCGACCGGATGAGACTTCAAAGCAAGTTTTGGAAATTATTGATATGATCAGAATGGGTGAGAATGATTTGAAGTCCAAGTTGAATTCCATGAATGTAAGTCTATCTCCTGCCTCCATTACTCGGGTTTTCGAGGTTTTGAATTCTGAAAAGGTACCTGCCTTATGTTTCATTGATTGGATTAGGAATTCTAAGTCTTCTGTACATGTGGTGCTGGACTTTGTATCACCCGAAAATGTAGCTGAGTGCATCCAGTTGACTGATGAAGTCCGTCTGCTTCCAGCAAACCATAAAGCAAAAGTTGACAAGATAGAGGTGAAGAGAATGGCCCTTTATAGTATTAGTTCAGCAATCAAAGAAATACGTGAGCTTACTTGTGCAATGTAAGTACCCTGCTGAGAAAGACATTTATCTCCTCTGTGCTTCCCACATTTAGCACCTGCAGAATTTTCAGAAAAAGGAAAAGAAAATGGAGATTCTTCCTTGGGACATGTCAAGATGTTGCATGACTGTTGGGATTTTAAACGATTGTCCAGTATCCACTGCCTGTTTGTAAATGCTGCGTTGCTCAGGCTCTAAGTGCCCAAATTGTTGGACTCTCCATGCTCCCCAATAAAAGGTAATGTAAGATGATCACGGCTATACCTTCTAGGAACATCTGGAAACTGCGTCAGCTGTAGTTTGTGATGAGGCTACTTTGATTCGTCTAGATTCTATTGTACAGAGAAGTGTATATACATTCTTCATTTGTTGCGGTCTCGAGCGAAGTGTTACTGTTTCTTCCCAGCAGAGAGAATAAGAAATAGAAAGAATGGGAGCATTGATCTTACTTCAGACGGGAGATGTTTCTCGAAGCCCTGCTTCATTATCTAGGGGGAAGGCCTAGCTACAGTGTTTTCCCATGGTGAATGCTTTTCGGAAGGCACATTTGAGTTTGTGTCGCTGCTGCTGCTACGGATTATCAGTGAGTGGAACCCTTCTAAATTAATATTTTTGTAAATCTTAGGATTGCATGCATATATTATTTTAGTGTTTATACATGCTTTAATATATGTTTTACGAATTTCATATATTGAGTTTTGGAGAATTTACTACTTAATTAAATGGCTTTATGAAATATTTTAAGATGATTAGAATTACTTTATATTAAATTTTTAACATGATGGATTGTATGTGTGATTTACAATGTGTTGTGAGAACATAGTTTGTGATTTATTTTATAAACTTTTGAAACCTTTGGATATGGATATTTTGGTATGGGAATTGAGCTATGTTTTTGGATTTATGAAATAAGCTCTGGAATTTTGAGATATGGTTTTGGGTATTTTTATATCTAGCGGGTTATCATACAACACATCCACACAACATGGGTATTAGACATCTATGGCCATAGGACACAGAGATGAGGAGGAGTGATATATATATTATACCCCAGCTTCACTGCCGAAAGCAGTGTCAAACAGCTTCACTAGCTGCGGCTAGTGTCGGGTGTGAGATGTTAGAGAAGTCTTCTCCGGCGTAATCCGGAGTCGTACAGCTTCACTTTCGGGTGATGGGACTTACCAGGTTTCTTCGCTGGCATAACCCAGTATCGTACAGCTTCACCTTCTGGTGATGGTTAGGTATTGTCTGCGAGCGACTATGATACTCCTAGAGAGTACAGTTTTACTGAGAACTATGGTTTTGCCTTTCGGCGATATTAGCACAATTTTTATACCTCGAGTTGCATACGAGTTTTACAGAGATTTTTCATGGCATATAGAGTTTCCAGAGAAACTTAGTGTGTAGTATTGTATATCTGTTTTCAAAACAGGAGGTTATTATGTTCGGAAATAAATGGTTTTTGTATTATTTGTATTATAAATTTATGGTCCACTCACCCTTCTGTTTTTGCGCCTCCTTCAAGGTTTAGATTCGAGGCACATGATCTCGGCGTCAGGACAAGTCGCGCAACTATTCTCGAGTTCTCTCCACTTCGGTATTATTCCATTGTTTGTACATATTCCTAAAACTTCTTTTATATTATTCTTAGAAATGTATGCTCTGAACCAGTTCCTGGAGTATAAATTTTTATTCTAAGTATATACATTTTATCAGTTTGCATGCTTTAAAATTGGCTTCGTCACTCTTGGGTGTCGGTCATTACATTCCTACCTTGATATTTGGGGATATCGAGGTTGGGGCGTGACATGACATGCGTTTTGTTGATATTTTTTACGTTGGCATGCGATGGCATGTCATGGCATACCCTAAACTTTGTCCCATAATTTGGCAAAATATGTACGTAAATGATCTCATGCAGTACGTTAGATTGTCTTGTCTGTTTTGTGCGCCAAAAAAAAAACTTAATATATCATTAAACATGCTTTAGCGTAATTGGTTTATTAGTTAATTGCCATGAAGGTTAAGCTAGGTTTGGACGATGCGGCTATTATCTGTTTAGTGATATTTGTTGGCAAGCATGCTATCAGTAAGACAAAAAGAAAACGACTTATTATTTGTTTAACCATTATTAGGAGAAATGTTTCCAAGTTCCAAGAACTACACGTCATATATGTACCAGCTAATAAAAATAAAACATGTGGCTAATTTGTTGTGCAATTAAATTTTGAAAACTTTAACGAAAAAATTTCGATACTGTTTAATTTAACGAAAAATTTCATTCCCGTATTTGGTTCTCGTCCTTCACTCCAATGGCGTTCCATACCATCCAAAATCCTAAGGAGACATCAATGGAGTACTGCAGTTGAGGAACAACCGAACAATTGTTACTGGTTTAGTTTAAGATTGAAAACTAATTAGGGGAAACTGAAATCGGAGTGAAACTCTAATCGGAGAAATTAAAGATGAAAACTCATATTCTTGAACAATCTATACCAGGCCGCCATAAATATACCTCCTCAATCCACAGCCTTTCATGAATTGAGAAATTTTTGAAAAACCCGAAAAAAGAAAACTAGGAATATCAGTAAGAGAATAAAAATACATTAAAAAAAAAAAAAAAAAAGGCTAAAGAGGAGCCATCCTGAGCAATTTTGCAGAACCCTTTTTTCCCTCTTTCAGACCATAAAGAAGACAGAATCCAAAGGCAATCGCCGGCAGTGAAAGCAAATGACGAAGGATTTTTTTTTTAATAATGTTTCTGTGCCCATCCTTTCGGAATATGGGATTTATAATATCCACACATCTCATTTTACTTTTCACTCATTTTTTTTAATTTTCGACCGTCAGGAGTGTGAAATAATGTTATTCTTACCACATTTCTTTATTATCTTAGGTGGCAGATGAGTTAGTCAAGCCAAATCATTTAATTTCAATTTTTTTTATTAATTAAAACACTTAAATCATTTTTGAAATTAAATTATGTAGCTTGTCCAATTCATATACCACTTAAGATAGTAAATAAATGTGGTATAAAATTGTGATAAAAAATAGCATTACTTTTTTAATTTTCAACTGTCAGATTGGATGAATTGAAGAAGATCAACGAATATAAATTAACAACGGGTGTGTGAGAAGTAATTTGGGGTGTGTGGATAGCACACCTCGTATTTGGGAAGCAATTAAATTTCAAGAGATTTTTCAGTGTGACCGGCACACGAAGTGGTATACCACGTGTCATTATACAAATTATGGGATATGTGTGTTGAAAAATTAATACCTTAAAAAATAAAATTTTCACCACTTACATAAAAATACTTGGTGTACCACCCGTGTTCCGGTCACAATAAAAAGTTTCTCTTAAATTTCAAAACAGAACATCCACGCGTTTTGTTTGTATTGGCTCGGTACATATATGACCTGGAGCGCCGGGGAAACATAAATGTTTTCAAGTCATAAGACTGCTTTATAGGGAAACACATGTTAGATGACATTTGTTTCGCACTTTAAAATGTTTTTTCACGCACGTAAACTCTTATATTAAATTTTAGTGTATTTTAAATTAGGATAATGTTAGAGAGAAATTGACAAACTAAATTATGTGTCACCAATAAAAATAAGTACGTTTATAAACGTTTAATTAATAAACTAATTATCAATTTTCACATTCTTTAGTTTTTAAAATTTTATCTCTAAATTTAATCTACATAACATTATCCTTTTAATAATATAACAAAAACACTATTAACATAAACGCCTATTAACAAAAATATTTCCTACGAAAACATTACTTTTTACTATGTAAGCAGAACATTCCCCGTATTGGTAAACCATGGGCGCATCATAATCATAAAACCACCTTCTTTGCCGACATTAGTATATTATCCAATCGAAAAGCATGTGCGAACTCATCGTGGCATGCGATCCGTCAGCTGTTGGCATCTCTTCTCTCTCTCTTTAGAAGGTACAAAAAAATAGAAAGCCGCATTATTAGTCATCGTAGTGATTGGATAGAAAATAGTCTATGTACTAAAAAAAAATTAGAATTTAAACTCCTATTGAAGTCTGTTAAAATGTAAGTTTAAAATTAAAAATTTCGCCAACTATTTATTAATTAAGGAAAACTAACGAAAATGGCTTGAAAACTTTGAGTTTTAATGATAAGGACAAAATAAAGGGTAAAGTGAATAGTACCAGGATTGACTTTTTAGTGTAAAAATATGGTTTTTCGTTAAAGTGAACAGTACCGGGAGCTTTTCGTTAAAGTTCCCTATTAATTATAACTCATGAGCCATACATACGATACTAAAACAAAAAATTTCGTTAATTATTAGTACGTGAGACTTAATATAGTGTTATTCAAAGTTCAGCTAATCCAAGTTGTAGTTGTCATTTAGTTAGCAATGAATAGGTGTTAAAGACTAGTCAACGACCAAATAACCTACTCAACTTTTGACTCCACAAAAGTCATAAAAGACAGTATTTCATCACCTTATTTTTACTTCATCTAATAATATCTTAATGTAATGATCTTTCGTATACGAAATAACCACCTCAATCACTGTAAACGCATTTGCCAAAGGTTTTCACACGTTTTTTATCGTCAAATTAAATAAATAAAATAAAAAAATAACGGTCAGAATTAAATAATAATGCTTGAGAAACTAGAAAACGTATGCATATCATTTTCAATAAATAAATCATGTGGGTCTACGGTAGCTAATGTTTTTGACCCTGAACAAAAAAAACAAGAGTGGGGATAATTAATTGCACCAAAGGTGACTAAGAAAATTAATAATCCACTACTGTTTTCAATTTCAGGATAGATAATTATACTTATATAAGAGCCTGCAGACAGGCCAACAGAGCTCCGTGGAATGTGATTGTGTGAAGAAAAATGGCAGCAAGTCAAAATCTTTCAAAGCTGTTCTTCTGCTATGTTGCTCTACTCACAGTGCTTATCTGCATTGAGCCAATCAAATCCCAGGAACAGGTGGGCACTCTTGCAGATGATGAAGGTAAAGGGCTCTCTTACTTTGAAATCTTTACTTTTGATGTTTCATACGTGTGAAGTGATTGCAATTTTTTCTCTGTTTTCTGTGGCCAATTGTATTAGTCTTACTAGAAAGGTTGAAACTTTATCTTACCCATTACTTGCTTTTGTGAGAAGTGATTTAGAGATTGTGTTTCTGTGTGTTTGGGTGTGGCAGTGGAAGCACTTCGTGAAATAGCTGTGCAGTTGAATAAAAAGGATTGGAATTTCAGTGATCCTTGTAGCAATATTCCGACTATTTCAATCCCGCATACGGATGAGTACAACAACACTCTCGTCTGTAACTGCTCTTTCTCTGGCAATGTATGCCACATCCAAAGCATGTATGCACCTTTTACGAGCTGTAGTTTACAATTCCTGCTCTAAATTGCCTGTGATGGTAGTGGCCGCTGCTGCCATTGCAAGTGTATGAAGGTTTTTTGTCTATCAAGTTGTAAGAGATTGCGATTTTTGGCACAACATTCATAACCTACAAGTTTTGGATCCCTATTATGCAGTTTTCTTACCGGACAGGACCTTGATGGTGTGCTTCCGCCAGCACTGTCGAAGCTACCTTACCTTAAGCAAGTGTATGAAGATATTTACACTAATTTGTTTTAGTTTCTCCGACCACAAATCTATTAAACTTCTGTCTGAAAACCTAATAGCACTGTTTCTTTATGATTGTAGTAATTTGGCCAGGAATTTCCTTAGCGGTTCAATACCACGCGAATGGAATTCTACGAAGTTGGAATATCTGTAAGTGAATTCTAGACTTTTGTTTGAGGTTGATAATAAACTCGCCTAACAATTATTGAACTAATTTCATGCACATGCAGGGTTCTCAGTGTGAACAACTTATCAGGACCCGTTCCTGGTTATTTGGGAAGCATAACTACTCTTCAATCTCTGTATGCACCTATTCTTTCTTCCATTGCTATCACCTCATTCAGAATAGTTAGTTTTGTGCACCAATACCAACTTGACAAGGCTTTTCTTTCAGGGCTTTGGAGAGCAACTTATTTTCCGGAACTCTTCCCCCGGAATTGGGCAATTTGGTTAACCTGGAGTCTCTGTTAGTTTTCTATTTTATCGTCCTTTGTAACTTTATATGTTTATATTTTTTAATTTTATTGGATTTTCATAAACAAGTTTATATGTTAATTGACAACGGTTTGGTCTTGTTTTACCATCGGTAACTACAGCTATCTTCGTGCTAACAATCTCACTGGTGAGCTGCCTTCGGCCCTCACTAAAATGACCAAATTAAGAGTACTGTAAGTGATATGACTACCTTAAATAATGTAGGTTCGTTCCATAAAATACTTATGGTTTATGTCATTTAATATTTCGGCTTCTTGTGGCATTATTTACAGTCAGATTGGCGGTAATAACTTCACTGGAAGAATACCTGACTACTTTCGAAGTTGGAAAAACCTCCGGGCCTTGTAAGAGATCTCTGTTATTGCACTTTTTAAATTCTCAACTGAAATATTTTCATGTGTAATCCTAAATCCATCAAATATGTTGTTTACAGAGAGATGCAAGCGAGTGGTCTTAAAGGCCCCCTTCCATCTAGTCTCTCTGCCTTGAATAACATGACAGATCTGTGAGTCCTGCCTTCTAAGCTATAGTTATCTTAATTTGCATTATCTCCTTGCGTCTTTCTAATTTAGAGAGAAAAATGGATTTAGGAAGATACTTGTATTCCAACACGTTATCATGCTGTAACCTTTTGCAGAAGGATTAGTGACTTAAGCGGTGAGAGCTCAGCTTTTCCAAACTTATCAAGCATGACGGGCATGAATAAATTGTGAGCCATATTTTACGTTTTATATGTTTTTCTATTGGCATAACGCATGCAGATGAAAACTAATATTCGAATATTGGTTGTTCAAATTGCAGGATGTTAAGGAGCTGCAATATGACCGGAGAAATCCCTGAATATATCTCTACCATGACAAGTCTGATTGTTTTGTAATTCTTCTATCTATTATTCTCCATTTTTTCATGACATGAAGCTCTTAATAATTGGTTTTACACTGTTGGTCTAGATTATTACTAATATTGTATAACAAACTGGTAACACTATGAGCAGTTTGACCTTACACTTTGAGATTTGTGGACTTAAAATGTTTGCTTGCCCTTACACGTAATAAGCTTTACCTTTCAGTTAAGCAGCACATTCTAAACTTGTTCAAAACCCGATCGTGAATTTGGTGTGCAGACAGTGTTCTATTTATTTTTCACACTAACAGACTACATACTGGTTCATTCATTTATGTTTTTAAGATTTGCTTAATTTACTTCTGATTATTTGTATACATATTTATTTGCAGAGATCTTAGCTTCAACAGATTGGAAGGGAGTATTCCAAATTTTGCAGATATTATGGAATTGGCCACAATGTAAGGAATATAACTCATAAGGGTAGCTAACACACATGATGATGCATGGAGGCATTTCCCTTGGTTCGTACAAGTGTCACGATCCAACTTTTAACGTTGTCATTTTGATGTTAACATGAAGCTTTACCTTGGGAAAAAGGATTCTGACCAAATGATAACGAGTGCAGTTTTGTTTTTTCGTTTACCAGAAGAAAAAAAAAGTACAGAGATATGAGTACATTTAGGATTCGATCAAACTCTTTGCTAGGAATCATAGCTGCACCAAGGGAAAGGCCTTAGAAAGACTTTAAATTTCTCGTTTTTCCTTGTATTTTGAACCACTATACTTATAAATATATGTTCATTGACATCTGTTTTATATTGCTCACTGATCAGATATCTGACAAGCAACTTGCTTACTGGTCTTCCAGAGTGGATTAAAAATAGAGACAGCCGCTAGTATGTTTCTTCATCTCAGAATTTTATATATTTTTTCTGCTTCGTCATCCTGAATTTCCTATGTTCTGCTTTATTTTTTTCTTTATTCTGTTGATATGCATACTATTGAATAACCACAAGTAATTATATTATTTACAAGTTTTATCAGAATCTTCTGATATTGTTTTTACTGAAATTCGAACCTAACAGAGAACTTCATGTTTGTGTGCAGCAATATAGATGTTTCTTACAATACTTTTCCTCAGAACTCTGTCCCAAATACTTGTCGAGAGACCTTGTAAGGATAACGGTTTTTCCATTTTTTTATGTTAATGTCCTTGAGATATACCTACGTTACTTTCTTTGACTTTTTAAATAGATGAATCTAACTTTTTATAATGTGTTTTCATCAGCAATTTGTTCAGAAGTTTTTCCAGTCGCAACAATTCGTATGCTTCTAACTTCATGAGCTTCATGCAAAAACTTTTCATTTCTCTTCATTAAGTTAAGAAGCTAACATTTATTTTTCATATTGTAGGCTACTTAGCAGTTGCCTCTTTCCATGTTCAAAAGGTAGTTGAAATTTGTTGTAGAATTAAATCCAGAGGAGTGAATTCGTGTTCATATGAACTGAAAAGGTTACAAAGCATTGTTTTAAGTTCTTTCTCTTATACTTTCTTCATTCTTCTCTCTGTATAGATCGGTACTCGTTACATCTAAATTGTGGTGGAAATCAAACCACAATTGGAAACATCAAGTATGAGGCAGATGAAGCCTCAGGAGGTGCAGCAAAGTTTTTTCAGAACTCAGCAAATTGGGGATTTAGTAGTACTGGTGATTTTGCAGATGTTTGGAGCTCTGACAAAGACTATATAGCAAATAATGTTTCGATACTCAGAATGAACAACTCTGAATTGTACAAAACTGCGCGACTTTCGCCTCTTTCTCTCACATATTATGCTCGTTGCTTAGCAAATGGAAATTACACTGTGAAACTACACTTTGCGGAAATAGTTCTCAGAGACAACAGGTCTTATTATGGTGTTGGAAGACGGATTTTTAATGTTTACATCCAGGTAGTCATTTGCAGTGCCTTTTGGCCTGGAAAAATAGTAAACATTGAATATTTTTTTCACTTTTAGTTTTAACTATTTGCATAATTTTGACTCTTTTCCTTGTCATTTCACTCACAGAGCTTAACCAGCAATCCACAACTCCTTAACTGCTCCTCTTTCTTATTTTCTACTTGACTGAGTAATTATTTATTGCAGGATAAACTGGTTTTGGAGGATTTTGATATTGAAGAGGAAGCACAAGGGGTTGATAAAGAAGTGATTAAGGTATTTAAAGCAGTTGTTAACGTTAAGACTTTAGAAATCCGCTTTCAGTGGGCTGGGAAAGGGACAACAAATGTTCCAAAATCAGGAACATATGGTTCTCTGATATCAGCTATCTCAGTGCAGTCTGGTAAGTAGCAATGTTTAAGTTTCTCTCTATACAATCCTGTCAAAATTTATTGTTCCCTCACAATCACTGTTCTTGGCTCTTATTCTAGATTTCAAGCCGCCTGATGATAGCAGAAGGAAGAAATTCATTGTGATTGGAGTTGTTTCAGCGTTATTCCTTGTTTTCGTAATTTTGGGCATTCTTTGGTTGAAAGGCTGTTTCGGAGGCAGGACAACCAGGGAACAAGGTACAGACAATACTATATAGGTCATTTTTTTATTCAGAAAAGTTGAAAAGTTATTCATATTTCTAATTGCTACAGTATGAATTTTCAAAGGGGCTTTTACATTGGTAGCACCTATCAGTATGCTGAATCATCAGAGAGTTTAACTTAACAACGAAAGTCAGCTGCTTGGTTGAACGGTCAAGAGGATCGAAAATCTTATTCTTATCATCTATATTTACTGAACCTTGATTCCTATTTCTAGGATTACTAATTTTTATTTATTTTACTCAAATCCTTAGCCTTTAACATTTCCATTTACAATTCTAACTTAAAGCCTATCCAACTTCTAACTTCATCTACTAAAACAATTTCATCATCGAATCATGCATGGACAAATCCGATGGAATTTTACAGTTCATCAATGTGTTACAATTTATTAGGGGTTTAATGCCGGCCCTTGTTGTAAGCTTGTTATAAATGAAATTCAACTCTTATTCTACCTCTTGTTGTTCACTTGCCCTCTCAATAAATAGTTCAATATGTTAACCTTTCAACACGAACAGATCTCATGGGATTGGATCTGCAAACTGGTTTCTTTAAATTCAAGCAACTTAAAGCTGCAACTAACAACTTCGATGTTGCAAACAAGCTTGGGGAAGGTGGCTTTGGAGCTGTTTACAAGGTATTCCATAACTCCTTTTGTTTTTAAATGCTATGATGTATCGCACTTGGAGAGTGTTATGGTTGACTCATATTTCTCAAATGTACTATATTTCAAAATGCAGGGCGAATTATTAGATGGCACTTTCATTGCAGTTAAGCAACTTTCTTCAAAATCAAAGCAAGGAAATCGTGAATTTGTGAATGAAATAGGCATGATTTCTGCCTTACAACACCCAAATCTTGTGAAATTGTATGGATGCTGTATTGAAGGAAATCAGTTGTTTTTGGTATACGAGTATATGGAGAACAATAGCCTTTCCCATGTTTTATTCGGTAAGTTAGCCAATTTGGAAGTGCAATACTTCCGTATGTTATAGTTAGTTTCAAGAATATTAAGTTATCTGTTAATTTCAGGCCCAGAGGAAGGCCTCAAGAAATTGGACTGGAATACGAGGCATAAAATATGCCTTGGCATTGCAAGAGGTCTGGCTTTCCTGCATGAGGAGTCGACACTGAAAATTGTTCATAGAGACATCAAAACAACCAATATACTGCTTGACCGGGACCTTAACGCTAAGATATCCGACTTTGGTTTGGCTAAGCTGGACGAAGAGGAGAAGACCCATATTAGCACCAGAGTCGCTGGAACTATGTGAGCAATCTTTCATTTGGTTCTTTCATTCATTGTGGTTTCTATTTTGCTCTTTTTATTTTCTTAATTTAGATATCATGAAGACTTTTTAACTCAATCTTCGTTTTAACGACAAAAAAAAAAAAAAAACTTTATCGTAGAAGATGTATTAATTGCAAAATTGCGTTTCAAAACATTATTGAACTTCATATAATCAATGTACATAAAACTGTTTAGATGACATCTTTATGGATGGTAACAGAAGTTGTTAATGTGCAGAGGATACATGGCACCAGAATATGCGTTATGGGGTTATTTGAGCGACAAAGCAGATGTTTACAGTTTTGGGGTCGTTGCATTGGAACTCATATCTGGAAAAAACAACGTCAAATATCGTCCAAATGAGAATTTTGTATGCCTTCTTGATTGGGTAAGACCTTCATCGCAGTCGTTTTTGGTACAGGAAAAAGTATATGGGAAGCCAGAGTGCTTTTTGTAGGACTGTTTTTTCCAACACATGCAAATTGTTTGGCTCCGCCGTATTTGTAAAATAGAACCGAAGAATTAGAACATGGCTTTTCATTTTCTTCTTCAAATGTTTTCAACTTCTCATCATTCCTTCTGCATTTCTTCTCAATGCCGCAGGCACTTGTTTTGCAACAAAATGGAAATCTGATGGAGCTGGTGGATCGAAAGTTGGGGTCTGAGTTCAATAAGGAAGAGGCATTGAGAATGATAAAGGTAGCTCTACTATGTGCCAATCCATCACCGGCACTAAGACCGACAATGTCTTCAGTAGTGAGCATGCTTGAAGGCCAAACGCTTGTTCACGAGGTGAAGATAAACCCGAGTATTTATGGTGACGAGTTGAGGTTTACGGCCTTCACCGAGGACTCTGATACTACTTCTGTACAGAGCACGCAAGGCTTACTGTATTCACCCGAAGCAAAACGGACCGCCTATACCTCATTGTCTGTCTAGGATATCTATGCAGTTGATCGTGATTCTCGTGGTAAATGAAGAACAGTGTGGCCGGGTGGGCCGTTGTTGAAGGCAGGTGCTCATACCAAAATGAAGGCACAAATTCACTAGAGACAATACGGCCATATTCTACAGTTTATTCTTATTTCTGATAGTAGCTTCTGCGTATAACGTGTATAACATAATGGTGGTAGTAGCTCGCATGCATGAAGGTGTCCGAACATCATATTTTATTTTATTTATTTATTTAAGGAAACCGATAGGGAAGAAGAGGAGCATTTGTTATAGTAGTAGGAAGAGAAAAAAAAGGCCGGATGGGGAACCATCATATCACAAAAATATATTAGTAAAACAATTAACCATCGTATCTTGTCTCTTATTATCCCCGTTGCTAACTGAAGAAGTCGGCTTAATTTTTTTTTTTCTTTTCCATGTTCTTATGAAGAAAGGAAATAAAGAGTAGGGGGAAGACTACATACAGTATAGAAAATTAAGAAAATGAGAGGAGAAGACGGGAAAAAAAAACCATTAAATGAATCTCATGTGTTTATTAATTAGTAAGAAAAAGAATTATGAAAATTTTAAATATAAAGAAATGATAAAATATTGTATTAAAACTTTTACGTTGCAAGATTTGAGTGGAGTGTAGTTTCACTCAGAAAGATCTAAGTCTCACACAAATTTTTCTTTTGCTCTCAAATATTATATATATATTGATGGTATGTAGTGATGTTTCATCGTGTATTGTAGTCGGTACTCACACACATCAAATAGAATCTTAAAATTAAACAAGAAAAAAGTGGATGTGTGATTTGCCGATAACGTCATTTTTATTGCATTCTGTAGCATATGAAAAGATTTACACTTTGATGTCATGAGTTACAAGCTATGGTCCTAACAAAAGTGGGTGTATTTCTGTGAGATTGTAAATATTTATAAACAAATTTTCATGCAGGGCTGGGTGGGAGCTTGACATCGCAGTGCGCTTAGTAGCCTGGGAACATTGGTGGAGGTGGAGATGAGTATTGGAACCCGATGGTAGGTGGCAATACAAAGTCATATATTGGAGGGGGTGGTGAGGAAACGGGAGGAGGAGGTGATAGAGATGGAGAAGGTGGTGGTGGTGATTGGACTGGAGGTGGTGGTGAGTGGACCGGTACTGGAGGGGGTGGTGAGGAAACGGGAGGAGGAGGTGATAGAGATGGAGAAGGTGGTGGAGGTGATTGGACTGGAGGTGGTGGTGAGTGGACCGGTACTGGTGGTGGTGGTGATTGGACTGGTGGCGGCGGCGAGTGGACTGGTGCTGGTGGCGGCGGCGAGTGCACTGGTGGCGGCGGTGAGTGCATTGGTGGTGGAGGTGAGTGGACTGGTGGTGGGGGTGAGTGCACAGGTGGTGGTGGTGATTGGACTGGTGGCGGCTGTGAGTGCATTGGTGGTGGGGGTGAGTGCACAGGTGGTGGAGGTGAGTGGGCTGGTGGAGGAGGAGAGTGAACCGGTGGTGGAGGAGAGTGAACAGGTGGTGGAGGAGAGTGGACGGGTGGTGGAGGTGAGTGCACCGGTGGTAGAGGGGAATGGACAGGTGGTGGGGGTGAGTACACTGGTGGTGGAGGAAAGTGGATTGGTGGTGGGGGTGAATGGACTGGTGGTGGAGGAGAGTGAACCGGAAGTGGTGGCGAGCTTATTTGTGGTGGTTGCGCTACTACAGCTGGTGGAGGGGAGTGAATTGCTGGTGGGTGAGGGCGGATTGGAACGACAGATCTTTGCCCAAAGGGTTCTGGTGGAGGAGCGTCAACAATTGGTGGAGGGAAAATTGGAACCTTAGGACCTATGTCTTTAGGTGATGGTGATGGTGTAGGTGATGAGGTTTCTGAAACCGGCTCTGGAGCAGGTGCTTCTACTTGAGGCGGTTGTGTCTTGGGTGGTTCCTCTTTTGGAGGTTGTTCTTTGGGTAGCTCCTCTTTAGGAGGTTGCACCTTTGGTAGCTCCTCTTTGGGAGGTTGCACCTTTGGTGGCTCCTCTCTAGGAGGTTGTTCCTTGGGTGGCTCCTCCTTGACAGGTTGGTCATTGGGTTGCTCCTCCTTGGGAGGTTGTTCTTTGGGTTGCTCCTCCTTGGGAGGTTGTTCTTTGGGTTGCTCATCCTTGGGAGGTTGTTCCATGGGTTGCTCATCTTTGGGTGGTTGTGGTTTTGGTTTTGGTGTATGAGGTGTTTGAACTAGTTCAGGTGATGGTTTTGGTGGTTGTGGCTTATGTTGTGGTGGTGGTTGTTTGGGTTGTTGTGGCTCTGGTGTCTTTGGCTTTTCAACCGGAGGCTGAGAAGATTGCAACGGCCCATGCCCACCGCCACACTTTGCCTTACTGCAATCCACTGGGTTGCTCACCACATCATGACATTCTTTTGCCAACTTTTGTTTAGGCCTGTCTGGTAAACAATTGCTCACATCATCAAACACAACGTGCTTCCGAGAACCTGGCACGCATGCTTGGGTCTCTCCATTTAAGTAGTTGTACGAGAACGTGAAGTTTCCCAAGTTTGGCAACGTACATATACTATCAGGAACAAATCCAGTTAGCATGTTGTGTGCGATATCCAGCTCCTCCACCTTTTCCAAGCCCTTGAAAGTTTTCGATATAATCCCACTGAATGTGTTTGAACTAATATCAAACACCGTCACATTTGCTAGTTGTCCGATTTCAGGAGGCAGACATCCTGTAAACTTGTTGTTGGAGAATACAACCTCATTTAAAGTATTAACCATTTTTCCAATGCTGTTGGGGATGCAGCCCTCGAGATGGTTGTTGGCGACGACAAGAACTGAGACGGAGGAGTTGCCGAGATTTTCAGGAATGGTGGATGTGAACCTGTTGTCATTCAAGAACAAAGCATCAAGTTCCTTGTTGAAAAGCTCAGGAGGCAGCTTCCCCTCGAAATCGTTGAACCTAAGGTCGAGGTACTTGAGGTTAGGAATTTCCAAGACAACGTCGGGAAACGATCCCACGAAGCGGTTGTTGCTAACATCAAGCTCGTGGAGAAGAGTTAGCCTTCTAAAGCTCTTGGGGATGATTCCACAAAACCTATTAGAGTTGATGTGGAACAACGCCATGTCCGTCAACAACCCTAATTCCGCAGGAAGGTGTCCAGCGATGTCTGCATGGTTGATATCAATGCCTGCCACCACCTCAAGCTCTGGATCATCGAGAGCCCGCGCGCAGAAGACTCCGTTGTAAGCACATACATTCTCGCCAACCCAGTTCTCGGTTGTTTTGAGAGGGTCTGAGTACACAGCCTTTTTTAGAGCCTGAAGCCCAATGTATGCGCGTCGAAGCCTGGAGTTGGGAAACTTCAGATCAAGCTCAACCTCAAATTCATAGTTGTCAGGAATGTCACCACCTTCCGGGAGGCTTACGAGTTGGCGATGTGCAAGAAAGGACGCTTCGGCATCGGTTAGGGCAGAAGATGAGGAGGAAAATAAAGAGAAAATAAAAAAGCTAACTAGAAAGCAGCCATAGGCCTGCATGATTTTTCCACTGCCTCCTTGTTTTGACCCAAGGCTGCTTATGGGAAATGCGGGGAGAGGGGGAGAAGAGAGTGTTATATGTAGATGAAGGCCACTTTGGTTAGGTTTCTTTGAGAGGCTATGCAAAATTTTCTCAGCATGTTTGGTTGTCTCTAGAATTTGCTGACGCCTTTTGGAGTGATGTCTAAATTTAGGATTTCTATATGGTGGAAATACTGGGTTATTGGAAATCTTTGCCTAAATTTGCATGTGATTGTTGCAAAATGATAGACCCGACAATGACCAGGTCTCATCTTTCATTCGGGTTTTTTGGTTGGTTGAGTTTATAATTCTGTTTTATGTTTTATTTTTAATTTTTTTTTGTTACAATATATACTTCCAACATACAAGCAGCAAGCCGTACATAGCAAAACTTTTATTTTATAGCAAGAGAAGGAGTCACGTGATAAATGAAATAGAGAGAAAACATAATATTGATAATACAAATCACACGATAAGTGAGACTGACAAATAAAAAATATAATTTCGGTCATGTAAAACACGCAATGAGAGTGAGATGAGAATATAACTCCGTTCAATTTCTTTTCAAACATGTTATGCGTGAGATAGAAAGATGAGACATAATGTAAGAATCTTTCCTAAAAAATGACTTAAAACTTTATAACTTGTTTCAAATCTTGAGCTAATATGTCTGCGATCTGAGTCTATTGGGAAAAGGATCCTCGCCAAATCCTTTTCTTGGGAATCCTAGGAATCCTATGATCGTAATCGTTCATTATACATCGTGCGGTTAAAAATTATTTCAAAATTTAAAATTTAAAATTAAATATAAATATTACTTAACAAAAAATGATCGCACCATGTGGGATGAATGATTATGATCACGAAATCTCTAAGATCCGGCGAGAATTCTTTTCCAGTCTACTGCTAGTTTAGCCCAAGATCAGTACTTTAGGCCACATGGCTCGATGGATGGCCACCAAACAAGTCTAAAAATGAACATAACAATATTTAGGTCCAGCTTGATGGCCCTTCCCTAAATTCTCTGTTTCAAATCCTATCATCAATCCACCGAATAAAGGAAAAATAAAGCAGACAAAAACTCAACTCTTTATTTGTTTTAAATACCTTTTGGTATGGTTAAGTAGTTGTATCCGTAATTCATTTGGAAAATGCATCTTCTTATTGTGTTTTAATTTTCAATACACTTATAAGCACTTATGATTATCTGAAAATACTTTTAATAGCTGTAATGTGAGATACATAAATTTTTTGATCCATGAGATATAAGTACCCAAGTACGATATATAACTAGTATTTGTTCAAAGTTACATTTTTTTTTAGGGAATTCAAAGTAACAATTTTGAGTGTAATCAAAACTATCTCTAAGGGTGTGTTTGTTTGGCATCACTAGCCTTCACTAGGCTGGACTGGACTATTTAGCAGTGCAGTCCCATGTTTGTTGCAGTCCGGGATTGCGTTTAATGACCTTAGAGGGGACTCGCGGGGACTGACACCTTCGCTAAATGTTCTTAGCGAGGCACCTCGTATTTGGGCGGACTGCTAAGACCATCTTAGACAAAGAGTTACTCGCGTCCTGACAACCTCGCCGACTGGTGCGCCCTAGTCCTCTTCCTCGTATGGGATTGGGTTGCTGAGACCTAAATTCAGAGCAGAAAGGGTTACGATTTGGTCCAATTGGGACTTAGGGTTTATTCTGATTGGAATTGAATTGGGGGAATTCGTCCATTTCCGAAAGAAAAATCCAGACTTTGCATTGTGATTAGCTTCGAGCGATGAGTTCTCACATGCGTTCGAATGTGATGAGAAGAGGCAAAGCTCCTCCGCCTAATCAGAGCGTCATCGTCGCGAATACAGGAGACTCAGCTGCGATTTCGATTTTGATTTCAATTGAATTTTGTGATTGTGTTGCGTTTTGTGTTTTGGAAGCTTTATTGATTGAAATGGAGGGAGAAAGTTGTGGAATTTGGACGAAAAAAGGGAGAGGGAAGAGAGATTCTTAGTCCAGAGTTGTGTAATTTGGACAGAAATAAGGCTGAGGGAAGAGAGAGGTTTCTTAGTCCAGAGTGAGTGTTCTAGAACAAGAAAAAGAAAAAGAAAACAGAATTAATTATTATTATTTTCATTATCCTACTTTTTAGTCCAACACTGCATCAAACGCTTCACAAAAATAGTCCAGCTTAGTCTAGTCTAAGTCAGTTTAGCTTAACCCTTGAAGCTAGTCCAGTTCGAGATAGTCCGGTGCAACAAACGCACCCTAAAAGTTGTGCATCACACTATCAAATCGTATTACTCATTCGCAAATTATAATAAACCGAATATACTATTATAAACTTAAGTTATACAGTATGACAGTTAAACCAAAAAAATTAGTCGTAGGAATCTTGGCTTGGTTTGACTTTTTGGACGAGGAGTAAAATAGACTGATGTTGCGTTAAGCGCGCGACTCACTTCTTGATCTTGTGACTGCGGCCGAGGAAGGAACACGTCTCGACCTTCAAGTTCTAGAGCCTGACTGCGAAGTTCACAAATCGTATGCGCCGGGTTTGATCACAGTGATTATATTCGTAAGAGTATAAGCATGCCAAACCGGTACCAAACTATATGGACACAAATACTCAAAACAGATGTATATCTTGACTGTAAATGTGGTTCGACCGTCGGAATGCCGAACTCTAAAAAATACTTAGGAATATCCAATCATAAAACAAACTCGACATGCAATGTGCCAAGCCTAGTAACCTGTAACACATCACTTCGCCGAGAAGACTGATGAGATGACATTTACCAACAAGGATTCAGAAATCCTTGTCGACTGAGACTTGGATAAATAACCAGTCGGTCTTGAAGCAGTGATGTCTATCCAAACTGAAGGTGCTCCTCGGGATAAGGAGTAGAAGATGTGTTGGCGGAAGAAAGGGGATAAGGATAAAAATCTCAAGGATTGTTGAGAGCTTGCACAATGCAATTTGTGTGTTGAGTTAGAGGGGACTCTTTTGTTATCCGTGGTACTGTATTTATAGAAGCAAATGTTGCGTGACGCAGCTCCCCACTAATGTAGAATTTGACTTCAATTCAAACTCATAAACAAGAGCTTCAGCCAAAGACTTTTCAAGATAAGCAGGAGCCTATCTTTTAGATGTCATCGTTATCTGACTCTACTTCACCATTATTCAAAAAGCACATGTCTTCCCTCCTTATCTTTAGAAACTGTGCCTTCAGATTGTCTCCTAGTCCAAGCATGCATGTTTAATAAGATAAAATATAATCCCAAAAAACACATTCACGTGGCCAAAACCAACACAACACCAAAAGGCATATACCTACATACATATTTATTTGCTGTCGTACCTTATACATACCCCCATATTCAATCATCATCCAAATCAATTGGCATTTGGACAAATAATAATTTAATATATTACTAAGAGATAATATCATGATTAAAATCACAATATTATTTTTCAATAATTGAAAATCACTTAAACTACTTTGTCATTCAACAGTCTAAAATTTTACTAATTCAACAGTCTTGATTACTCAGGCTGATAGTGTAATTTTGAGTCTAAACAGATATATAACTAATATTTGTTCAAAGTTACATTTTTTTAAGGGAATTCAAAGTCACAATTTTGAGTGTAATCAAAACTATTTCTAAAAGTTGTCCATCACACTATCAAATCGTATTACTCGTTCGCAAATTATAATAAATCAAATATACTATCACAGACTTAAGTTATACTAGAATTAATAAAACGGTGTGACAGTCAAATCAAAAAACTAGTCGTAGGAATCTTGGCTTGGTCTGACTTTTTGGTAGGGGTTTGACTTCAAAATCCTTTTACAAGGAAGATCCTCTTTTTAAGCACATTTTATACGCGTTTTGAGCCCATTTTTACAGTCAACGGCAAGAGCTGCCCTCCTTCCTTCCTCCGGCCACTGCAAAACACCAAAACAGAAAGCACTTTTTTAAGCACTTTTGTATTTCAAGTGATTCCCCCATCCAACTAGAAAACACCAACACCGCCATCGATTTCTTTTTCTCTTCTTTCTCTTCGCCAATGAAAGACAAAGACCCTTGTTTTCCTATGGAATCCTCTGCTGCGGCGGCGGGAAGCTCCAGCTCTGCCGCGCTGACTACCACGCTCTCCAACTCAATCCAGGCTCTGGGTCGCGGTTTTGACGTCACTTCCGATATCAGGCTTCTCTACTGCAAAGGGGCACCCGGGTCGAGGCTCGTGATTCTGGAGGAGGATCAGGGGAAAGATCTTGTTTTTTCTGATGGGGTTGCTGTGCCGAATGTGCCCATTGATGTTGAGTGCGCGCCGGAGAAGAGGTCCATTGATAGAATTCACGTCTGCAGCTTCCATGAGGTGAATTTTTATCCAATTTCGGTTGATGGGTTTTTGTTTTTTGTGAGTTTGGATTTGAATTCTGTGATTTGTTTTGGGTGTTTTTGGATTTTCAGAAGATTCAGTTCAGTATTGGACTTGTTGGGAATTGAACTTTCTTGGTTGTGGTTTGGTTGAGTACAGAAAGTTATAATCTTGGTTTGTTTTATGTTGGATAATGTTGCGTTGCTGGGTTTTTGTGGTTCTGGGATTAGTTTGTTTTCGAAATCATTGATTCCGCATATCGTATTTCATGGATTTCTAGAATTCTTCTAGTTTTACTCCTGTGTTAAATTTGAATAACCGTACATTCTGTCTCAAAATTATTATATTTTGTTTGTGTCATTCAATTGCTAATGTGTAGCGTGGTTTGAAAGTTCGAAAATATCGTGTCTTTCTCTTCTTCCAGGCTTCTGAGTGGTTTTTTCTCCATATATGCTTGTAGGGAAGATAAAGCCTTATTTGCTGTCAGCATTATAGGCTAGGTTGTCATGAATTGTTTTGTGATATGCAGAGAATAGATTACTCATCTGTTACGGAGAAATGCACTCTGAGCTCGTTAGGCTAAAGTTCTAGTCTGAATGTTTATTTGAGCTCGTTAGGCTAAATAAATCATATTTCAGTGTTGGTGTTGTATTTTGATAATGGATTGTACAGTGGGTTAATAGCCAGTGTAATTAGTCAATGTACTACGCAAAACATAAAGAAAGCTAGGAAAATGTTGCATACTCAGACAACATATAGATGGCTCAATAAAGAAATCTGGCATTCGTGATTGTTTGAATTCAACCATTTGCAGAGTTTGCTAAAACTATTTGGTGCATTAGAGAATAAAATTTTATGGAGATCCTGTAAACATGCTTAAAGATAAAGTTTGTTTGGTTACTACAATCCCAAAAAGCTTGAGCAGTTAGGATGTTAGCTAGCAGTTAGTAACATAGCTAAGTTTAGATTCGTGTTTCTTAAATTACATTTTCTCATTTGAAATATATCTTCCCCGTTGTGGAATGAATAGTATCTCCTCCTATTTGGTCAGCATTTGGTGCATGCATTGGGATTTCGACTTGCTTCTCCTAATTATAGCAACCATTTTACCTTCTTGTTATATGACAAATTTTGTGAACTTGGGGCTTTGATGCTTGAAATTTCAGATGGCAGAATACTTCAACAAGAAATCAGGTATATCAGGGCGCATTCCTATTGGAAGCTTCAATGCCATGTTCAATTTCACTGGTTCTTGGCAAGTTGATGCAGCAGCAACCAAATCCCTCGCCATGATTGGATACTTCATTCCCCTATACAAAGTTAAGTTAGAAAAGGATAATTTAGTTTTGCATGAGGAAATCAAGCGTGCTGTTCCTTACTCATGGGATCCTGCAGCCTTAGCAAGGTAAGCAACTAAATATGATAAGAGTATAAACATGAAGTGTCTCTGTTTTTTCAATTCTAATCATCTCAGTAAAAAGTCAATTACCAACAAAATTGATAGGCTAATCCCTACAACTCATGTCCTGTCTATGCATTAAACTAATAGATATTTTCGAGGACAATTCAAGTTGTCAGTACCTGATTGCTCTGTTTGATACCTGCTTTCTGTCATATTCTGTTCCTACCTTGATCAGTGGGTTATAAAATGCAACTAAAGAGCATGGTGATGAAAAATTGAATGATTAACCATTAGACCTGTGTATGCTCAAAGCCTCAAACTAATGGCGACGCACTTGATTCAAAATGGTCTGGATATGTACTTAAAGATGCTAGTAACTGTTATTGAAACCAAACTTGATATGCACTAACAAGAAGGATAATCAATCAAATTTCATTATGTTGGGCAGTTCTTATAATTACATATTTCAAAGAATAATTTTGGACATGGCGCCCCATCAATTCATATGGAAAATTTAAATTTAAATTCGAAATGTTCCAAACTGCAATATTTGGTGATGCACAACTGCAGCGTGTTCCTTTGATAAGGTTACTAGATCTGTTGGTCCGTACAACACCAGAATTTTGATACACAATTTTCTTTCTCCTCTTGTTCATTTTTCAGTTTTATCGAGAGTTATGGTACCCATATCATCACATCTGCAACTATTGGTGGAAGAGATGTATTCTATATCAGGCAGCACCAGTCATCTCCTTTGTCAGCGGGGGACATTGAGAATTATGTGAAAGACATTGGTGATCATAGGTTTGTGGACTCAAAAAGCCAGTCAAATCCAGGCCCATTAAAGTACAAGGATAAGGTTTGTATCATTGGTGTTTCATCAAAAAGTCTCATGAAACTTTTCACCCATTCTTAAAATAATTCTTGATGAATTGTCACTTCCTGTGGATTTGTTTGTGAATATCCTTAATTTTGTGTCCTTCAGGATGTTACAGTCATATTCAGGAGAAGAGGGGGTGATGATCTTGAGCAGAGTCATTCCAAGTGGGCCGAAACTGTACAACTAGCACCAGATGTGATTAATATGACATTTACACCCATTGTTTCTTTGCTTGAAGGAGTGCCTGGAATAAAGCACTTGAGTCACGCGATTGAGTTATATTTAGAGTGTAAGATCTAATCTAAAATGTATTTCATAAAAAGTGACTTTTATTCCAATCTGATGACGGATAAATCATTTTAATTATGGTTAGAACCTGAAAATTGGTTATATAGCTAGAAGCATGCTTACCTGTAGCTCCACCTATTCAGGTGTTGGAGGTGTTTTTGACATTTATTTTATGTTTGTCATTGTTTATACCAGACAAGCCACCAATCGAAGATCTGCAGTATTTTTTGGATTTTCAAATTGCTCAAGTTTGGGCCCCGGAGCAAAATAATCTGCAAAGAAAAGAACCTGTGTGTTCATCGCTTCAGTTCAGCTTGATGGGTCCAAAGCTTTACATCAGTCCAGATCAGGTACTTTTGTTGGTTCTCATTAGTTCTTTGATGGCTATTAGTATCAAATTATTGTGTGGGAAAAGAAATGACTCTTTCATTTCCTTATATTTGTAGTTTTCCACTTTCACCTCCCCTTAACTGAAGAAATTTCTTGACACTGCAGGTAACAGTAGGCCGTAAGCCTGTCACAGGGCTTAGACTAAATCTAGAAGGCAGCAAACAGAACCGACTCGCTATACATTTGCAACATCTAGTCTCCCTGCCGAAAATTCTTCAACCCCATTGGGATGTGCACATGGCAATAGGTGCGCCCAAGTGGCAAGGTCCTGAAGAGCAAGACAGCCGTTGGTTTGAACCAATCAAGTGGAAGAACTTCTCCCATGTAAGCACTGCACCCATAGAGCACGTGGAAACCTCTATCGGTGACCTCTCTGGTGTTCACATTGTCACCGGGACTCAGCTTGGTGTATGGGATTTTGGTGCCAAAAATGTATTGCACCTCAAACTCCTCTTCTCCAAAGTACCAGGCTGCACAATTAGGCGGTCCGTTTGGGATCACAGCCCAGCCACCCCGTCTTCTGCACTGAGGACGGATGGTTCTTCTTCGTCACATTTAAACAACAGAAGCTCTGACGATAAAAAGGAAAAACTAGCAAAACTAGTGGACTTGACAGAAATGTCGAAGGGGCCGCAAGATATACCAGGTCATTGGTTAGTCACTGGGGCTAAGCTTGGAGTCGACAAGGGAAAGATTGTATTGCGTGTAAAGTACTCGTTGCTGAACTACTGATCATCGGCCTTTTCCCCCCGGTAATTGTAGGCATTCCACTAAAATTTTAGTCCGGCATTCTTTGCACAGGCAACCCTTGTTCTGTACATTTTCTTCTTTTTGTTTCTTAGCCATCTTCAATTGATAGTCACATCATTATATGTCTGATGGGTTTTCTTCTTGAATTGGTTGAGAAGACGATGTATGTTTCTGAATAATTATAATTTATATACATTTTTAGGTAATATATGAAGTCATTTTTTCAGTGACACCAACCCTTGCGTATGACCCATCAACTAGAGAGTTTGCATCCATATATTTCTATGTTTTCAATTCCATCATGAACAGTTTTCCGTATCATTTTACACATTTGATTTTTTGAGTTAAAAAACATCTCCGCTTTGAGAAATTTGAGTTTGACGGGTGTTACTAATTCACCTGCTATGATATTGTCGAACGTATTTCATGATTGAAGGGAAGTTCTTTGATTGCTTTTGTGCAATGGAACAGTATTAACTACAGCCTAGTGATGGGAACTATGTCAGGCACTTAAATCACTTTTACTGGTGTGGATTATAAGTCAAAGTTACTCTTGTGCCGAAAAAACCATTTAACAATATCTTTGTGATTAAGCGAGTTATCAATCTCAGTCAAAGTCGATCTTTGCATCTAAATTATGTCTAGCTTTTTGTTGGGCCGGCTTACTCTAACGATACTGATACTATTTCCAACTTTACCACATGCCAAAGTCGTCAGGTGTGAAGTTTTACCATGAAAAACATCAATATTAATTAGAGTAGGATAATACTATTTAAACCCGTTGAGTTTCCTTTACCCCACCGATGTGGGACTTCTACTTTTTTCATGGGTCTGTCATATATATGCATGGTTGAAAGGGTCCCTTTAGGACATGAAACTCATGGCTGTAAAATAAGGAATCATTCGCGCAGAGCTATTAAATATTCTATAGCTCCGGCGAGACTGGAGCAAGCGAGTTGCTACCCGTGAAATAATGCAGCCCACATCTGACTTAATCATCCTCATTCCTCACCATCATAGGTTAATCCAAGTATTAAACAGTGTTTAAGTATATTATATAACACAGCGTGAACCGTTGAGATGTTTGCTCTAGAATCTGTCAGCTGTCTGTTTTAAGTTTTAACCCTTTTCCAATAACAACATACAAGTCCTCTTTAATGCTAAGCCCCATAATTGTATTAGTCTGACAATTTGCACCAATTAAAGGGTTTTTAAATTAGCTTTCACTAATCATGTACGTGGAAACTATTCTGCTCTTGATGTGAATGATTAATTTGCTGCAAAAAAAATAGATTTTTATAGAGAAAGAGGCGGATAGTAGTGTCCAAAAGCAAAGGATCTCCAAGGGCAAAAGACAGATTGGGTGTTTAGATGCTTTTGGACTCGGGTGAAATGCAGGACCCTTCTTCTTGTAATATTTCTTTTGTGAAATTTGAACTTGAAAGTGCCCCAAAGATTTTGGATGGCACTCAATCCCTTGTTGAATACTTCATACGTACTCATTTCTTTTACCTATTCTTTCTGTGTTGACAAGAAATTACCAACATGTATTAATTGGAAATTTAAATAAAAAAAATTTGGATAGTAATTTTCGCACACTTATTTTTTCTCCATTCAATTATCCCAATTTTTTTAGTTTTTGGATTGATTAAAAAAATTAAGAAACTCAAAAAGAAGAATAAATCAACGAAGAAAAATGCAAAAATATGAAAGACTGCTACCATATTTTTTTTTTCTTCATAACTGACACGCCCGCACCCGAGAATGGGGCGTGCTGGCCGTCACGTGAGTGTGACGTAGCCATGTGCACTGTGCGGAAGCTAGGATCGAAAACTAAGAACGAACTAATTAAAAACAAAACCACTAGCAACCAAGATACGATAGTGTACTAGAGGCATAATAAGGTACTTATACATAATTAGAGCGTTCTAAGTTCAACTGCAGTCAAGCATAAATAAAAAGGGTTTAATTACACCCTCGGTGCCATACATATGAAATAAGCTGTCAGAAAGCCGGAAGTCCTCGAAGTGCCAAACTCGTATCTCACGCTACCTAGAACCTGGAGGGGCGAAAAACAAAACTGAGTGGGTCAGCAAAACAATTCTCTTTTAAACCAATCTTTGCTCAAATATATAGCCCCTCACCGTAAAACCTGTATAATTTCCCAGAATCAAAATATATACTCAATGTACGTAGGTTCTCAAAATCATGCTGAAAAGAGTATGTATGCCATGCCAAAGTATTCAAAACAGAAACTCAATCATAAACTATTGATGTGATTAAATGTCAGGTAATCATCTCAGCCCTCGGCTGCATATAAATCTCATAATCATCTCAGCTCTCGGCTGCATATATATCTCATAATCATCTCAGCTCTCGGCTGCATATATATCTCATAATCATCTCAGCCCTCGGCTGCATATATATCTCATTCATTCTCATCAATCTCATCACTGTTAGTTTATCGATTCTCATTTATGCATGCCCTCACCTGGCACTTACCTGTGCGTCCGCCGCACCAACATGTGAATATGCAATCATTAATGCATTAACATAGTATATGAACACTTTGCATGGCATCAAAATCATATAATTGCTCATTTATCGTTTTCTGGGAAAGTAAGTATAATATATAGGTAAATACGGTAAATAGTTGCCCACTCACTGATAAGTCGCTGGGTCGTAGCCCCCGCGTCGAGCCTGGCTACGCTCATCCTCAGAAAACATTTCACCTATATGAGAAATAACTAAAAATACGTTATTTAAGCACCTACGCGCTAAAACGGGAATAACTTCTCATACGTAGCTCCAAAAATGACATGTAAATATACCACGGTGAAGTACACGACGTCACGGACGTCGTGATATTTTTAGAAATTTTTTTGGAGCTGGCACGCGCCTCCACGCGCCAGAACAGTGCACGGGTACACGCGCGCGAGTAAGGGCTACTCGCCCCTGTCCAAGTGTCCTCGCCGGACTGGTTTTTCCGGTGACCGGAAAAACTTCCGTGTGTGATATCTCACTCGTTTCTCAACCATTTTGGCCCATTTTTCTTCCTACATGCTCTAAATTAAGAGTACTACAAGTCTATACCTTCAAAAATCTCGAAAACTAACGAGAAACTCGTCGGGAAATCTCCAAGAATCCGGCCATCTCCGTTCTACGTGATCCCGACGTCCAAACACTTCCAACGCACCACTCCGAGCCTCCTTGGGACCTCACAAAGGTCGCTGTGATTTTAGATTTTCCTAAAACGCAACGTAGAAAAAGTTGATGAATAGTGCCATTTACAAAAATTGAATTTTGGGCGTGAAATCGTCGTAGTTCTTACCTGAAAATAGTATGGTTGAGTTCGTATGGCCTCCACGAGTCTGAATATATAATTTGTTTCGTCGATCTAAGAAGTTTTGGAAATGGGTATGGGTGTGCCGTGTGTTTGGCGAGAGAGAGAGGGAGTTCGTGAGGTAGAGAGAGAGAGAGTGAGTCTGAGGGACGTGAGAGAGACAGAGAGAGGGTGGACCAAGACCACCAAACCAAAATTATTTCCTAACTTTTCTTTGGTACCCAACAACTTCAATAATTATGTGATTGGCCCAAAAATTAACAATTCTCGCATAAACATTCGCCCGAACTCAAGGGCATAATAGTTAATTCATAACGTCGAAATAAAAATTCCGAGACGGGTTGTTATAATAACACTACTCATAATTTAAACACAAAAAGTTGCTTAGGCTTTTGGAGTATGACATGCCCATTAGGGCTATTATTTTACAACCACACGAAACCCAAAACCTCAAGAATTTGTAGAAGAGGACGAGTTGATTTTTTACCCTATCTTAAGTAAATACGTCATCATTGGAGCTTCAAGTCCTCACCTTTTGGTAAAAAAATTAGGGTGATTTTGTGAAAAATTAATAAAAAGTTACAATATTAACAATAGATCATTAATATTTAAGGAAAATTAATGAAAATGGCTTGAAAAGTTTTAGTTTTAATAAAAAACTATGTTATAAGTTTTGTTTAATAAAAAACCATGTTATAAGTTTTAGTTTTAATAAAAAAACCATGTTATAAGTTTTGTTTAATAAAAAACCATGTTATAAGTTAAGTCACTATTTCTGGAATTTAAGTCACTGTTTCTGGATTTTGGTTCTTTTCGACGGACACTGTTTCTGGAATGTAAAAATAAATTGTTTCTGGAATTTAAGTCACTGTTTCTGGATTTTAAGTAACACTGTTTCTGGAATCTAAGTCACTGTTTCTGGAATTTAAGTCACTGCACTGTTAGTTTATTTCCAGCGACAGTGTTAGTTTATTTCCAGCGACAGTGTTAGTTTTCCAGAGAGAGTGTTAGTTTTTCCAGAGACAGTGTTATTTTTCCAGCGACAGTGTTAGTTTTTCCAGCGACAATGTTAGTTTTTTGCAGAGACTGTTATGTTTTTCCAGCGACAGTGTTAATGTTCATTTTCTTTCCAGATACAGTGTTTGTTTTCTTTTCGATGGACACTGTTTCTGGAATGTAAAAATAAACTGTTTCTGGAATTTAAGTCACTGTTTCTGGAATCTAAGTCACTGTTTCTGGAATTTAAGTCACTGTTTCTGGATTTTAAGTAACACTGTTTCTGGAATCTAAGTCACTGTTTCTGGAATTTAAGTCACTGCACTGTTAGTTTATTTCCAGCGGCAGTGTTAGTTTTCCAAAGACTGTGTTAGTTTTTCCAGAGACAGTGTTATTTTTCCAGCGACAGTGTTAGTTTTTCCAGCGACAATGTTAGTTTTTTGCAGAGACTGTTATGTTTTTCCAACGACAGTGTTAATGTTCATTTTCTTTCCAGATACAGTGTTTGTTTGTGCACGGCCCAAAGGGCTTGGTGTGGTGGCTGCTCACCAGAGCTTAACGGAAGGGAAAGCCGGATTTCGGCCGAAAAGTTGAAACTTTAAACGCTCATAACTTTGTCAATACTCAACGAAATCAAGTGATTCAAAAACAAAAATCGTAGTTCTCGAAGAGACGAAGAGAATGGTACCTTACACGATAGCTAACTCATTGTGGTTTGGCCGAAAAACGCCTCGAAAGCCTCGGAGGTCGCCGGAAACTGGGTTGGACAAACTTTAAACACTCATAACTTTGTCAATACTCAACGAAATCGAGTGATTCAAAAACGAAAATCATAGTTCTCGAAGAGACGAAGAGAATGGTACCTTGAACGATGGCTAACTCGTTGTGGTTTGGCCGGAAAAATGCCTCGAAAGCCTCGGAGGTTGCCGAAAACTGGGTAAGATTCAAATGGATATAACTTCTTCAATACTCAACGAAATAGGGTGATTCAAAAAGGAAAGTTGTAGTACTTAGCGAGAAGAAGAGGAGAAGGAAGAGGAGGAAGAGGAGGATGAGGAGGAGGATGAGGGCCAAAGGAAAGCCCATGAGTGACTGGCTGGTGGTCGAGCTATCTGTTGGTTTGGTGGGTTTTACCTTGTTCTGGGATGGTTTTTGGTTAAAAAAAGTTATAGGATGGTTTTTGGTTAAAATAAACTTAGTTCAAGCCCTTTTTATTAAAGCTCCCTAATATTTATGCTAATTATAAATAAGTCAATCATGTATTGTGATACTTAAATGCATTTAAAATAAACAAAAATTACAATATCTACCACTACAGCTGGCATCCACTTCAACTAACACTCCCTTTCTCATAGTTTTATATTTGGAATAAATCAATACGGATCAGACATTGCAATGTAGTGTCTGTTTCTTGATTCTGTTTTTCCCATCACTCACACACCTCTTACATGTCATTTGTACATTTGGATTCAGACATTACATTGCAGTGTCCGTTTTCTAATTCTGTTTTTCACTTTTGGATTCAGACTCCTCGTTCTATTTTTGCCATCACTCACACGTCTCCTACACTTCACATCTCACACGACTCCTGATGTTTACATTTAGATTCAGGCACTGTAATGTAGTGTCTATTTTCTGGCTCTGTTTTTTACATTTAGATTTAGACATTGTAATGTAGTGTTGTAACAACCCGTCCCGAATATATATCGAGTTTATTAAATTTGGGCCAATTATGTGTTTTCCAAACTTTGGGGGCCAATGAGGAAGTTAAGAAAATAATTTTGTGATTGGTGGTTTAGGTCCACCGACACCCTTTCTCTCTCTCAGTCCCTCAGACCTTCTCTCTCTCTCTACCTCACGATCTCTCTCTCTCCCGTAGCATTCACACGGCACACCCACACCCATTTTCAAAACTTCATAGATCGACAAAACAAATTACGTATTCTTGATCGTGACGTCCATACGAACTCAACCATACTATTTTCAGGTAAGAACTACGACGATTTCACATCCAAAATTCAAGTTTTGTAAAAGGCAATATTCATCAACTTTTTCTACGTTGCGTTTTAGGAAAATCTAAAATCACAACGACCTTTGTGAGGTCCCAAGGAGGCTCGGAGTGGTGCGTTGGAAGTGTTTGGACGTCGGGATCACGTAGAACGGAGATGGCCGGATTCTTGGAGATTTCCCGACGAGTTTCTCGTTAGTTTTCGAGGTTTTTGAAGGTATAGACTTGTAGTACTCTTAATTTAGAACATGTAGGAAGAAAAATGGGACAAAATGGTTGAGAAACGAGTGAGATATCACACACGGAAGTTTTCCGGTCACCGGAAAAACCAGTCCGGTGAGAGAGGAAGAAGATGACACGTGTGTGGCACACGCCGCGCGTGGGGGCGCGTGCAACATCAAAAAAAATTTCTAAAAATACCACGACGTCCGTGACGTCGTGTAGGTCGCGTTGGTATATTCACATGTCATTTTTGGAGCTATGTACGAGAAGTTATTTCCGTTTTAGCACGTAGGTGCTTAAATGACATATTTTTAGTAATTTCTCATATAGGTGAAAGTATTCTGAGGACGAGCGTAGCTAGGTTAGACGCAGGGGCTACGATCCAGCTATTTATCTGTGAGTGGGCAGTATTATTTTCCGTATAACCTATATATACATAATGATTTTCCCAGAATCACATTTTAAATGCAAAGTACGTTTTTAAGCTATGCATATGACTTGATTTTGATGCATAAGTATTTAATTATACATTTCATGCATATGTTGGTGCCGAGGACGCCAGGTAAGTACCAGGTAGGTACATGCATAGTAGAGAACGAACAGAGATGAGAAATGATGTGACATGATCAGATATCATGATTTGTTAGCTCATAGACCTACACAGTTATAGTAGTGCTCCCGCCCAGAGAGGGGCACAGTCTTTCACGTGATGTTCACCTCCCGCACCGCATGCTCGCCTTGGATCCAAGTTAGGTGCACAGTCTTGTCGTATAAACCACTTAGTAGTGGGTATGACATGTAGGTGACCCGCGTTTATTCGCACAGTCTTCACGTGATTGTAGCACTAGAGCATACTTACTTGATTATACATGATATGATGAGTAGACCACCAGATGTGGGATGAATACATGTGCAGAGTATATATGATTATGAGATAGAGATGTTATGAGCTATACTTACAGCCGAGGGCTGAGATAACATGCAGTAGAGATATGATTATTGAAATGCATAGTATGGCATTGTTTATGAGATTCTGATGGCATTGAATTGCATTGCACGACATACATTGAAATACTTTGAAAACGTTTTATGCTGAGAAAGATTGAGATATATATGTACGTATTATTTTCTGGGAATTATACAGGTTTTACGGAGAGGGGCTAGAATTTTGAGAAATGAATGATTTTTAAAAGGATTTGTTTTTGCTGACCCACTCCCTTTGTTTTTCGCCCCTCCAGGTTCTAGATAGCTTGAATTCCGAGTTGGGCACATCGAGGATCCTTCGGCCTTTCTGACAGATTTGACATATGTAGGGCACCGATGGTGTAAATAACTCTTTTATTCATGCTTGACTGCAGTCGACCTAGTACGCTCTGAATATGTATAAGTATGGAATTATTTCTAGCACACATTCATTGTTAGGTTGCTAGATTTCGGTTTGAACTTATTCGTACTTCGTTATCGATCTTCGCTTCCGCACAGTGCACATGGCTACGTCACACTCACGTGACGGCCAGCATGCCCTACTTTCGGGTACGGGTGTGTCAGTGTTCATTTTATGGTTCTTTTTTTTTTAAATTTTTTTTACATTTGGATACGAACACTACAATGCAGTGTCCATTTCCTGGTTTTTTTTTATTTATTTTTTTACATTTAGATTTGGACACTACAGTGCAGTGTCCATTTCCTGGTTCTGTTTTTTACATTTGGATTCGGACACTGCAATGAAATGTCCGTTTCCTGGTTCTTTTTTTTAGTTGAGTAGATTCCTCCATGTAAACGAAAGGCGAGAAAAAGAGTGATAAAATAGAAATTCAACGGCCAAAGCCTCTTCCCCGGCCGCTATCTTCCCCCTCAACTCCTCTTTCTCCCTCGCACCCGCACACCCCACCGTTGTTAACAAACCCAATTCAATGGCAGGTCATCTGTGTTCTAAGTCTAATTTATTTTTTCGCAATCCCTTACCGTTTTAGCTTGTTATTTATCATCTCTTTCTCCTTCATGTTTGAGATTTCTCTCTCTATAATTCTTCCATAGTTAAGAAAAAATCTTTGCAACTAGAAGACATTGGTTTGCGCGACCCCTTTCTTTGTTGTTTCGTTAACATCATCTAAGATTTTAAGGTCGAGGGACTTGCAATTGAGGGATGTGGCAGTACTGGGGCTGATTTTTGAGATGGTAAGGTAGGACGATTGTTGGTTAGGAGGGTTGTGGTGGTGTTGAGGCTGATTTTGAGGTGGGGTTGAATTTAATTTGGAATTTGGAAAGTTGGTGGTTTGAGGTTGAAAGCTTCGAAGTGAGGGAGAAAGAAAAGAGTGGAAAAAGAGTAAGGATAAGAGATTTTGGTTGTTAGATTTGTATCAATGGATAAGATCCATTAGTCCTGAGGATCTCCACAAAATTAATCCGGAGATGATCTAAATCTGTATTTATAATAGATTAAACTCATATGACATTTATAGGGAGAGAAAGAGAGAGAAGGATATAATAGTCAAATTATAACTATTTATAGTGACTTAAAGCCTATGCGGCATTCATAATTGGTCTATGCCTAATTAATAAAAACATATCATCGATTAAATCCAAAACAAAAATATGACATTGATATATAGTTTAATAGTAAAATTTTTATTGATTTTTGGCTAAATTACCTAAAAATTTATTATCCACTTCTTGATACCAAAAAAGTATGATTTTATCTTCTTTTTTTTAAGAAAAGCTAAATGGGTAGCTCTCACTCTGTCGTCCTTATTCAGGTTTCCTCTTGGACAATCTTGACAACGTCTTGGGAATCTCTTACTCAAGGTCGGCAATGTTATAGCAAAACATGCACCAACATTCCAACAAATTAAAGGGCATTATGGGCATCACAAATGGTTGTTACGCAACTTCCAATAAGTCCCAAAGCCCATCTGTGTCAAAGTCTTATATATACGAACCTCAGTTTCCATTAGCCTCTCATCCCTTTTCCAAAATTCACGTGTCTGTTCTCTTTAATACCAGAGAGAGATCACTGCAATCCTTGTATCTAGTTATGGTAATTTGAACAAATTAATGAGTACATTTGTTATGTTATCCTTTCGAATTCGACCTTGTTAATTATATTCTCGTTGATTTATAACCTGCAGGAGAAACTTGAGCTTGTTGAAGGGAAGGTTGATTGGAAGGGAAGGTCAGCTGTGAAATATAAACATGGAGGAATGAAAACTGCTGTGCTCATACTAGGTACTCCTTTAGTACACACATCCTATACATGATCACTTTCTTTTCTTCTAAGAAAACGACATTCTAAACTGGTTTAATGTATGTGAAGGAGATTAATTTTGGCATAAGAGGAGGGACACACTGTCTTGACTAACTAGCATAATCTACCGCTGCTTACATGATCACCATATGCAATAATATGTAGTTCTTAAAAAATTTACAAAGACGGGTTGTTTTTATATGTTGCAGGTACATTTGCTTTTGAGAACATGGCAACTCTTGCCCTGGCTGTGAACTTGGTTACCTACTTCAATGGGGTCATGCACTTTGAGCTAGCAGATGCAGCTAACCAACTCACCAACTACATGGGAACTGGCTATATTCTGTCCATTCTCATGGCCATCCTTGCCGACACTTTCTTTGGCAGATTCAAAACTCTTCTCATTTCCGGGTGCTTTGAGTTTGTGGTATGCACAAAATACTCAAATTACTCATCATAAATCGCAAAATATGCACAAATACAACGAGTTATGAACCTTTAATCACATAGAACTGGATGGATGCTAATTACAGAATAAAATGTCACTAAATTGTTTTGAATACAACTTATTGTATGTTCAGTGACCCTCAGTTCTATTTGTGTATAATTCACAATTGAATTGGTTTAGCAATTGCATAGTTTTTAATGCATGTATGTTTTGTAAATTTTCACTTCAGGGACTAGCACTAATGACCGTGCAAGCTCACTACCCTAAACTGAGGCCACCAGTCTGCAGTGTCTTTGATCCAACTGCCAAATGTGAAAAAGTTGAAGGCGGAAATGCTGCCCTTCTTTTTATTGCCCTCTACATGATGGCGGCCGGGGCTGCCGGGATGAAGGCCACGTTACCATCACACGGTGCTGATCAATTTGACGAATCGGACCCGAGAGAGGCAAGGCAGATGTCTAGCTTCTTTAACTTTCTGTTGCTAGCAGTGTGCTTGGGTGGTGTAGTCAGTTTAACCCTAATTGTGTGGGTTCAAGACAACAAAGGATGGGATTGGGGATTTGGGATCTCTACTATCGCCATGTTCTTGGGCGTGGTCGTCTTTTTCGCAGGATTGCCGTTGTATCGGATACAAGTTATCAGAGGAACTAGTGCTATAGTTGAACTTATACAGGTTTGTTCTTCTTTTGTCAAACCTTTAAACACTAGTTCCAAGTCTTTCTTTCTTTTCTCTGTTTTTCTTTTTTTTGCTTTATACAAGCGAATACTGAGGTGGGGGAAATAACAAACAAAACTTGGGTGCAAAAACCATCTTTGGATGCTAATAAAGATTGATTTCTACAAGTTAATCCAAATCAATATAATCGATTGACTAAGTCACTAAGATGTAGTGTACATATTTCTTTTTCCTGTTAGGTGGCAAAGTAACACATTGAGTTGTTAATGGGTACCCGTTAAGACCCGTTTAATTTAATATCACTATAATATAAAGGTGAGATTGGTAGTGGTGATAATGATGTAAGGTGAACTCAAACTAAAATGAGTTTTACTAGGTGCCAGTTAATAACCCAATGAGTTGATGTGCTACCTCTACCTATTGGTGTTTGGTTGGAGGTCGGCTTAAGGAAGATTCTTAACTAATGAATATATGCTTCCAAACACGTTCAGTTTGTTCAGATCGAACGTTAATCACATCTAGCTAACTTGTTGCTCATGTTGTTTTCAGGTGTATGTTGTAGCCATCCGTAACAAAAATCTTAGCCTTCCTGAGGACCCCGCAGAATTGTATGAGATTAGCAAAGACAAGGAAGCTGCCCTTGAACAAGAATTCCTACCTCACAGGCCCATTTTCAGGTACCTCACAAATTTTTACCGGAATATATGATCTTCAACCCTTGAAATAACACAAAATTAGGGTGTTAACTAAGAACGTTCGTACACACATAAATGATTAGATTTCTAAATCAATTTCTATTCAGATGTTTAGCAAAATATATGATCCTCCACCATTGAAGACGGATAAAATTATGCTTGCGTTTCCATGATTTTTAAATACATTTTTTTGTGAAAATATGAACTTCTATTATTAGTCTAGCATTGATCAATTCGTACCAGATATCTGATAAGTTATGTTATCGGTTGAACTGGATTAAAACCGAACATTCGGTCATATTTTAACCTAATTTACAATTTTCATTCGGTCTCACAATAAAACATGCCAAATTGTTTGGTAACACATAATTGAATTTCTATTCCGTCATAAGAAAACTTCTTGTTAGCTCCTTGCCTAACACATAATTGAATTTTATTCAGGTTTTTGGACAAAGCATCCATCCGAAGAGGCCAAGTTGATGAACAACAGCCTCCAAACCCATGGAAACTTTGCAGAGTCACACAAGTGGAAAATGCAAAAATCATCCTAGGCATGGTCCCAATATTTTGCTGCACAATTATAATGACTCTATGCCTGGCACAACTCCAAACCTTCTCCATCCAACAAGGTCTCACCATGGACACAAGTATCACCAAACACTTCAAAATCCCACCAGCCTCACTCCCCATCATCCCCATTTTCTTCCTCGTCATCATAATTCCTGTCTACGACCGTGTCTTCGTCCCCATCGCAAGTAAGTTCACCGGCATACCCTCTGGCATAACGCACTTGCAGCGCATAGGGGTGGGCTTAGTTCTCTCATGTGTTTCCATGGGTGTGGCTGGAATCATGGAAGTGAAAAGGAAAGATGTGGCAAGAGAGCACAACATGCTGTTGGCAAGGCCGGTGGTGCAGCCATTGCCAATCAGCACATTCTGGCTGTCTTTCCAGTACTTCATTTTTGGAATCGCCGACATGTTCACATACGTAGGGCTTCTTGAGTTTTTCTACTCGGAGGCTCCCAAAGGGTTGAAATCAATTTCAACTTGCTTTTTGTGGAGCTCCATGGCACTAGGATATTTTTTCAGCACCATTTTGGTTAAGATTGTGAATAATGCAACAAAGGGGGTCACGAAAAGTGGAGGCTGGTTGGCTGGGAACAACATTAACTTGAACCATTTGAATCTTTTCTATTGGTTGCTTTCATTGATGAGCTTGATCAACTTCTTTATCTATGTGTTTGTTGCAAAGAGGTACAAGTATAGGCCTGGGAGCCCCATGCTGGTTTCAAAGGAGAAGAAGAAGGAAATTGAGGTTAACGAGTTCTGAGAGGATTCAAGGAAAAAAAAATAGCAGCTATTATATATATGTGGTCTAATGTAGTGTGTGAAAATTGGATATTGTATCCTAAATATGATATTTAGGCCTAGGACGTTTGTTTCCTTTCAGCTAGTATCTGTGACCAATTAATTTGGTGTCCATCAATGAAAATTTACAATTCCCACACCTTCCAATAATTTAATTTGATTGATTATTTACATAAATGATAATCAATGAAAAATCTAGAAATAACTATTATCCATCTTCAAAAGTTATTCACGATATTCAAGATCTTATACATAATTAAGTTGCAAGTTACTAAGTACTCCATAATTATTATTTGAGAATTCCTAAGAAGACTTTCTCAAAGTGAGACTTATAAACACGAAAATTTCCTGCTTTGAACGAGACAAGAACGCGTGTACAAAGTATATTTTGTATTAATGAATTTGGGGTTACAATATCTTTTAACTTGATCCTCTGATTCGATCTCTGTAAGTTGTAGGTGTGTGTTGTTGATCCAAGGGCCGTCAAGGCTTGATCTTAGATGAACGGTTGAGAGCTTTTTCAAGGGCCGTCAGGGCTTGATCTTGAATGAGCGGTTGAGAGCTTCTTCAAGGGCCTTTGGGGCTTGATCTTGATGAACGACGAACGGATCTTCAAGGGCCGTTGTACTTGATCTTGATGAATGATGAACATATCCTCAAAGGCCTCCGAGACTTGATCTTGATGAACGGATTTTCAAGGGCCTTTGGGGCTTGATCTTGAAGGTTGACGATGAATGGATCTTCAAGGGCCTTTGGGGCTTGATCTTGATGAACGATGAACGAATCTTCAAGGGCCTTTGAGACTTGATCTTGATGAACGGTGAACGGATCTTCAAGGGTTGGCCTTTAAGGCTTGATCTTGATGAACGAATGAACGGATCTTCAAGGGCCTTTGGGGTTTGATCTTGATGAACGATGAACGAATCTTCAAGGGCCGTTGGGCTTGATCTTGATGAATGGATGACGGATCTTCAAGGGCTTTTGGGCTTGATCTTGATGAACGAGAATGAACGGATCTTCAATGGCCTTTGGGGCTTGATCTTGATGAACAGTTCTCCAAGGATTTGACGAAGAATGAAGAGAGCTTCCTTGATCCTTCGGGATTCTTGGGAGGTTGGATGCTTGAAAGCTTTAGAACTTCAAAGCTTCAAGGATTTAGAGAATTCTCTTCCAATTTGGGAGTAGATAAATGTATTTGTGAATTGATTGTGAATTGGTGAATTGAAATGAACAAAATTGGCTTCTATTTATAGAGTTTTTTAAGGCCTAATTTTGAATATAATATTCAAATGAAATAAATATCATTTCTGCCAAGTGTTGACACGTGTCCTGTTTGATGACTTTTCTGATTTGTTTCGACTTTTCTTTGAGTCACATGCTACATGTAAAATGTTGTATCCCACATCGGTGGAGTGAGGGTTGGTCACTGGCCTTATATGTATATGTCCACCTTCCTATAACAAGACGCGTTTTGGGAACTCACTGGCTTCGGATCCCATAAGAACTCCGAAGTTAAGCGAGTTTGGGCGAGAGCGGTCCTAGGATGGGTGACCTGACCCACTAGGAAGGCCCAAGAACCCAAGAACAAAACCTTGTGGGCCGGGCCCAAAGCGGACAATATCTTTCTATGCGGACTGGGATGTGACCTAAAATTTATGTGACACGTGAGAGTTGAAATTTTAATTATTGGTCAACATTTATTTCACCAAAATTTTGATGTCTACAAAGATTTTCTATAGACTTTATGTCACCTCACAATTTAACATTAATTTTCGTGCCAAAATTATAAAACATTGTGCAAAAAAATGAGATGGCAAATAGTCCATGGAGAGTCCCACTTTCTCTTATTATTTATTCAAAACATAATGGGCGATATTATTTGACACACAAAACTAACGCATTTGCTGACACACTCTTTAGTATAGATAGCAACCACGTATAATGATAAGTGTCACTTCTATTAGAGTGTGTATCAGTTTTGTGTGTCCAAATAATTTTATAATAATATTATTAGACAATTTAGACTGTTAGTTTAGTTTGATGAAATTTTGAATGTCATTAAGATGTTCGAGATTTTAGACATTAGAATGTTGGATGCAATGTTAACTTCATATATGCTTAAAATTGTCATAATTGTTAGGTTTATGAATTTGACATCATAAGATTGTAGAAAGCAAGTATGATGTGTTTGTATTCACTTAACATATATAAGTTACCGCTAGATCTAAAAACTGTATAATTTACATTAAAAAAAAAACCACCATTCCAAAAGAGATTAATAAAGGGGTTTTTGAACTTTAATCCTTCAAAAAGATCAAATTTTTTTTTACAAAAGGAGCTTTAATAAAAAGGGCTTGAACTAAGTTTATTTTAACCAAAAATCATCTGATAACTTTTTTTAACCAAAAACCATCCCAGAACAAGGTAAAACCCACCAAACCAACAGATAACTCGACCACCAGCCAGTCACTCATGGGCTCTCCTTTGGCCCTCCTCCTCCTCCTCCTCTTCTTCTTCTCGCTGAGTACGACAACTTTCCTTTTTGAATCACCCTATTTCGTTGAGTATTGAAGAAGTTATATCCATTTGAATCTTACCCAGTTTTCGGCGACCTCCGAGGCTTTCGAGGCATTTTTCCGGCCAAACCACAACGAGTTAGCCATTTTGCAAGGTACCATTCTCTTTTTCTCTTCGAGAACTATGATTTTCGTTTTTGAATCACTTGATTTCGTTGAGTATTGACAAAGTTATGAGCGTTTAAAGTTTGTCCAACCCAGTTTCCGGCGACCTCCGAGGTTTTCGAGGCGTTTTTCGGCCAAACCACAATGAGTTAGCTATCGTGCAAGGTACCATTCTCTTCGTCTCTTCGAGAAATACGATTTTCGTTTTTGAATCACTTGATTTCGTTGAGTATTGACAAAGTTATGAGCGTTTAAAGTTTCAACTTTCCGGCCAAAATCCGGCTTTCCCTTCTGTTAAGCTCCGGCGAGCAGCAACCACACCAAGCCCTTTGGGCCGTGCACAAACAAACACTGTATTTGGAAAGAAAATGAACATTAACACTGTTGCTGGAAAAACATAACAGTCTCTGCAAAAAACTAACATTGTCGCTGGAAAAACTAACACTGTCGCTGGAAAAATAACACTGTCGCTGGAAAAACTAACACTGTCGCTGGAAAAACTAACACTGTCTCTGGAAAACTAACACTGTCGCTGGAAATAAACTAACAGTGCAGTGACTTAGATTCCAGAAACAGTGTTGCTTAAAATCCAGGAACAGTGACTTAAATTCCAGAAACAGTGACTTAGATTCCAGAAACAGTGACTTAGATTCCAGAAACAGTGACTTAAATTCCAGAAACAGTTTATTTTTACATTCCAGAAACAGTGTCCGTCGAAAAGAACCAAATTCCAGAAACAGTGACTTAACTTATAACATGGTTTTTTATTAAACAAAACTTATAACATGGTTTTTTTTATTAAAACTAAAACTTTTCAAGCCCTTTTCATTAATTTTCCTTAAAAAAAAACTGGTGTTAGATTGAATATTGATTTTTAGTTCCTAATGTGTCCTTAATTCAAAATAATTAATGTGCATTTTATTTAATATCTCCCATTAAATATTTAAATTTATTAATACACAAATTTTAACTTTTTTTTTTTTACCAAAAAAGAGTTTTTTAATTTATTAATTTGATTTAACATTCTTCAAACTTGAAAGACTCAATTAATGTACCTAAATGTTAGTACCGAAATGTGTGTACTGAAATATATTATATTGAACTAATATATTTAAATGTTAATACCGAAATGTATGTACCTAAATATATGCACCGAAATGTATTAATATTAAATTAATGTACCTAAATGTGTGTACCAAAATGTATGCACCAAAATGTATTATATTGAATTAATGTACCTAAATGTTTATATCGAAATGTATGTACTGAAATATGTGTACCTAAATGTATGCACCAGAATGTGTGTACCTAAATGTATGCACCGAAATGTATTATAATGAATTTGATATACCTAAATGAAGAAGATACAGTACATCAAAATTGTTGACTACAAAAATCACCTAGCCTACGTGGCGCGCAGGCCGAGTAAATAGTAGACTAACTAAGTCCTTCAATATGTGTGCGGGGCGTGCCAACTCGTCGGCCGTGCTCGGCCGAGGAGTAAAATGTCTTGATGTGGTGTGGATGCGCGCGGCTGACTTCTGAATCTTGCAATTGCGGCCGAGGAAGGAACACCTCTCGGCCTCGAGGTCCTCAAACCTGAAGACGAGGCTACTAATTACAAAGTTCACGATTCGTCGTCGTCCAACTCGGCAACGATCACCGTATTGGTGAAGGTGAAACCGCGCCGAATCGATACTAATGTGTAAGGGCACAGGTACTCAAACCGAATGAAGGTTTTGACAACAAACGTGGTTCGGCCGTCTCGATGCCGAACTCTGAAACTCACTTGCGAATATGCGAACATAAAACCACTCGGCGTCAAGGCACCGAGCTTTGATATCAGTAACACCTCACTTCGCCGAGGGAGCTAATGAGATGACCTCTGTCGACGGGGATTCGAAAATCCTCGCCGGCCGAGACTAGGATAAATAACCAATCGACCCTGTCGCAGTGCTGTCTATCCAAACTGAAGATGCTTTACGGACGGTTGGTTCTACGGCAACAGTGCTGTCTATCCAAACTGAAGATGTTTACCGGTTGCCTCCACAGTGCTGTTTATCCAAACTGAAGATGTGAAGGCGGAAAAGAAAATAAAAAATCTCAAGGTGTTGAGAGGTTTTGCGCAGGGCAGATTTGTGTGTTGTGTTGAAGATCCCTCTACCGTTGCTTAATGCCTTGTATTTATAGTGGTTGTATTTCGCTTGATGACCACATTGTAACACCCATGCTACAAACAACCTTGAACAATCCTTATCACCACAATATGCGGCATGCACGGTATCACCTCCTTTAGCCGATCCCAAGCACTCGAGGAAGATATTCTTTTAATCTCTTCTTGATAATTATTGGAAAAACTCCATAATTATCTTTGTATCCAATCCATAGCACCAATATTTGAAATCAACTCTTATCAAATGCGTTGTTGAAACTCCCAAAAAGATAAAGATCAATCTGGTGGTGCCACGTAACAAACCGCATGAAAGACCAATTGCCGTAGTCAAAATGGAAGACCACATGCAACTTTGCCAAATGCTAATCCCATATTTTCCCATTTTCTTGTGCTAATTATCCCCACATGCACAAATTGCAAGAGATTAATTCTCTGGCTCCTTTCCCACGAAAGTACATGCATACTTGAATTCCATCAGCTCTTGGACTCTATTCACGATAGTCATGCTATCCTGATTCCCAAATCAATTTGAATTGTACTGCTTGCTTAGGGATATAGTCTGCATCCTATCTATTCCATTCAAGAATATGCCAAGATAATTCATATCAAAAGATAACTATTATGATAAAAATCATAATATTATCTTTTAACAATTATTAAAATTATCTTCACTTTACTCATCTAACGGCCTCGATTGCACGGGCCGATAGTGTAAATTTGGGTCCAAACAAAAATATATTGTATAACAAAAATTAGTTTATCTAAATGTTCACAACACAAATATATTACGATGAATAAAATGAAAATAAAAATTACGATGAATAAAAATTTCTTACTCATGGTTTTAATCAAAAAGCCATCTTTGCTAATGATTAAAATGAAGTTTTCTAATTAATAAAAAGTATTTATCTTATGCTTAAAAGGTCAAACCACTAAAACCAAACTGCCCAACACTGGTTTATATTCTCGCATTAGCTCAAGCCGATCCAAACTGGACCCAGCCTATCCCTAACCATAATACAGTGGATCGAGCAAATCCATCTCAACACAAGTCCTGCATGTTTTGAGGTCAACTTAGCACGATCCGATCCGATTTTAATAGATTGAACCAAACACAGCCTTTTGATAACTATTTTATTTTTTATTTTTTTTGTTGAAATATGGGAAAATATAGACGGGAATGGAGGAGGAAGGAGATCATTGAGATTTTTTATTTTTACTTTTAACTTTTGGTGCTTAAAATACGAGAAAAAAAATATAGAATTCAAGGGAATTCAGAGGAAGGAAGGGTAGTGGGAGAGGAGGGAGGAAAATAAGAATAACGAATGAAAATAATATTACAAGTGAAAATAATTCAAATAATTTGATTTTGGATTCTGAGTTTTTTTCCGTGTGTTTTTTCTTATACATTTATCTTATTATCATTTCTTCACTCTTATTCATTCTCCTTTTTATGTCGTGTATTTTATTTATTGCTTACTTTATAGATGTTTGGATCAATCATTTGAATTATTGTATTCATTGACAGTATTCAAATTATTGTGTTTATTAATAAAGAGAGTACTGAAAGCTGAGTTACATTTCATATGAAGCTAAACAAGAAGTAGTTAAATGAGCTTAATCTTGCATCTGAGGTTCTAAGCACCTCTCCTCTAATAGTGCTTGTAGATAAATGGAAATAGGGCTAACTACATTTAACACCTTTAAGGAGTGTACTTTGAAGTGACTTACAAAATGGACCATAAGACTTCATATTTCTCACATAGCATCCTAAGGTTTTGTAATTGATCAGTTTATATCTTTTGTCTACTTGTACGTCTAATTCTCTGTTAAATTGATGAGTTTTTAAGTCTATTTCGTACAAATATGGCTTACATGTCAACTGATCAATTACAGGCTCCACGCTCACCATGTCATCAATTCAACGAAGATTTAAATGATTTGTTTTGACAAAAGGCATAAATCGATATTGTGTTAAACTTCATGGTGTAATGTGAATAAGTTTAATCATCATGGCCCGATTTGAAAATCACCCCAAACTTAAAAATACTATAAATGCAACTTTTATTAGTTTTCTCGTTTATTACATTAGAAAGATTTTTTGAACCCTAATAATGTATCTTTACCTAGTCAACGACTAACTTAGTGTGTGGCTTAGCTTCTCTAAGTTTTTGATATCGTTGTATAAAAAACTTAGAAAAGGTAAGTGCCTATACACTAGGTCGTTGTTGTGATGAGGATGACCGACGAAGAGAAGAAAAGGGGGCAAGAAAATGCTAACAATCTCGATGAGAACATTGCCAGCCTGAGCTTCCCCGTTACTCCCCTTGCATTGTACAAAACCGACACCGAAGCTAAAACTCTCAAATCCTGGGAGAAAGATTGCTGAGTTCACTGTCAAATCGAATTACTTCTCTTACTGCATGCTTATATTTAAGCTTGTAATCAGAATCTATTTCAGTGTCCCGTCATCTCTTGATCTTTTCTCTTTTTTCTTAGGCAAAAACTGTCTTGCATGATCAAGAACGTTAACAAATTGGAAGTAGGCTGGGGATTTTTTGGCCAGCTTGTGTTTGTTCCTTAAGTAAACGCTTGGTTTGGTGACCACTAATCAACTATGATTTTAATATGTTCCCTTTTTAAGTTTTTTTAAATGAGACTTTCAACTCATATCCCTCTCAAATGAGTTTGATGAGATTTTTGGCTGAGTTTACAATTTTGGTCCAAAGATATAGTTCAAATATAAAAACGAAAGTAAAATAAATCTAGATAAAAATGAATGATTGCATTATACAACAGGTTACAGGACAGATTCATCATCTTCGGGTGCACTATTACTAGTTGAACTTTTTTTTGGTTTCCAATGAAATTAAAAGACCAGTCTATTGATAGAGTGGAAATGGAATTACAAAAAGGCTAAATTCTTGTTTGTTTGGGCCAATGAAAGCATATAAAGACACACACACACACACAAAAAAAAAAAAAAAAAAAAAAGAGCCCAAATCTTTGTTGCCCTTGTTCCTTTGGGTTGAAGAAGAAACTAGTTCGGTGATTATTTTTTTAACCGGTAAAGCGAATCTGTCAATATGTAAGTTGTGTTTGTGCTTGAAATTTTTTTATCTGTTAACTTAACGAGCTGTATTTATGTCAACTTGTTAAAAAAAGATGATCGCGTCCAACACCCCAAAGAAAATATGCTTGGACGCGACCTGGAAATGAAAAAAAGCCACATTTGCTACATTAATCTTTGTAATTAATGTGCTAAAAATAGGTGCAAGGAGAAAAAAATCAACAAAAAAAAAAATGGTGATGGCAGCATGGCAGACTAGTTTTGAGTAAGTCAATAATATTACGATGGTCAAGAAATTCAATTGAAAATATAGCATAGATCCTAAACAAAGTATGTAAGCTTCCATGTGATGGATCTTATCCACAGTCACAAGAATATAATGCAAAAACCTACATTTATTTATTTCTTTAGTTAGTTGTCAACGGCAGCCGGCCTGAATTATTCTCTGGATATTTTTGACTTGCAACCCACCCCCTATCATTTGGTTCATATATGCACATGTCAAAATCCGATCCCCAACCCTATTTATTTATTTATTTATTATTTATGCTTGTAATTATTCTTAAGTTGAGGATAAGTCTTGGCGTAAGGGAAATGTTACTTCTTGGTGACCGAAAGGTCACCGATTTGAATTGTGGATACAACCTTTTTGCAAAATAAAAATAAGGTTATACACGATAGACGTTTCCCTCCTCCCGACCTCGTAAAACAAGAAGCCTTCTTGGCTTGAGATTTCCCTTTTGTAATTATTCTTTAGCACATTGATGGAGCATTTTCCTTTGATAGATATGCTTAATTTGTTCATTTTGTATGGTACATTGAACAAGCCAACAAAACTGAACCCATTAGAAAATGGAGGTTTATCAAATTGACAAGTTGCAGCCGGCCTGGCCAATGCCAACCTCATCTTCCTCTCATTTCTTTTGTTTTACCATAAAACAACTTAGTCATCGTGACAAAAGAAAGTCTTGGTTACAGTTGTTGCATAGAACAACTCACAATACATAGAATCGTATATACTTATATGCGAAAAGTTTAACGTTATTATGTGTTGCTCTATATAATAATTGAACAAAATTGTACTCGTCTGAATCAGTTTGTTATTTATTTTCTCACATTTTTCCTTCAATCTTATTATGTATGTAGATAAAAAAAAATTACCAATAGAAAGTTTGAACATAAAAGTATGCCGGAGAATGGAAACATAACATGTGTGCATTAGGTTTCCAACATAATTCAAATAACAACTGCTTATTAATTTTCAGAAGATGACCATGTCAAACTGTGGAAGTAATTGATAGCCATATTAGGACGTCCATATCCTTTCTAATGGATAAGGGAAAGGGTGGTCGACAAGAAAATTATGGGAAAGGAAGAAACCTGTCTTGATGGGGACTTCCTTGTAAGAAAATTCAAAATTCATTTATCTTATTTTGTAATTATATTTTTATGGGCTGTTTGCAAACTAATTATGTTTGTCATGTTCGTGTTATACCAGTTATCTTAATATGTCATGTCAGTTCGTTAAAATAACAGATCCCTAACTGGTGATTCAGTAATGACTCGATTAATTAATGAGTCGTGTCCCTTCATATCAGATTAACGAATTATGCAAGAAATTGTCATGTTTAATGTCTAGATCTGTCAAACAATATTTTATCAAATTCTTAATAGGTGACGCAATAATGACCCAACACATTAACGAATTACTCAAAAACAATTCAAGTCATTAACAAATTGACCTAAACTCATTATTTTCATGTTTGTGCAAGAAATTATCAGAGTTACTCAATAATCATTCATCACTAAGCTAAAATTCCTTCAATAACCTAATATCCCCTCACGACCCCCCAGAAAAGAGGAGGAAAGTTGATATTCCCGTGTGGCACACTTGGCAGTTGACAGTTCACACTTCTACGGCAAAGCCAACAGTCACAAGGACTAGTTCGTTGGTGAGGCGCACATAACACCCCGGCTCGATTTAGATAAACCCTTCTTATCATGCACCGTCTTCTTCGCCATAGCGCCGAAGTTTCCCTCCACGCGCTTCCCCACGTTGAGCCCGCCACCAGACAAAATATAAAAACGGAAATCGCGAACGTAGAACTAAAAGCACTTTTCCTACAAATCCGTCGCGTGTATAGCAAATTGCTGTACAGAAAAGCACTTCTGCTGATACTCAAGCAAAGAAAATTCCAACTTGTCTTAGAAGCTGGCAATGGATTTGAAAACGCAGCCGTTGAGGTTCACACTGGGGAAGCAGTCGTCGCTGGCGCCGGAGCGTGAGCGGGAGGAGCGCTTGGGGGAGGAGGATGATCCGGAGGGGATCGATCCCCGAGTGAAGCTAATGTATTTGGCCAATGAAGCTGATTTGGATGGGATTAAGGAGCATCTGGATTCGGGACTGGATGTGAATTTCAGGGACATCGACGACCGGACTGCTCTCCATGTCGCCGCGTGCCAGGGGCTCACCAACGTCGTTTCGCTGCTGCTCGACCGCGGGGCTGACATTGACCCCAAAGACCGATGGGGGAGCACCGTAAGTGAAATTTTGAAATAATAATTACCCATTTCCAATGTGAAAATTTGAAAAATAGGAAATTAATGTGGTGATTGGTGAAAATTCAATGTTGATTAAACAGCCTCTTGCAGATGCTATTTACTATAAGAACCATGATGTGATCAAGCTTCTGGAGAAGCGTGGGGCAAAGCCTTTGGTACTTTTTGATTAATTTAGCTGATATGAATTTTTAATTTTGAAAAATTAAACAAACCCAATTCAGCTATATGTGTTTTATGATTTGGGTTTGTTTTAATTTTGCATATTATGCTTGTTTTGCATTCTAATTTGTATGAGTGTAACATTCAGATGGCTCCCATGCACGTTAGGCATGCCAGAGAAGTCCCGGAGTATGAAATTGATCCCAAAGAGCTGGACTTTACCAACAGTGTTGAAATTACTAAGGTAAAGTTTTCGGTTTTCGGTTTTCGATTACTTCGGTATGCGGATTTGCCATTTTTTGTTTCCCCTGTTATGAATTACACATCTTGGAGTTTTAACCATCTTATCTTTGTATGAATTTGAGTGTTTTATAAGCATTTTCGATTAGTTGTTTAATTGGGTGTTTTGCCTCTTTTAGTATTGTCACTCGCCTTATTTGGTTCTGTTCAACGTATGTTTAACAGGGAACATACCGTACTGCATCTTGGCGGGGAATACAGGTTGCTGTTAAAATGCTCACGGAGGAAGTGCTTGTTGATGAGGATAAAGTGTGCGTTGTTCGTAAACTGTTCATTGTTTTTCCAATTCGTGCTTTACTTGCTTTGTGGTCTTTGAATTTATAGGTCAATTTGGTCTTTCTTCAGGAAGGCATTCAGGGATGAGCTTGCATTGCTTCAAAAGATACGACATCCAAATGTAGTCCAATTTTTGGGTGCAGTGACTCAAAGCAGTCCAATGATGATTGTAACAGAATATTTGCCTAAGGTTTTCTTTCCATTCCATTGGTCTTCTTAACATGGAATATTAATGCCATGGTTTATAGTTTCCTGAGTTCTTATCATTCCCGTGTTTATATATATATTTTAAATTCTGTGCTTATATTTGGCCTTCTTGTTCTTTAATTTGTATTTGTGGCCATTGTATCTCTCTGTAGTTTGAAATAGCGCGAAGAGTCTATGTCATAATGTTTACTAGTAAAAGTTAGAATGTCACCCTTTTTTGCATATGTTAGTCATCAAATTTAATTTTAGTGTTCCATTGAAAATTCCAGAATCAAATAGGCATGACATTGTTAGTGGCATGGTTGTTTGAAACAATAATACTCATAGAGCATTTTACTCTGTTCAGTTCCATTGAAAATTGAGAGGAAAATAGTTAGTTTATAGCTTAAAAACCAGTGCAATTTAGATTTTTCCTTAGATCTTAAATCTTTATTCTTGTCTTTTGATTACAGGGAGACCTTCGGGCATTTTTGAAAAAAAGAGGAGCACTAAAACCAAATATAGCTGTAAAATTTGCACTCGATATTGCCAGGTATGGTACCACTTTGAATTGGCCTTGCTTATCTTGTTCTGAATTTCTTTGGCTAACAAATGAAGAGAGACTATGTACTGATCAATGCTTGACTAATAGTAGCTGTAAAACAAGAAAAGTTGGTTGCTTGATTCTTGTGGTGAGAGTAAGATTATGTATTGGAATTGGATATTTTTCCTCACCACCTATCTTTTGATATCTTGCAGGGGAATGAGTTATTTGCACGAGAATAAGCCAGAAGCTATAATTCATCGGGATCTTGAGCCTTCGTAAGTTTCTTCTTCTTCTTCTTCTTCTTCTTCTTCTTTTTCTTCTTCTTCTTCTTCTTTGGCCTTTTCTTTTTCTTGGCAAGAATTGAACCCATGTCAAAGTCCCATTCCACTTTGCACTTATGTGATCCAAAAGACCAAATGGCCTACCCCTCTTCATTTTCCATATTTTGCTGATCAAAGCATATGCTAATATTGGCATTGAACTACCAAAAAGATGAATCCTTGTTTCTCATAATAGCGTGGAACAGTTGGCATCTTATTTTTATGTTGCTTACGAGTAAGTTAACAGGAACATATTGCGGGATGATTCCGGGCACCTGAAAGTTGCAGATTTTGGAGTTAGCAAGTTGCTGACTGTTAAAGAGGATAGGCCTTTGATTTGTCAAGACACTTCATGTGAGTATTTTCTTCTGGGAATGAACCATTGTGGCTAATACGTTTTATAGATCCTAGCCAAGAAATGTTCATAATTTTCCTTTGCTTAGTAGCCCTTAATAAATCTACAAGCGAACGTATGAGTTTGTAGTTTTGAGTGGAATGTGTTAATTTCATTGACAGGTCGATACATAGCTCCTGAGGTTTTCAAGAACGAAGAATATGATACCAAAGTGGATGTATTCTCTTTTGCTCTAATTCTACAAGAGGTAAATATGACTCATTTCTAAATACTGGACCAACTGTATTTATAAAGTTATTGGTATGCCATCTTAGCGTGTACCCTCATCTAAGTAAACGTTTGTTTTTAGTAATAAGTTATTGTCAGAAGAACATAATATCAAATGCCAAGTAGTTCATACCAATCAGTTGATGTATCAGGCTTCATTCGTGACCTTGTGAGATACTGTTTGTAGATGATAGAAAACTGCCTACCATTTGCTGCCCAGCAAGATAAAGAAGTTCCAAAAGCATATGTTGCAAAAGAGCGCCCACCTTTTAGAGCTCCAGAAAAGCTTTATAGACATGGTCTTAGAGAGTAAGTGCTATATCTTTCTAAGAACAACTTTCTCCAACTTATCCATTAAAATTAATGTTCAACTAGTGAGATTTTGTCATGACTTTTGACCGTCGCTTATTTGTCAACTTCTTTACCGTTCTGTTTTGTGTAGTTCTTTCAGAGAGAGAGAGAGAGAGCTGTGATTTTGGGATGCAAATCAAAATTCACTTTTCTTCATAAAAACTTGTATGTTTACCTGTGTGTGTTTTAGGGTCATAAAAACTAGGCTAATCTTGTTAATGTGATACCTGCTCACAGGTTGATTGAGGAGTGCTGGAACGAGAATCCAGCTAAAAGACCTGCATTTAGACAAATAATATTAAGGCTGGAGTTTATGTATAACACTCTTGGTCAGAAAGGGCATTGGAAGGTGACCTCTCTACCTGTGGTGGTTTGTTATTGCTTTGTTTACCTTTATGTTCCTGCATTACTACTTACTTGCATAGCTGAATATTCCTTCCCCTTTTGCCCCACCCCCACACATAACATGTACAGGTTAGACCGTTGCAATGCTTTCAAAACTTTGAAGCCATGTTAAGGAAAGGTCGTTCTGGCCGAGGCAGCAGAAGTCGCTCATCGCGTTCCACCAGCAGCATATAAAACAGGAACCGTTTCTGCATTTGTGTTAACAGCCTGCCAGCCGTAGTTACTCATTCCAACTTGGTGACAGCAGAGAATCGCCTTCTGTACAACCTTTTTCGCATGTAACTACATTTTTATGTATCATATGTTGTTCATATATGTTTCCAAGAATTTTTTTCGTTCCATCACCATGAGTCCCGGCAATGATAATACGGTCATCATCGTGATTAAGTAAACTTTTGATGATGAATGAAATTATTTGAATTGATTTTGGCCAAATTTTACTTGATTCATGCTGCGGCCATTGTGAACATGATTTGAGTAGAGATTTTCTGACGTGATATTTTAAAGATAACTTTAACGAAAAGCTTCCGACGCTGCTCACTTCTCTGTATCTGAATTCAATTCGCCCTCTTATAAAAAATAAAAAAAATGGGCAATGCCCTCCTGTAGATTAGATAATTTAAAATTAATTAGTTAGCTTATTGAAGCTTTCTTTCCCCAGAGAAGTGAGCATACTATCCTGACAAGGCCAAAACCCGAAAAAAAGATACACTTCATAAACTAGTTAGTTAGCTTATTGAAGCTTTCTTTGCCCAAGTACCCCAACATAAGTTGGGTGCCTCTTTTGTCTTTGCATGCATTGTGGTCACAAGTTAGCTTATACAACAAAATCTCTTCTTTTTGTGGTTTGGTCGGGTTAGTTTTTGTGGTTGGTCATATAACTTTGTGAGCAAAATCCATCGAGAAGGGCCTTACTAGTCGTGGACCTAGCCGTCGCACCTAATTATTAGGGCTCAATTACGCAAAAAGAAATAGCCTAACAATTTGTGTTAGAGCCAATTAACTTTTGAATGACTAATTGGACCAACTTAATTACGTATACAAGATCTTTTGGAAGGTCAAAACTGAGAAAATTTGAGGCCCGAAATTGTCCAATTTGATTTTCTAACAAGATATTTTGAATGATGAATGGTATTCCGTAAAATTTTGTGCTTATGATTTAAATCATTCATATTATAAATTATTCTATAAGAACCATATGTACAAAAAAAAAATCAATTAACGATCTCAATTTTAATCAATTTTTTTTGTAAAAATGATTTTTACAAATTGACATATAATATGAACGATTTATATTATAGGAGGAACTCCTCCTCATCCATTGGGTAATTCCTTATGTGAAATGCATCTTGTCTTGTAACTGCATCAGTTGGGTAAGAAGATAATTCATTCTTAACAATGTTAGACAATAAGTAAGGAGAAATTAGGTTATCATCCCTCCTTTTACTACTCCATTGATTAAAATCTTATTTCTTTTCAATTTTTGATCAAGGTCCTTGGGTATTAATAACATCATTAATTATTTCAATAATAAAATATTTTTTATTTCCAAATATATTCATTTAGTGTTAAATTTTTTATATTTATGCTAAATTTTTTTATCATATATATATATTAGTTTGTACCCATTTTTAATTTGCAAACCTTTTTTTAATTTGTACCAATTTTCTTTTCAATTTTAATTTGTACCCATATATTAATTTCTTTTTGTGTCCATGTGTTTACCGTCACGTGACATTGTATAATTAATCAATGATAGAAAATTAGAAATGGTATATTTATGTTTTATGGCTAAACTTTGTATCATATATTTATATTTTTAGTTTGTACCCACTTTTAATTTGCAACTTTTTTTTTTAATTTGTAGTATTTTCTTTTTAGTTTTATTTTGTATCCATGTATTAATTTCTTTTTGCGCTCATATTTTTTAAAATTTCATTTGTACTTTGCACCCTAATTTATTTATAATGTACCCATTCTTCTTTATTAATGTACCACTTTGTTATATGTGAAATGTATCAATTTTTTTTACACTATGGATACATTCTTTTGCCATTTATTATTGTTACATAGTTTTTAGGGGAATTTTATTTAAACCCATTCAACCTCTTTTTAAACCCAACTTAAAATTTTAAATGTTAATTGTCTATTTTACCCTATTGCATAGTTACGATTAAGTACAAAAGGAAATTAATAATAAAACTCAAATTTATCAATAAACCCAAACACTATAATTAAACCGTACGATCATTCTTTGTTTATTCTACGTTCATTCCGGCTAAAACCCTACTAGCTCTCATAGAGAAAAATAAGTTTTTCTATTGATGGATGGTGATTTTGAAGTTTTGAATCCTCCAACAAAGTTGTGAGTCAATTTATGAATTTTTTTGTTTGTTTCATTTCAAATTTTTAGAGTTTAGAAGATGAGATTGCAGGAACGCTAGGCTACATTGGCTCCGGAGACATTTCTTACTGGAAGTGCTATTGTTGAGACGGATGTTTATGCATTTGGTGTTCTTATGCTAGAAGTTGTCAATGGACGAAGGCTTGGTAATGAAAACGAACAGAACAACTACAACAATAGTGTAGTGTATTGACTGTGGGATCTTTATAGCAGAGGAAGGATCCTTGAAGCTATTGACTCTAGAATGGATGGAGACATCGACAAGGATACAAAACAACAACCAGCTAATTTGCAGTTGAGAGCATTTTATATCTTTAGCTGGCTTTTACCCTATCTGAGTAGAAATGTTTTCTTTGCTGTTCAAACGCCTTCTAATGGCTGGAAATAAACAAACCAGATGTGCGTTGGAAGCATGCTTCTTTTCCATTAAAATCCAAAACTAAACATGCTTGAAAGTAAGGGGTTCAGGATTATAACGCAGCTCTATCTTCTACTGTTGAATGGACAACGTGAATATATTTCTTCTGTATGTTTTAGCTTCTAAAAATCAAATGGGTGTAAAAATAAATCCACATGTTGAATTGGGTTTATGGGGTATATTAGGTATCAAATTTGGGTTTAAAGAGATATTAATAGTTTAGTTAAAAATCAAATGGGTGCAAAGAGTAAGTTGGGTGTAGAAATAGGTTAGATGGGTTTAAATAAAATTTCCCTAGTTTTTATCCATTTATTCAATCAAAATGTTTGAATTTTTTATTGTAGCCGTTTCTAATAGTATTATAATGAGGGATTTTAAATTTATAGGATTATAAATCTCATAAAATATCAAACAATTAATGTCAAAACTATAAAAATATAAATATAAATATTAATATAATGAGGTGTACAAAGTCAAGAGACTTTGATCAAACTTTGAATACCCTTAAGGTTTTAGTTAAAGAGTGTTAGGGACTAGAGATCGCATCCAAAATATCCCATAAGTTAACCCTAGAAACTTAAGTTTGTTCTAAAAGAAATAAGAACAATTTATATGTATATATATGAAGCTAACAATTCCAACTTAAAACTTCATATTTCTTATAAATTGACAAAGAAAACTTGTTCGCGATTTTTAACATTCTTTACTGTGCAACGTGGGTACTGGAAAATTCCACGGTTGCAACTCAATAATTTTGATAGAAAGTGAGCATGGAATTGGAAAAGAAAACAATAATTGTATTCCAGACCACTCAAAAGAAAAAAAAAAATGCTATCATGATTGTCCTTTGGACTGTGGATTCATAAAGCAAAATGATAATATTCGGAAGACTAACTTTTTAGACTATATTTTATAAATCGAGTGATGTGGCAGTTGATGGTTGGACTTTTATAAAAAAAAGTCAAACCATCAACCGTCACATCATATAATTGACAAAAGATGGTTTAAAATTTTTGTCCCCTGAATAGTTTCCCAAAGAAAAAAAATATGAAGACTGATTACATGTCTCCGTTCATTGAAATAGGGCTAGTGTCATGTTTGCAATCTTATGAGAGGATTACAATTTGTAGGAATAATCCTGGCCACCCATGAGTTTATTACTTGTCACCCTTCATTTGAACATGAGTAGTGTCATGTTGATAAAAAAAGGAACGTTGTACACAGATAATTTATGAATATGTAAATTACATTAACGTCAACTAAATATATTCGAACAACGGGAGGTAGGTGGGAATCAAAGAGCTGCCCATGACAAAGGAATTAATGTTGGTGTGGTTGTGCTAATGAGTGAAACCTTTAGTGACAAGGGGGACTATATGCCTTTCAGAAGAGCCACCAGCTTTAATCCAACATAACCTCTCACTTTCTCTCATCTCTTTTCAATTACATTCTTGTTTTGGAGATGAAAGGCTTTCGCTTTCAATATTTTCAAGAAAAAAACAAAACAAAAAAGAAACACAATTCTTTTCAAATGAGTGCTCTTTATTCTTCCTGCGACACTGGCTAATTCTTTGCTAGATAGCTAGCGGTATTTCTCTTTTTAACGGTAAAAATAATGTTCAGAGTTCGAACTTTATCCATGTCATGAAATGTTTAACCAAACTGAATATGGTGCCGAAAAAATTCTGGTGGTGAATGGTGACAGTTAGAAGTTAAGGATTAGTAACGACTTATAGAAACCAATTAAAGGGTATTTTCATCAAAAGGTAATTGCATTCATAATTTGGCATCAAAGGGCCACTAGCCACAACGATAATACAAATACAAGAGAGGATACATTAACAATATTTAGATAAATATATAAAGTATTCCTCTTATCACAACCACAAGATCAAGAACTCACTTGTGTTGTCTTGAGCTGCCACCGTTGTCGATGACGGGGTAAACACCGCCATGGAGGCAGAGATCGCAGCCAAGCTAAAATCAAATCCCTAACATGAGAGATAACCTCTAAGGCTTAATTGTAACAATGGCCACTGAATTTTACTTTAATTTAATTTTAATCTTTGAACTCTCATATTAGTTTGTTTTTAGTCATCAAACTTAACAATGTATTGTACCATTGGTCATTTTCACTAACACTATCTATTTTTCCATTAATGTAGGAGTATATTAGAAACTTTATCCCACATAACTACAAATGAATTTAAAAATGAGATTTTTATTTTTTTTGTGTAAGAAAATTGAATATAGAGAAAAAAATTTCATAGTTTCAACCATTTTCATTTTGTACTTTCATAGTTCAATTTTCGTTTTATTTTAAGTTTTAGATATTAATTTATATATTTTTATTCTCTTTTTTAGCTTTTTTATATATTATTTATTGAAGTTCCTAATACACCCCTAGATTTAATAGAAAAAAAAGAAGAAGACAGTGTTAGTGAAAATGACCAATGGTGCAACACATTGTTAAATTTAAGGACGAAAAAAACTAATATGAGAATTCAGAGACAAATTAAACTAGGAGTAAAGTTCTGGAACCATTACTACTACAATTAACCCAACCTCTAATGAGGTAGTTTTGTAGAACATCTATAATTGAATTTAATAACTTAATGTGTGTACAAGCCTTGCAACACTAGCAAGCATTAAAAGATCAATGATAAGGTCTATAGTTCGTAATACATTGTACATATATCATTGCTAGCTGCCATGTATCAAGGCTTAGACTTCGGCAGATCGTTTAGCTAAATTTGGTAAGCTATTGAAAGAGTGACCGATTGGTTACTAAGTGTATCACTTAAAGTTGTCCAAATGTGACATCCCACATCGACCAATGAAGAGGGGGTGATGTGCCTTATATGTACATGCCCACCTCCATATAGCACGAGGCCTTTTGGGGGATTCACTGGTTTCGGATTCCGTGGGAACACCGAAGTTAAGCAAGTTTGGGCAAGAGCATTACTAGGATGGGTGACCCACTGGGAAGTTCTCGTGCCGAGTCCCCAAAAACAAAACCATGAGGGTGTGGTCCAAAGCGGACAATATCGTGCTTTGACAGAGCCGGTTTGGGATGTGACAGAATGGTATCAGAGCCACTATGCCATGTGGTGAGAGTATGTCAACGAGGATGTCGGGCCCCTAATGGGGTGAATTGTGACATCCCACATCGACAAACGGAGAGGGGGTGATGTGCCTTATATGTACATATGCCCGCCTTCATATAGCACGAGGCTTTTTGGGGACAACTTCGAAGTTAAGCGAGTTTGGGTGAGAGCATTCCTAGGATGGGTGACTCACTGGGAAGTTCTCATGCGAGATCCCAAAAATAAAACCATGAAAGCGTGGCCCAAAGCGGACAATATCGTGCTACGACGGAGCCGGTCTAGGATGTGATACCAAAGCAACCGCTTTAGGTGGATATTCATTGGACAAATGTTTAATTTTTAAATGTTGATGTCTTTTTCCTTGTTTAATAAACACATTAAGGGTTGGGAGAAAATTTGATTTTGACCTCGTCATTCACTAGATTCGAATATAAAACCTCCTACTTACACATAAAGAAAAATACCATAAGACTGTAGTTTAAGTGGCTAGGGCTCTTCAACTTTAAGATGAGGACATGAGGTGCTTATTTTTATTTTTCTAAATATGTGATATTGGGGGAGGGGGCACTGAACGCAGAACCTCTGTGCAACTGAATGCTATTGATCACCTGAGTTACATATCATCATCTTGTATAAGACCCTTAATTACCTCAAAAGATTTTTAAGAAACTTATAATTACTAGTAGTTAGTTCATAAATCAATAAAAGCCTTGAATAAAAAAAATACAAGAACCCTTCAAAGAAGTGAAAAAGATGGTGAACTACAATGGACTACGAAATTATGAGTCTATGATGCATTTATGGTATTAGGTCTTGCATTGAAGACATGAACCTCTCAACATCATTTGAAAGAAATGTTTTGTTGCTTTTGTGGTCCCTTTGCCGTTGGAGAGTATAATTAGGTTCATTAGACTTGGACTTGGACTTGGTTTTACTTATATTTCAAATGTGTTTAGATATGTATACGGAAAATTAACTTAATTACTACGTTACTACATATGGGGATAGATCCGTGACACCATTCTTTTTACATAACTTTTTGACACATGTTTGTGTTGGGCCAACTTTGTAATATTTTAACGATTCGAACAGTTTATCTTTTAGATCTTTCCCCAAAGATCATGTATAATAAAAATCACCCAATTCTGAAAAAGACCGTTGGATTAAGGGTTTAGAGTTTCTTTGTAGAAATAGTCTATTTTCTTCACTACAAATTAATGGATGTCTTAATGGTTTTGGATTTATCTAATTTTTTTGCAAGTATGATCTATGAATGATGTGATGATCTATGAATGATCGTTAAAAATACGTTGTGTAATGGGCCATGCAAAAACATGTATCAAAAGTTGTGTAAAAAATGGTGCCATAGACTCACCCTCATTACACACACAGTGGTATTGTAGAGCTTATCATCTATGAACTAAACTACTTTCTTTTCCCTTAGCTAAACAATTCAAAGCTGCCTCGTTTCTGGTTTTACAAAGGGTTGAATGTTTGTGAAAACATTACTAGTATACATACAACGAATAGTAAGATCAATTTGAACCGTTAGGAAATTCCCTAGAGTCCTATCAACTAAATTGGGGAATTGAACAAAAGCAAATTCACTTTAATTTTCCTTTCCGTTGAATCACATTACAAGATTTTCATAGCTAGGGTTCCTTTTCGTAGGATAATGTCAACAAAGGGCTATATATAGTACCATTTTTACCAAAAGTCTCTTAGGTTTTTTTCCATTTGTTTTCGACTGTACCGTTCACTCTACGATAGGTCGGGAATTCAATCGCATCCAACGTACCAATAAAGAAATTCATAGGAGTCGAAATCACACCAGAGAGTCGAGTCTAGCGACCAATAACACTATTTAACATTTACCATGTATGGTGTGGATGGATATGTATGAGTAGTAGGGTTTTATGGAATATTAAGTTGCCCTCAATGTGGTCCTCTTCTAGATATGGGGGAGATTTTTTTGTTGTGAACCATAAAGAGTTAGGACCTGTGAGAACATGGAGAATTACCATGGCCTTCCTATTTTAGAACTAAGAAAACTCAGACATGATGCAGTGCGATAAAAAAAGGTGTATTGGAACGTTTTGAGAAAGCTTATGTACACATATATTCACAGAGGAAAGAAAAAAAAGAAGAAGATAATAATCAAATCATGGCAAATGACAGAGAGTGATGTTTCACTAAAGATCGATCATACAATATTTATGGAGTCACCAAAGTAACATACAGAAGCGGATCCACCTTGGGACAAAGTGGGTCAGCTGACTTCCTAAACTCAGAAATTCTTCACAAAAGAACTAGGAGCTGCTCTTTGATAATCTGAGATTTTGTTGAAAGTTGTCGTCCAACTATTCGACGAATTGCCTCTATGGACACTGTTGGGCAAAGTAGCTGCTAGCCTCATGCATTTGTATGCTTTGCCATGAGCATCTTTTGATAGGCCATTTGGCATATTTTGGCATTCGTAGTCATGCTCGCTTAAAAGCTATTGACATTAGTCAACATGCTCGATAGGAAGCTATTGGCATTTGCCAATAAGAGTGCAATATGACTTGGCAAATGATGTCGGGCCTACTAAAGCTCGATAAAATGCCAATTTTTATGCTATACCAAATAAAAAAAATTGTGCACGTCGTGCACTATTCTTATTGATCCCAATAATATTTTTTGGATTCGTCACTAGTATCATATGTACAAGAGACAATGAGAGCATATATATGCATTGAAAAATACACATATATTGTTATGTGGCATCTAGGATCTAGCGTCAGTGATATGTTATATATGTAAGGACTCATATGGTGAAAGAAATTTATGGGCAGTGGAAGTTTAGATGAAGGTGCATTGACGATCACATGGACAACAAGAAACGAGATGAGAAAATCGACAATATTCAAGACCACGCTAGGAATTGTATGTGTCATAACTTCATAGCTAGAGAAGACAACGGTGGTGATTAAGTCAATAAAGTTAGCACTAAAGAAAACATTTGGAAGTTTTATTAATCTTGGATAAACCCTAATTAGTTGGCTACAATTCATCTTGGTGCGCATGTGTTTTTACTTGGAATGGGATCAAGTAAACCCTAAATATATTTTGATCTTGCATATTAGTTGGCTAAAATTCATGCTAACACATTTTCAAGCCAAACACGTAGACAACACGAATTGGGTGGCATGGAGCATGTGTGGGCGCTGGGCTTCACACGTAGGCCAACTTGCTCTGATACCATGAAGAGTAGCACAACCTCTTATAAGCCTTGCAAAGTTTTTTTGTTCACTAATATGGAACTCTTTTATGGTTTAACCTTCACATCCTCACAGTTTACTCACACCCTTTTTAGCTTCTTACACACTCTTTTTTTTCTTCTACCATACTAAATTGAATAAATCAAACAGAATCAACGGTCATGATCAAACATGAGTGTATAAGAGGCTAAAAATGATGTGTTTATCGTTCCCCTTAAATTATTCTATTTCGTGACTTTTCATGTATCAACACACATTTGAATTTTTGAAAAATGAAAAACTGTAATCCAATTATTGACAAATCATAAATCATATCAACTAAGAGGCAACTCATTCATTCTTTCCCTTCTTTGATTCATAACTTTCTCCATTTTAAATAAATAAACATGTTAAGATGAACTCAGGAGGTTCGTTACATGAATGTACATACCAAACGTGTAGTCTATCTTATTATAAAATAAATGTTAAATACATTCTTTTTCATACTTTCAGCATTTTTTTCCAGCCTACTTTGGTATCATATTAAAATTATTAACATCCACCGTAAAATTAATTGATAATGAATGGAAATGCTCACTGTCTTTTTATGCGGGATAATACTCTCAGCAATGGATGGTGGCTATATGTACTAATCTACGTAAAAGCACCTACGATGATAGAGTAGTTCGAATTATATGTGGTATCAACAAGAGAAAGATGGATGATAGATGCTTTTCCAATGTCGATGAGCATGGCCAACATTACACATCTCCTCGCAAACTTGTTATCATCCCTGTGTTTGCAATTAGGTGGGTAAGGAAAAGTGACATGCCTTCTAACAACCACGAGTGACATGGTATAACAAACAAATATATGATCAACCAGGAGTACTACGTACACAGGTGGGAGCTACCTCTCTTCCTAGGTCAAATCAGATCGAATGGACATGTGGTTAAAAGTGAGAAATTGGAATATATTTTTGAAAGAAAAAAAAAATTAAAAAGTCATCGAATTATACGTCTTGTTTCATTTTGCCCTATAAATTTTAAATTTAGTTTCATGTCAACATTCTCCTCGCCGTTTGTTCTGCCATTGTTCCTTCAAATTGAGGATTGTTTTTTGTCCATTTAGTATGGGGGAGGCCTTTGAATTTGCTTCCGATGTGCAAGCTTGTAAAATTTCTCACTTAGAATTATCAAAACTTTTCTTTTTTTCAGGTATATTAATACGAATTGAAAGTTTAAAAGAGCTCAAACTATATTGAAAGTTCGGACGGAAAAATCAAACAATGTCCAAATATCAAGTCACTGCTAAATTTTTCTCTTTTCTTAATTTAACAATTTTTCATGATATTTGGGCTGAAAGTAGTTTTCAACAAAATTGAGACTGAGTGTTGCTACACCAAATAATCATTGATGGCTCAACGTTTTTGTTTTCGATTCGACGAGAAATTGGATTAGTTATGGCAAATATCAAATACAAGCTAGCTATGGCCAGGCCATCACAACAACAAAGTATTGGTATCTTCTCTACGACGCCAAGAACTCCTTACTGTATTATAAATCAGCATATTAAGGAGCTGCATAAACGGCTGGACATATGGCGGACAAAGTGATATACTTCTTTGCAATATTTTCTTAGGAAATAAATTGACATCGTGTTTCATATTTGTGGGAAATTGGGATAGACACACACACACGTATATGTGTTTTCTCACATTCCACCAAGACCGACTACTTTTTCTATTTCCTAAACCCCTTGACCTAGGTAGGGGGTAGAAAAGCCATATCTTAAGCATTCCAAATTAAGAAACTAAATTCAAATAGATTAGAAACTAAAATTAAATGAGGTCTGAGTCACCTACTTTTAAAAAATTAATTTCACTAAAATAAATAAAAATTCGGAGAAATATATAATTATAAAATATTCTGAAAGTAGAAGTACACAAAAAAGCAGGTGGTGAATTGTTTAGTAAATAGAACCTTCAGTACTCTCCTCCTTTTTCTGTGTAATAAGAAATTACACAAAAAATCGATGAAAACCTCCCTTAAGTTTTTGTTCATCTATTTTTTACATGGATATTATTTTATAAATATGTTAACATAAAGGTGTATAAGTAGCATATATCCAAGCAATAAACAATATGTAGGATGGAGTAAGGACTACAATAAGAACTCAAGAAGGACAAACTAAAAGTTTTCCCATAATCGTAGGGTCACATCAAGGCTCACCTTTAAATCCTTACCTTTTTGCATTAGTAATGGATGAGTTAACGTGACATATTCAAGAAGTATCCATTTGAGTATGTTTTTTTGTAGACAATATAGTGTTAATAAATGAAATTCATGATAGAATAAATGTGAAGCTTAACCTTTAGTGAGAAGTGTTAGAATCTAAAGGTCTTCACCCAAGTAGGTTAAAGACAGAGTATATGAAGTGCAAGTTTAATAGGAACATGGGTTCAAATGATAAGTGGTGAGGATTGGAGATCATGACGTATTAAAGAGCAAACACTTTCGCTATCTTGGATCTACCTTGCAAAAGAATAGAGAATTTGATGTAAATCTCAACCATAGAATACAAGTTGGATGGATGGATGGAGTGGAAGAGCGCATCCAGTGTGTTGTGCGACCGTTGTACGTAACTAAAACTGAAGATAAAAATTTTTAGGACAACAATAAGGTCAGCAATACTTTATGGCATGGAAAGTTAGGTGGTCAAGCATCAACACATGGAAAAAATGAGGGTCACGGAGATGAGAATGCTTGGTTAAATGTGTAGGGACATGAGAAATGATAAGATTAAGAACGAAGATATCTGAGGTAAGATGAGAGAAAATCGGTTAAAATGATTTGGATACATAAACTAAAGACCTACAAATGCAATTATGAGACAGAGACTCAGGGCAAAAGTCTTAACATAAGTAACCAAAGTTGCAAAAAGAAGAAGAAGAAGAACATAAGTAACTAGAGTTGCAAAAAGAAGAATAAGAAGAAGAAGAAAACAGTACATAGAATATTGAAAGATTAGAGAGAAAATTAGAGAAAAGATGAGAGATATTGTATTGATAAAATGATGACTTAATACAAACATTAAGCCGCAATCAGCCTTTTATATCTCTATAGTAGCCTAACCACATTTCCTACTGTGTAAGCTACTAATAACCATCCTACTAACTTTTAACAGTAATATTGATGACATGGTAGATTATGTGGCATTTCTTTGAGTCAATAACAGTCAACATACCCCCTCAATCTCAACTAGGGTAACTAAGTTTGAGATTGAAATAATGTCAAGTGAACGTTGGACTGTGTAAGCCTTTAATAAGAACATCGGCTGTTTGTTCATCGGTAGGTAGATACTCAACCAACAGATCACCATTATGCACCCTTTCTCGGATAAAATGATAATCCATATCAAGGTGTTTAATTCTCAAATAATACACCAAATTAGCACTAAATGTTATTGCCGACATATTGTCACAAAATATGGTTGGTTGAATAGGCAATGCAACCCCCAAATCTTTCAAAATCAACCGAATCCATGCCACATCTGCTGCAATATGTGCAAGTGCCTTGTATTATACCTCTGTAGAACTTCGAGAGACTGAGGATTGCTTCTTTGACTGCCAAGAGATTGGATTCCCACCAAGATATACCATATATCTAGTCACATACATTCTTGTGTTCAAATCAGTAGACCAATCAGCATCAGAGAATGCTGTCAAATGAATATCAGTATCAGTTGAATATGTAATTCCATATTCTGCAATACCTTGAAGATATCTAATAATCTTTTTCACAGAGGTGAGATGTACATTTGTTGAAGCAGTCATAAATTGACAGACTAAGTTCACAGCATAAGCTATATCCAGGCATGCAAAGGTGAGGTATTGCAATGAACCAACCAAATTTCTGTACAATATAGAATCCTGCAATGGTTTTCCCTCATTCAATAACATTTGATTGTGTGGCTTACATGGAGTATTTGAAGGTTTGCAAGACTCCATTCTAGCTTTATGAATAAGATCTTTAACATACTTTGATCGATTCACAAATATGTCTTCATTCTCCTTGTAATGAATTTGGAGTCCTAAGAAGTAGGTAAGTCTTCCCATATCCTTCAAGTAAAAAACACCAGCCAAATCTTCAATGACTTTTTGAACTTTATTAGCATCTGATCCTGTCAAAATGATGTGAAGATCCAGTGTCTAGCACCCATGTATCAGCAGTAGAGAAATGTTGAACATTTTGACCAAATTCTACTGCAATCATGTGAGATGGAGCTTGAGCAGAAAAATGCAATGAGAGAAAGAGGTAGAGGTGCACCCTGATAGGAATAATTGTTTCTGTGCCTGCACTCTAAAGCATTATGTCCCATTTTTCCCACATATAGTAACTTGGTATCCATTTGAACCATTATCACTTCTGTTTAAGCAATTTGGAGCAGTATGCCCCATTAGAGAACATATTTGACACTCAAATGCTACACCGGTTTTGAAATTAATATTTCCATTCCAAGAGTTCCTAGATCCATGATAATTGTCTCCTCATTTCTGTCGATTACCCTGATAAGGCATTGAGTTATTGAATGAACCATATCCCTCATAACTATTCCTGTTATAACTCTGTGAAGAACTATAACCTTTTTTTTTTTATTATATGACCTGTTGTTTCCTTGATACCCTTGGCCATCAATAACTCTGGAAACAATACTTGAACTCTCTCCTTGTAAGTAACCATTAGTTTGATTCCCACTTTTAGACTGATTCCCTTAAACATACATTGCAGCCATTCCACTTGTCAATGTGTTGATTCTTGCTTCTATAGTTCGTTCAGCACCAATCAATTGTGCCCTGAAATCTTTCAATGGAATCGAAGTTTCCCTTGCTAGAATCACTGTTTTAACTACATCAAACTCAGGTGGCAAACCAAACAATGCATCAATCACCAAATCATTATCTGTCACTTTTTCCCTTGCAACAATAAGCTTGTCCAGGCTTATGAAATTCAGCCTTAAGTTGATTTATTCTAGCCCAGGATACAGAGGCATATCTTTCTTGTAAGTTTGTCCAGACTTCATGAGAAGTTTTGCAACTAATCACATACTTCATTGCATCATCGGAAAGAGTGGCAATTAGCAAACTCAAGAGTGCCATATCTTTCTGAACCCAAGATTTATACACCTCAATAATTTCTTTCGTTACTCCAATTTAGTATCAATCACAAATTTTGGTGGACATGGTGACTCACTAGTAAAGAAATCTAAGAAATCATACCCTCTTAAAACTGACTGAAACTGATAATCCCACTTCACAAAGTTATCATCTTGAAGCTTAATTGTTAGCATTGCCAACAAATTCTCAATTTTCACTGACTTATCAGACATGTTGATGGCTAAACACTTTCAAGAAAAAACAATATATTCCTAACTTCCACAAATTCTCAGAGACAACAACTCACTATACTTCACAAATTCAATAAGGCAACAACTTCAACTCAATAAACTTGACAAATTCACCAACTTTTTGGTTTCAACCTTCTGCAATTATCAATTTCAATGAGAACTATATACCCAAACAGTCTTGGCATCGCCCTTTTTCACAATACACAATTCACAAACTTCAGTCTTGTCAAACATTCTTGGCATTGGCCTTATCAACTTCAATGAAAACTATATACTCAAACATTCTTGGCATCGGCCTTTTTCTCAATACACAATTCGCAAACTTCAATATTGTCAAATATACTTGGCATCGGCCTTAACAATTTTCGCTTCATAAAACTCATAAACTTCAACAATTGACAACACTCAGAACGATTCTTAGCATCAGCCTTAATCATATACAGAAAAGAACCCAGATACAAACAACCAAACAAACACCCAATATCACCATAATTTTTCACTGATGCAAAAACACAAACACTTGGTGTGCAGAAAAATAAATGAGAAAAGTAATCGACCTGATACTCTGTTCAACAACCCAAGAATCGAAGAAAACCAATCAGCAAGTCTACAAGAACTGCAACGAACCTCCAATAACTTCAACGACCTCGTCAGCGAAAGAGATAGCCCCAAGCATCGTCCCGGCGATTGATACCATTTTAACAGAAGTAACCAGAGTTGTAGAAAGAAGAAGAAGAAGAAGAAGAAGAAGAAGAAGAAAGCAGTACAAAGAATATTGAAAGATTAAAGAGAAAATTAGAGAGAAGATGAGAGATATTGTATTGATATAATGATGACTTAGTACAAACATTAAGCCGCAATAAACCTTTTATATCTCTCTAGTAGCCTAACCACCTTTCTTACTTTGTAAGCTACTAATAACCATCCTAACTAACTTTTAACAGTAATATTGATGACATGACAGATTATGTGGCATTTCCTTGAGTCAATATCAGTCAACAAAAAGGAGTAGATGAAGACTTAGGAATACTTGTAAGAAGACCCTAAGAAAAGACACAGAGTACTTGGAGTTAACATAATATTTGACACAAAACAAACGCAGTGCCGTTTTTGAATTCACATAGTCGACCTCACTTAATGAAATATAGTTTTGATGTCGTCATTTAACCTAAGGGAGGTGTGCTAGCTAGCTAGCCGCGCGCTTAGCCAAACGTCACGTTCACACCATTAATAATCGCTTTCAGAAAGTACCTTTCCTTTCTCTTTCTCCCCTATTACCTCTCATCTTTCACAGGCAAGAAAAATATATTTGAATATTAAATAAATAAGTAATGAACAATAAATAAAATGAATGGTTGATGGAGTTTGAATCAAATGAGCGATTCCCATTTCCCATATTTTCTCTTTTGCTTCATCTCCAATACATAAAAACCCCAAGCGCTTAGCTAGTGAAAATATAAAGTTTGCAGATTAAAGATTGAAAGTAATTAATTTAGAAAATAACTAAAATTTTGAAGTAATTAATTTGGAAATTAGAATAATTGTGGAAATGTCGTTTTTTCCTTTATAAATACACACCCCTCATCCCACCTCACTTCCATTTTCTGCTTATCTCCTTGTTTGGATTTGTGAAGAAAGAAAGATAGAAAAAGAGCTGAGAAAAATCCCGAAAGGTAGAAAGAAAGAAACCTCTGTTTCTGTCCTTAATTATCATCATCTTATGATCTTTTCTTTGTGTGTTCTTGCCTTGCTCATTGGTCAAAATACTCGAACACTATCTCCTAAATTTTGTTCATTTGCCTCACTTCTTTTAGCCCTATAAATCTTTTTCACCAAGATCATCCAAAACAAATATGAAAATTCAAACTTTAGTTCCATCAAAGCTGTTCAGCTCACAATTTCTTGAACTAACTTGGGATTGCTAGCTTAATTAGCTACTCAATTATTTTTTAAGCTACCTAGTTGTTGTAGTTGAATTGCACCAAGTTTTCAATTTTCATTTGTTTCTGCAAGTTAATTTCAAACTTTTAGTTGGTGATCAAGAATATAGTAATTGAAGTTCTGGGGTTTTTGTTTTATTTAAAAAGGTGCTAATTGATTGATCTCTTTGTTCTTATTGATTCAGCTTGCAACTATGGCCAATGAAAACAAATCCTTGTCAATCGACTCTCCCCTGAGAAAATTGGGTAGGGGAAAGATCGAGATCAAGCGGATCGAAAACACAACCAATCGTCAAGTGACCTTCTGCAAGAGGCGCAATGGGTTGCTCAAGAAGGCCTATGAACTCTCTGTGCTCTGTGATGCAGAGGTTGCTCTCATAGTCTTCTCTAACCGTGGCCGCCTCTATGAGTATGCCAACAACAGGTAATAATATTATTGCTTCAATTTTCTTGCTTAATATTCTCTTCTTATTCTTTTCATTTTTCTAATGGAAGGCTTTTAGGATTTTTTTTTCAGACCCAAATTTTGTTTATTTTCAATTTACCTTTTAATAATAGTTCTTTGTTCTTGTTAAAATTCTTTTCTTTTTCTTTCTTCTTCTGTGTAAATTTTGTCACAATTTAGCATTTCAAGAAGTATTGGTGCTTCAGTCCTCAAGATTTTTGCTTCTGTGAAATAGATCTTTTGCTGGATTTAATCAGGAAAAACATTATCATTGTTATGGTACTCAGTTGAGTTGAGATTGAGTTCTCTCTCTCTCCTCTCTTTCTCTCTCTTTCATCTCTCTATATAACTTATTTCACTTGTCTTTCTTTCTTCTGTTTTGTTTTTTTTTCCATGTATGTGCTTAATATTGTTGGGTATTTTTTTAATTTCATTTTTCTTTTCTGTTTGTGATCATTTTCTTAGCTCTTGGTTTGGTGGAAACATAGATCTGGTGTAATAGATAGAAAAAAGAAGCATATACATACATATATATATATATATATATATATTATCATTAGGATGTATATAGCAACAAGTAGTGGTTTTTGGGAATGTATGCAGGCTTCTGAGATCAGCTCCTTACCCTCCCTCCATTGTTGTTAATTTTCTGTTTCCCTTTCTCTTCCTGATTTCTTCCATATTCTCTCTCTCTCTCTCTCTCTCTCTCTCTCTCTCTCTCTCTCTCTCTCTCTCTCTCTCTCTCTCTCATATGCTGCATGACTCTATGTCATCTTATGCAGCTTGCAGCTAAGCAAGCCTACAACACACAAGCTGTCATGCTCCCATTAGCCAAGCCCCCCATCTCTTTGACACTTCCTTAATAGCAAGTCAGTTGTAGACATCAGGAAAGTAAAAGTACAATTTTAATTAAAAAAATAATTAAATAATATATTAACAGGACCTTCTCTGCAAAATAATCACAAATTAGGGTTCCAAGGCATCCAAATTTGTTTTGCTTGAAATATTAAACAAACTTCCCTGTAGATCCAAATCTGGCTACAACCTCCAAAACCCAGAAGCTAAAATTCCCCAAATCTCAGTTTCACCACGTGGAATTTCCCTCAGAAAATTAAAACCCTAATTTCCAAAATTAGGGTTCATAAGAAACCACATTGGGTTTTCAATTTGTCCAAAGATTTGTGGTGGGTAACCCTTAAATCGAGTAAAGGAGACATATTTTCCGCAGCTCAAATGTCAAAATGTCATCTGTTCTTAAATTTGACATTTTTTGGAAATGGGATGCGGTCTAGTTAGGGTTAGGTTCTGGTTTTTTTGTTTTTTTTTCTCTCTCTCTTTTGTTTTTTGTTGATAGAATCTTTGGTCACGTCACACAAGATTTTTCGGTTCTTGACTTCTGACAAAAGGCGTTTATGTCATGATTCCTACACTGGCTTCTCTTCCCCTTTTCCCAGTTCTTCAACCCTAAATTTTTAACCTTTCTGGTCAATTTTTTTTCTTCTTGGATAGGATCTCATAAATAAGTATTCTTTTATAATTTATTTTTCCAAATTATTAGAGAGAGAGAGAGATCATAGCTCAACTGGGTCATCAAAATTATGGCATAATAGAATGGCCTTTGCATTTGCAGAGATTGCGTAGATATATTTATGCAAGTTTTAAGTGTTTGAGAGATACAAGTGAAACAGAAGACAACGTACGACAACTGCGAGCCAATGGGAGAGTTCTGAGCGTTTCGTTTGGCATATATGTCTGCCTTCTCTGCTGCTGGAAACAGACGGCTTTGATGTTCTCATCAGAGTTTCAGTCTTTCAGACAGAAAAGAAAAAATATCAAATCTTTATATTATATTTACTTTCACTTCTTTTAAGTAAATAAAAACATACAAAATTTATTAAAGTGTTCGTGTTTTACTAGAGGTGGGTTAAAAGGTAAACTCCAGGCAAATACACCCTGTGTAATGAGAGTTATGGCCTCTAATCTAGTTGAACCAATCATATTGGGGAGCTGTGCCACCGTGTCACAGGGAACCAATCACAAGCTCGACGATTTTAAGGAATCAGTATGCATAGGAAAGCGTGAGGTTTTGTTTTTTTATTATTAAATTAATGATCTTTTTAAATTTAATTGTATAATTATGATATTGATATATATATGGTTTTGTATCACATCCGTCAGTTGAGAGACTGATTGAATTAGGCCAGCCGATCTAACTCAGAGAACCGAGTTTTCTGGTGCCAAGGAACTGAGATTTCTTATTAATTAGGCTCAGTTAACTGAAAGAGTTTGTTCATTTGACCGTTGGTAATCGCCCTATAATTTATAAATATAAACATAAAATCTCAGATTAAGTCAGTAGAATTAGCCCTTAATGTTATGTGACAGCATGTGTGCCTCAGGAAATGAATAAAACTAGGCAGAAAGGCTAGAGCTTGGGGAAAGAAATTCAATTTATAGCACAGACAGAAATCTGACTCAGAAATTCTGCTGAGGATAAGCATGCATTTTGAGGAAACAACTTCGATTACCATTTATATTTCAATCAATCAGTTCCTCTTTTCTCTCTTTCTCCCCCTTCCCAACACAAAAAATTTGGCTGTGGTTGGGAACCCCCTTTACATGTTGTTTTCTTCTGTAAATTGACATGAACATCAGCAGTTTTATATCTAGTTAACCCAAGTGCTTATATCTAGTTAATTAAAATGAACTAATTTTTGTACTTACTGTTTTAGAAACTATTTGTGAGGAGATGATGACAAGAGAGCCTAATAGCAGTTAGATCTATTTAGTTAATAAGTTAAACTAAGACTGGAACCCTACATGTATAAAATGCATAATTCATTAGTTTGGATCAGAAAAAGACAGTAGGTTTCTTCTTTATATTTTCCCCAGTCAATTAGTTGAGAAAAATATTAAAACCAACTTTAATTAGTATTCAGAAGGGTAAAGAGAAAAAAAAATTAATTTGAAAAAGAAAGTATTGTACAGTTTTCCATTACTTCAAGCAAGTCACTACTTACGGCAACTGAAAATGGTAAGATCTTAAGGTTCCACACCTTTTGTTTTCTTTTGTCAAAATAGAAGGGGATTCAAACTTAAGCTTTGGAAAGAAAAGTATCACTAGACTGAGGCTATCCAACTATGTTTGGTTGAGGATCTTCTTGTTAGAAAAAACACAAACCAATAACAAGTAATATGAATTACTGTGATTAAAACACAAACTGATGTTCATTAAACTAATGTACGAAGAAGATCATACCTGCAGATGAACTCGTAGTTGCAGCCATGTCCAAGTTTTGTTGTAAGGTTGCAGTGCACCTTCTCCTCTCTTCAGTAATCAGTTTGCTCTAACTAGTAATAGGTCTTAGTTCAATGATAGAGCATACACTGCGAGGGCAGAGGCCACTATATATACTACATAATCCTAGCCTTCTTCCATAAGGATTTCCCTATTAAAATCCATATAGAAAAACAATTCCTATGAAATAGTAATTTAGCACCAATATGGATTCACAAATCCAATCCCGATAAGACTTCCTATTCAGTCTTTAATCCTGTAACTAAGTTCACATATTCATACTTATGCTCACATTCTTACACTTCTAAGTCACAAAGGATTAATTAAAGCCAAGTTAGTAACATATAGACTACAAAATGCTAGGCGAAGGGAAATAGAAAAGCCCTCAATGCGCATTTCATAGGCATGTAAGAGCTTGGAAAGATACAGTTACAAATCTCTCACACACACCTACATTTCTAATCCCTCTATTTAACATTTTATGATCAATTCCTTAGTAACTTGGCCTCAATCCTTTGATACTTGAATATCCCTCACTCAAATACAGCGTAGGAAGTTGAGGCTTCCACTCCACACCATGCTCTTGAGGTTTACCATCTTATCTCCCTAGATGCTTTAAGAAAAAGATCTTTAGTTTCACAGTTTTTTTATTTAGGTAGAAAATGTTTATAGGAACTTATTTCAAACACCCTTATGTTGAAAGTTTGATCAAATAAGCCAGATACAGAACCAATATTTTGCTAGGTAGCTTCAGTCATGGTATGCATTTCATATTATGTTCAAACTATCACAATGTTTCAGATTATACATTTCTTAACATTATTGAAGCGTCTAATGCGTATGCAATGCTATAGTATATAAAAGTAGCTTTCTTATAAATTTGAGAATTTAGTATACATGCATTAATTATAAGGAAAACTAACGAAAAGTCCCTGAATAGTGACAGTTTTAATGAAAAATCCTTTTTGAAGGTATAATGAATAGTGACAGTTAAAGGTAAAAAAGTGGTTTTTCGTTAAAAGTAAACAGTGTCAGGGGTGTTTTATTAAAGCTCCCTTAATTATATTGGTGTTTTTCCTTTTGAGTACTAGTTCCAAAGCATATTGGTTCGTTTGGTGTTTAGGATTAGATTGGATTCGCTAGCTCACCATGTTTATGGTATGTTCAAGGAAAAAATGAAGATTTGTTCGAGTTCAAGGTAGAATGTGGATTACTCTTGAAAGAAATTTATTCCTTTCAATCTCCTCAAAATGGTAGGATTCCTTTAGGTCTAATATCCTTAAAAATGACAATGATTCACCTATACTTTCAACATACTTGCATTTTAAGAGTTGTCCAATCCAATCTAATCCAATCATATTAACCAAACAAGAATGTCTAATATGGGTTATCAATGCATGAGATTCTTTTCTGGAGCTAGAAGTGTTATCCATTAATCATTTTAGTAATATGTTAGATCCTCCTTAGATTTCAATGGTCCCTACATATATAGATTCATATATATTAATACTATGAGTGCACACCATGCAGTGTTAAAGCAACAGTTGAGAGGTACAAGAAGGCATGTGCAGATTCTTCAAATACTGGATCAGTTTCTGAAGCTAGTACTCAGGTACACTGACTTACCCTGAATGTAGATATTATTTGACAGAAAAGTTCGTAACTTTGGAGTTTGATTCTAAAAGTTAGATTCAGTTCTTTCTGGGATTTCATTATCATACTTATTTGATATCATCTGGGGGACCATGAAATTGAAGTCTTGAACTACTCTGACATTGACTTCAAGACTAGTTATGTAGGTCTTGATTGTTGAACAAAGCCAATAATCCATGACTAAGACAAGTCTTGTTTTCCTTTTTGGATGTCATTATCAAACCTTAGGCTAAATTACTTTATAATTTAATTTATACACGCGATATTGTGGGAGGGGAGAGTAAGTGTTCCTCATCGCTTAAGCTACAAGCCTCTTGTACTTTAGCCTGTATTATTTAATCAATCAATTATTTCCCATATAAATCCTGGAATATGGGTGAGCGTTTAAGATCCATTTCAATTTTCTGTTCATTCACATTGCAACCAAAGATACCGGTAAAGCAAAAGCTTTTACAAGAATATGCCCTTGTAAGTAGTTAACCTATTATCTTGATTAATATGATTGCCTTCAAGGAGTGATTTCATACTCTGCACATTTGATACAAAGATATCAAGTTCTCAGGGAGCTAAACGGCTAATGGAACTGTTTCTGGTTTATTTTTCCAAACTTTTAATTCATGAATAGTTACATGGACCCGTAATTATACTAATTGGATGTGTGCGTGTGAGCGTGAGTGTGTGTATTACATTTATACACATATGTATGTAGTAACATATAAACCCTAAATAAGAAGCAAACATGTGAAGGTGTATCTGTGATTTCTTAAGGCATGCGTCCTGTTAAAGCAGTGTTTCTATGAATTTCGATCATAGTCTTTAATGTTCAGAAGTTTTAACCTATTGCTTTATTGATGTAAATTTCAGTACTACCAGCAAGAAGCTGCGAAATTGCGTGCGCAGATCGGGAATTTGCAGAATGCCAACCGGTAATATTCTTAAAGACATCTAACCCTAGCTACCTCAAGTTTTCCCAGATCCCATATTCTAAATTGGCAGCCTTTTAACTGACAATGAATGTTGTTTCCAGGAATATGATGGGTGATGCATTGAGTAGTATGCCTATCAAGGACCTGAAGAGCCTGGAGACTAAACTAGAGAAAGGAATTAGCAGAATCCGATCCAAAAAGGTGTCTAATGAAGCTATTGATCATTTGTGATGATTTTCGCAATTTGAACTGTCCGTTGTGGTCATATTTCTAGCTTTTGCATAGCCATTAACACGTTTTTCTTTTCTTTCTTTCAAAACTTGAACTCTTTTCAGAATGAGCTCTTATTTGCCGAAATTGAGTACATGCAGAAAAGGGTACACCTCTTCAACTTAGCTTGCTCATTTTACGAAATTACTTATGCTTTATTTCTGAACATATTATAAATGTGGTTCATCTGCATTTGGAAAGCTTGGCCGCATCAAATTGTATTGATCAACCTAATTAGTACATGCATGGTAGAAAACATGATAATATGTAAGTCATTGTTATAAATCATCATACTTTTGATGATTTGAAACTAATACTTTTCAAATGGTGAAAATTGATTTACACTTAAAATTTTTGGTTAGGTTTAAGTTTTCTTTCAACTTTTAACAGACGCCCATCGCCATTTGTTCTTATTCTTATAGCTTCTATGCTGACTAACAGTACCTTACATGTACCAAACATTAATATTAAGTGATGAATTTCACACACACACACACACATATATATGTTATATATCTACTTTGGAATCCTCTCTCTTATTTTTGTGCTTCGGTAATTGAGTAAACTAATTAAAGCGAAACGATAAAAATAAACAAAGGGAGGAGTGCGAATGGTGAATTATCGCAACAAGCTGTATGCTCGCACTTTTGAAATCATCGTATAACAAATATGAGTGTTGTACTCATCAAACTGATATTTTTTCGCTTTCATTTTTGTCAAATTGTCCATGCAGGAACTGGACTTGCACAACAATAACCAGCTCCTACGAGCAAAGGCGAGTTCTCTCTCTCTTTCTTTAAAACAAATGAGTTTTTTTTGTGTGCTCGCGCGCGTAGTCTCTCTGTTTATGTGAGTATGCAGTACGTATTTAGCTAATATTCACTAGGAATTATAAATTGGATATGTAGATAGCTGAGAATGAGAGGGGCCAGCAGAACATAAATGTGATGGCTGGAGGAGGAACTTCAAGCTATGACATCCTGCAGTCTCAGCCATACGACTCTCGGAACTATTTCCAAGTGAACGCGTTACAACCCAACCATCAGTACAATCCCCGCCATGATCAGATTTCTCTTCAATTAGTGTAAGTTCATAAAAATCCCAAGTTATCAAACACATTATCACAAACTACCAGCAATATTCCATTGTTTTGATCATCATTTATTCGTGTGCAGTTAATAAATATGCCTTGACTGTATCGCTTCTGCTGATTTAGTTTTCTATGGTGGGTGTGTATAATGACACCAGATGAATGATCCAGATTGCCTTGGAAATGAAGACCGTTACAAAGTACGTAGGTATACGTACGTATATTAGTTGATGAAAGGAGATTTCTTGTCTGTAACGTGTACTACTAAGACTTCTGTGAGACATTACCCTAACAAGTTCTTCCAACTTTCATGTGATTGAATCTTCATAATGTTGGTTTGAATATCTATTATATATGCCTGATATATAAATATCCAAAGCTACATATAGTAGATTATTCATTAATCATCTGTGTATATATGCTTGATTGTGTGATAATTAGTCAGGATTCTAGGCTGAGGTTAACCAGGTGACTGATATCCATCGGATAAGTGTCCGACGGATCGGAGGAATTGTATGTTCTTCTTGCAGAGACTATGTTGGAGGCCTCAGTGGGATGGAATGAGTCCCATAATGCATACTCACTCCTATTCTGGCATGGAATTTGGAAAATAGCACATAGACCTATTCGATTTACCGGACAGCAGCTAGTGTTATAATCCTTGATTCCTGAAACCAACATAACAAATTAATCAATGTCACCAATTCAGAAATTAAATATACACGCTAGGTATTTTAATTTGTGTGAATCCGCAGGTCATGTATGACTCTTTTTTTCGCAACATATACACTTTGGATCTCGCCGTAAATAACAGTGAGTCTCACTTACATGTTACTAGAGGAACGTCGCATATAACGGAATTATGGCATGTAAAACAAGTACTGTAACGAAAGAAATTGCAGATGAAGAGGGTGATATATCCCAAATGTATAACTATATACCAGCGGAAGTTGAACGTGTCACTGAGGAAGAGTTGACATAGATGAACTTTGCATCTCCAAGATCGGCGTTGAGCTTGTCTACCAGAGATACAAGCTCTTGGTTAAAAGCATAGGTCGCATTTGCTATATCTTGCACTCCAACCAAGGCAAACTTCCTCGCTCCATACTCGTACAATGTCTTTAATTAAAAGCAACATAAAACACAGAATAATTAATATTCTAAAACGTAAAGAAAACTGGCATTTAAATCTCAAGACAACATGTGCGTATTTGAGAACCGAGACTGCTTCTGGAATACCTAAAACACTTCGTTGCATTCTAAACGGCTTTTGGCTACATCATTTGATAGGAAATTTTAATTAAAAGTGTATACGCATCAAAGAAACGCTTTTTTTTTTCTTTCTGTTTTTCCATGAATAAGTACTTCCAAGTGCGTCTCCAAGAATAACTTGGATTTTAATAGAAATTTCGACGTGTTTGTAAGAAAATCATTTTAGAAAAAATGCTTATAAGTAGAAGTGCTTTCATAAAGAAGCAGTCCAAACAGGGCCTAATCAATTAGAAAACTAATCACTACGTACTAACCATGATTTGGCTGGAATATTGCCTAACAAGAACTGCAGCATATTGTTCAATGGTATATATGCGACTGGTGTTAAAATACCGCGGCTGTAAGTAATTGTTAAGGTAATCATTGTTACCCATTCCCACATAATATAAGCACTTGTTTAAATACTTCATAGCTGATTCTTTACTTCTCAGTATGGAAGCAATGCGAAAGACTGCAGATTTGTGGTTCTGTATCTGCCGATCAAAGTTGACATTAACACCCTGCATAGGAGAATTAATCATATATTATAAGATTAATTTATATACTAATTATCTTTGCTAATTAGTATAAATCATGTTTGTGTTGTGATTAGTTAGTTATTACCAACTGAGAGCCTGTTTCCGCTCGAATTCCTGCTGTGCCAGACGCATAATTCAAGCCTCTAAGTGTGGCCAGGCCGAAAGTAGTTGCAAATGGTGGGATGTGATTCTCAAAGCCCAAAAGTTCAGCTGTAATGTAAACAATCATGTTCTTATTATAGCTAGCTAGGCCTCCTTTCATTGAAACCCTTGCAAACAAACTGATTACGATTTATATATGCAAATCCTCACTTGTCAGAATGTCCGGTAACATAAGATACTTGTATTGTCAAACTGTAAATAAATGAACTCTTTGACGACATCTTCTATATCCATCGAAAATAATACACTACGGTAAGCAAGTTTCGCAACTACAAATTATATTTCTCTATGATTTCTATAGCTCTTAATTTATAGAGTAAGATTATGATATTAACAATATAGCTAGCATAAGAAATTTAGAGAGAGAGAGAGAGAGAGAGAGAGAGAGGCAAGACCAAGTACGTCAACTGGAGTTCGACCATTGCAAAATCTTCCGGTTGGTCCGGTGGGATAATCAATCCCGTAGGGGAGGTAGTTCACTCTCAACGTTGGGAGGAAGTTATTGTTGCCATTATCGAGCAATGAATCACCAAAAATGAAAAAACAAGGTACTTCCGGCTTTCCATAAGCACAAGATTGTGATATTGAAACCACCAGAAAACCGATCATCATGAACCATCTTACTGCCTCATTTGTTGCCATTATGAAATGATATAGCTAAAGTGAAATTGCGATTGTATAACACTGAAAAAAAAATTAAGGCAGTACTGTAAAGAGAAATGGAGGTATTATATATATATATATATATAGAGAGAGAGAGAGAGAGAGAGAGAGAGAGAGAGAGAGAGAGAGGGAAGCTTGGAAATGGTGCGTACCTTACCTAAGGGGAAAATTAGCGTACTCGAAGGAACTGTCTTCAAATTAGACTTCTAATTGGGGAATTGTTATTCAAATTAACGTTTTCTTTAATACATATGATGTTATCTACACTAAGGGGTGAGGGAGTGGGCTAAACCTCACAATGGACAAACAATAATAATTTGATTTGATTTCGCTTTTAACAAGAATCGAACCTAAGAGTCTAATTAAGACCTCTTATTTACAAGTGAAGATGAATACCACTAGCTCGTAATACTAAATGAACCTTTCAAGTTAAGTTAAGGGTCATTTGATAACTATTTTTTTTTTCAAAAAAAAAAAATTGAAATTCGAAATAGTTATGAAACGGCCTTTACATGGATGTATCTTATATTTTTATTTTATTAAATATTTCGGATGCAGAATAACTGGTTTGCCTGAGTGCAATATGTGTCGTGGGGGCAAAGAATGCGTGCGGTGGATCACACAAATACAATGAAGCCTGCCAGAATAACGCTCACCATGAAAAGTAACAGAATTACTATCCCTACCGGTATCTAATTCTACAGCCAAAAAACAAAAAAAAAAATTCCAAGTTTTTAGTCACCAAATGATATGACAAATATCATATTAGCTATTACAAATCTACTTCAAAGTAAGGCTGCTGTATAAATAATGAAACACTGAATGGGCTCGTACTCATCTTAGACTTTGTTCATCTATAAGATACAATCTTTTTAAACATTATAATGTTCTCAACATGTTTGAAAACTTTGTTAATTTGATCAAATTTTCAAAGGGTTACCATTTCATTGGCAAGCAATTTACTTGATGTGCTTGTGGCTGATATGTTTCTAAGATTGAGGACAAAAAGATGTGTTCTCATGCACAACTATTCTCGCAACCAAAGAAAATGAGACTAAGAGATGCCATGCGTATAGGCAAGGGCATAAGGGAGTTAGGGTACATATCACATCAACAGGTCCATCAGCCTATATCTCATACTTCCATCAATCTCTCCCGCGGATATAGTACAAAATACTTGGAATGCTTAGTTCAATTTTACCGAAGAGGGGGACTTGAAATTGAAACATCTTTCAAACATTAATTAGAAAGAAAAAAAAAACATACTGCTAACCAAATAACTAGTTCATAAAAGCGCTTAATCAATAAAAGAAAAAGATTCGTAGAACTGAATTGGAGTCACAATTGGACTATTACACTAGAGCTTGATTTCATGCCAACTTGGCAAAAATGCATATATATTATATTTACAATTATAGTATACTCTTCGTAGTTAGGTCTTGTACATGTCACATGTGTTGATTTAATCACCTTGAGCTTGAAGAATATCAATGGAGTTTTAGAGAGAGAAACTGTAAGTACAGAATGTAAAGTGAGAAATAGATCGAAGAGAATGAGAGAGAGAGAATTGCACTATTTGTTATTTCTTTTTTTCTTTTTCTGAATGGATACAAAGCTCCTATTTATACACCTTTCACTACTTGTACATTAAGTAACAGATATTTAACAAACTAACAGCCATATCACTTAATCTCTTGACAGATGACATCTTCTTGACCATTAGATTGAACTTGCTTATCTATAGCTTTACATCCCCCCCCCCCCCCCCCCCACAATCACATGGTTGGTAGAACCAAGCATGAGATTGGCACAATGATACTGGAACAAGGATATAGATAATCCCTTTGTAAGGATGTTAGCAAACTGTTCAGTAGAAGACACATGATGAACAACTAAGTCACCTCGAACTACCCTTTCTCGAACAAAATGATAGTCAATCTCAATATGTTTTACCCGAGAGTGAAAAACGGGATTAGAAGACAGGGCTATGGCAGATATATTGTCACAGTACAACGTTGGAGGAACATATAAAGGAACCTGTAAATCACACAGAAGCTGTCGTATCCAAGCCATTTCAACAGCAACTATGGCTAAAGCTCGATATTCTGCCTCAGTGGAAGATCTAGAGACAGTATGTTGTTTCCTTGAAGCCCAAGAAATTGGACTTGTACCTAGGTAGATAATATACCCGGAAGTCGATCGACAGTCATTGGGATCCCCCGCCCAATCAGCATCACTATATGCTTGTAAGGACAGTGTACCAGACTTAAAATGAATGCCATAGTCCATTGTACCATTGAGATACCGGAGAATTCTCTTTACTGCAACTACATGAGAATCCATGGGATGGTGCATAAATTGACAGCATTGATTTACTGCAAATGCAATATCCGGCCGAGTGAATGTGAGATATTGCAGTGCTCCTACTACACTGCGATACTGATCAGGACTATGATAGGGCTGCCCGGCTTCCTTGAGGAGCCTGGGAGATGGGAGACAAGGAGTAGCACAAGCTTTAGCATTTTGCAGATCGACCTTTGCCAACAGATCCTTGATATATTTTGATTGTGACACAAAGAAGCCATCAGATTGATACTGGACTTGTAAGCCAAGAAAATAACTGAGTTGTCCCAGATCCTTCATATCAAACTGTTTAGTAAGAGCCAAGATCACGGTGGAAATATCACTGGAACTACTACCAGTGATAATGATGTCATCGACATATAGTAATAACACGACAATACCATGCTCATAATGTTTCACAAACAGAGAGGGATCGGCAAGAGAAGATTGAAAACCCAAACCTGGAAGAAAACTTGTGAACTTCTCATTCCAGGCTCGAGGAGCCTGTTTTAAACCGTATAACGATTTTTGTAGCTTACAAACATAGTGAGATGGATGAGCATCACTGAGAAACCCGGGAGGTTGAGCCATATATACCTCTTCATGTAAGTCACCATGCAGAAATGCATTTTTTACATCTAATTGGCGCAAGTCCCAATGAAACTGAGCAGCAAGAGCCAGGATTAATCGTACTGTAATTGGTTTGACCACTGGACTGAAGGTCTCACTATAGTTAATCCCCTCCTCTTGGCTATAACCCTTGGCAACCAAACGTGCCTTGTACCTGGAAATAGATCCATCAGGATTCTTTTTAAGACGATAAACCCACTTGCAACCAACAAGGTTTTTGCCACTTGGAAGAGGAACAAGATCCCAGGTCTTTTGCAGATGTAGAGCAGTGATCTCTTCTTGCATAGCTGCTTGCCATTCTGGTAGTTTACTAGCAGCTTTATACGTGGTAGGCTCAATAATAGAATGCTCTGATGAAGGGACAGTAGCTGAATATGTTTTCCTTTTAATAATCCCACTCTTAGAACGAGTTTGCATGGGATGAAGATTGACTGAAGAAGCTGGAATCACAACAGTAAGATTTTCAGGTTGAAAATCAGGATCATCAGGGATTTGGGACTGTGCAGCTGTGATAGAGTCTGGAAATAATAAGGGTGAAGCTTGGGATAAGGTATTAGGTGCAGGCATGGAAGGAAATGACTCTGGAGCTGAATGAGGTTCATTCAAAGACTCTGAAGCTCTAGGTGGATCAATGAATGACGCTAAGGCTCGAGGTGGTACGGATGTAGATGATGCAGATGATGAGGATGAATGAATGGAGGGTGATAGTGATGATGACACAAATGATGATAGTGGACTTGAAATGACTGTGTTGTTTTCTGTGAGAAATGGAACAAGGTGTGAAGAAGGACATTGTGAAACACTCCCTAAAGAAGGAGTTTTAGAAACCAGAGTTATGTAAGGAAAAGTATATTCATCAAACATGACATGCCGGGACACATACAACCTGCTTATGTTTGGTTGAAAACAAATGTAACCCTTGTATTGTCCTGCATAACCCAGAAAAACACATTGGGCAGTTTTGGGTTGGAGTTTAGTAGTATTGTAAGGTTTCAGTAAAGGAAAACAACTACATCCAAATGTTTTCAAATGGTTTAAGACTGGAAATCTACCAAATAGACAAAAATAGGGAGATCTCATAGACAAAGTGGTACATGGCATTCTGTTTATCAAATAAACTGCAGTGGCACAGGCATGAAACCAAAACTGAGAAGGTAATTTGGAGGTATGTAGAAGAGTAAGGGCAGTTTCAACAATGTGCCTATACTTTCTCTCAGTAAGGCCATTTTGTTCAGGGGTATAAGGGCAAGATTTTTGATGTATTATACCTTTGTCAAGTAAAAACTGTTTGAACTTATGACTGGAAAATTCACCACCACCATCACTTTGAAAGACTTTAATTGCACTGGAAAACTGAGTAGACAAGAAAGCATGAAACTGCACAAATGTTTGAAACACCTCACTTTTATTCATTAATGGAAATATCCAGGTAAACCTGGTACATTCATCAATAAAGGAAACATAAAACCGGAAACCTTCTATTGACAATGTAGGATATGGTCCCTAAACATCACTATGGATGACTTCTAAGGGTTGTACAGTCTTATTTGCAGGAAAAGTAAAAGGCAATTTAGTGATTTTGCCCTCTAAACAAGAGATGCACACATGCCTAGATTGATCTAATGCAACTGGAACCTGAAATTGGTTCAACATTCGGGCAGTAACAAGATTTGATGGGTAACCTAATCTGTTGTGCCAAAGAGATGTGTTGACTTGATGACCAAAAAGACAGTGTTGTTGTTTAGGTAAGTGAGATGCTTGATATGCTTGCTTGAGTAGAAATGGAGGTATGTGAAAAGGAATCGAGTACAATCCAGCTCTACACAGCCCCTGAAGAAGTGTTCTCCCTGTGATCTTGTCCTGTATCCAGAAACAAAAGTCATCACATATAAACCTGCAATGATTATCTTTACAAAGCTGATAGACGGACAACAGATGTTGGGACAGCTTTGGAACATGTAGAATATCTTTCAACTGAAAAGCATATTTAGGAGCTTTTAAAGTGGAAGAGCCAGTATTCGATATTGCCAAACCTGAGCCACTAGCTGTGGTGATAGTATCAGTGCCTGTGAAGGAAGTTGCAAGATTGAGATTGGCCAAGTCAGAGGTCATATGTGATGTAGCTCCAGTGTCAGCCACCCAAAACTGTTCTTGTGGGGCAGAAGGTTGATAAGTGGCATTCATGGCAGTGAGAGTTGGATATGGTGACCTTCCTTGATAAGAGAAGTTAGCTCGGTGATAACATTGAAGTGCAGAGTGACCAAATTTCCAGCAAATTTGACACTGGATGGAGGAGGACGAGACTAGTGTAGGAGAGTGCCGTTGAAAACAATCAGAGGCAATGTGGCCTCGTTTGGTACAAATCTGACAGATAGGCACATCATTGCCATGCTCAAAGCAAGTAGAAACATGAGATCTGGTAGGACCAAGAATACCAGGACCAGAATTGTAAGGAGGACCAGAAAAACGTGGAGTCCCAAAATGATTTCGACCGCGAGATCGGCCTCTGAAATTAGATCCTCTAAATCCTCCAGAATTGTAGTTATTGCCACCATGAGTATAGCCTCCAGAGCTATAGTGTTGTCCTCTATTGGTAAAACCACCAGAACTAGAGTTGTGGCCACCATTATTGGAATAAGAAGAGCTTCCAGTGTGATATTGTGATGACTGATTGCCAGTGGTAGGAGAAGAATCCTCTGCAAGTAATAGCCCTTTCCCATTAGAGCCATGTCCTTGAGCGAGCATAGCAGGAACAAAAGAACTAGAGAGTGCAGAGTTTTCAAGAGCAGCTTCCTCGGCAAGCAACTGAGCTCGAAAGTCTTTAAGTGAAATAACATTGTCTCGCCCTCAAATCACTGTTCTAAAGGTATTGTACTCAGAAGATAACCCTTTAAGAGCAATGATAACAATATCATCATCATCAAACGAGACACCAGCAGCAGCCAAATGATCACGGGCATCATTTACCCTTTGGAGATACTGAGAAATTGATTCAGTACCCTTCTTAATATTTTGAAGCTCAGTTTTCAATTGAAATATACTAGCTTTTGTGACAGTGGAAAACCGATCTCGAAGACTCATCCACATTTCACTCGCATTCGTACAGCCAATTATACAGGACATGCCAGTAACAGATAAAGTTGCAATGATAAGCTACATCAAAGCACGATCATGCATCTTCCATATCTGATATGCTTCAGTTTCAACACCTTCAAGATTCGGATTATCAAGAAACCGAGTAGGACACTGTCGAGAGCCATCCACAAAGCCAAGAATCCCATGACTTTCAAGAAGCAATTGCATCTGATAATGCCAAACTAGGTAATTTGTATCATCCAGTTTCACAGTCACAGAAGTGGACACAGTAGAGATTAAATTCGTAATTGGAGATTGCACAATTTGTAGCTGTGCAGCAGTCACCATGTTTTCACAAATTGTATACGAAATCAGAATTTCTAGCAAGAATTAGGGTTTGAAGAACAGTCTTGATCAATCTTGAGACGAAAATCAGATTCAATTACACAGAAAAGATTTTCACAAAGAAAAATTCACATACACAATTCATCAAACACCTGATGTGCAAAGATCAAGCGTCGAAAGCAAGAGGAGAAGGCACATATGCTATAGCACTCTAGAAGGAAAAATGCATACCAGAGATTCACAAACATGAATACAAAACCAGAAATCGTCAGAAATTTGTATCTCGGAAGGCGGAAGCAGATCAGGATCGAAGAGACGCCACAACCGGTGATGATACCATGTTGATTTAATCACCTTGAGCTTGAAGAATATCAATGGAGTTTTAGAGAGAGAAACTGTAAGTACAGAATGTAAAGAGAGAAATAGATCGAAGAGAATGAGAGAGAGAGAATTGCACTATTTGTTATTTCTTTTTTTTTTTTCTGAATGGATACAAAGCTCCTATTTATACACCTTTCACTACTTGTACATTAAGTAACAGATCTTTAACAAACTAACAGCCATATCACTTAATCTCTTGACAGATGACAAAAATGCATATATATTATATTTACAATTATAGTATACTCTTCGTAGTTAGGTCATGTACATGTCACATGGTGATTAATTTGTTGATCTTTATATATGTACATGGGGAAGACTAATTTCAATGTAAATAATACTTTCAAGAGTACCCGTTCTATAGCCTAAGCTGAACTAGGTGACGAATATTCACCGGATAAGTGTCCGACGAGTTAGAAGAATTGTATGACTTTCTTGCAGTGATGAGATTGGAAGCTTCAGTAGGATGAAATAAATCCCAGAACGCAAACTCACTTCTGTTCTGGCATGTACCTTTGGAACGAACACATTGGCCAAATTCATCTACTGGACAACAGTTAGCTTTCGTCACCTTGATTCCTTAAATATGAAAAAAAAAAATTAATAATATAACACTTTAGCTTGTTCTATCTTTGAAAATATGGCTAAGCTAGGATTTTAATTGGCACATATGAGCACGTCACATATGACTTCTTTTTCACATAATTAATGCATGTGAGTCTCACAATATAACCGTTAATAATAATATTGTAATTAAAGAAATTAGAGCACAAAGAGAGTTTAAAAACCTGCAGCTGTAACCTCTGATGAACTTCCGGAAATTCCAAACATGTCAACATAGATGAATTTTGCATCAGTCAGTTTGGTATTGAGCTGATCGACGAGAGACTTAAGCTTTTGGTTAAAAAATTGAACAACATTGTTCATATTTTCTGCGCATGTAGACCCATTTGTAATCGAAATCGAAGATGGAGTGCAGCCTACTTGTCCTACTCCATTCAAGACCACCTTCCTGGCTCCATACTTGTACAGAGTCTTAAGTAAACCAATAAGTGAAATAAGTCAATACTCAAACTTTTCTTATGCAGTTGTTTCGAGTCTCAGAGACATGGAAAATTAATTATTTTAATTAGTTACTAACCTTCATTTGCTTAGAATATTGTTTAATAAGAACTGAAGCATATTGTTCCGGAGTGTATCGCTTACTGGTGGGATAAAACTTGGGCTGGAAGTAATTCATAAGGTAATCGTTGCTACCCAGTCCAACCGAATATAAGCACTTTTGTAAATGCTGCCTAGACAATCGTTTAAGTCCCATTATTGAAGTAATGCGCTTGACTGCGGATTTGTGATTCAGTAATTGCTTATTTAAATTGACATTCTCTCCCTACAAGGAGAAATTATGTATTATGATACATTGCTACTTTGAATTTACATATGTAATTAAGTCATTTTCTAATCGCGATTAGCTAATTAATTACCATATGGGAGCCAGTTTCATCTCGAACTCCTGCTGAGGCAGATGCATAATTCAGACCTCTAACCATGTTCTTGCACCCCTTAGTATTTGCATAACAAGGGATGGGATCTTCAAAACCCAGAAATTCAGCTGTAATGTAAAAGATTGAAGTTTAAAATCGCCTTTATGTTCAGCTGTAATGTAAAGCATAGTGCTTGCGCATGGCTATAAGTTGCGTATGCATTTTGTTTTCCTTTATGGATAACAAATAAAGAGGGGTGTTAAAAAAAATAAAAAAATTTGTGCATAAATCATCTCCCTAAACTAAACCTAATCAAATGCGTGCAATTATTTCTAAAAAGCACTCATGAATGTTCATCAAGATTCCGCTTACTTAGAACGTCCCGAGTTTACAACTTACTAGCTTTATTCTCGGCCGTTAAAGAAGCAAAAGCTTGACAAAAAATTTAAAATTAAAAAAAAAAGCGAATTAATGCATCGCAAAAATACATGATAAAATAAATCAGACTTAAAGAAAAGGCTACAGTGTGTTAAGAATTTAGAGTGCATAAATGAAATTTAGAATGAGAGAGACAATGTGCAGACCTATAAAATCAACAGTTGTTCGGCCATTGGTAAACCTCCCTGTTGGTCCCTGTGGAAAATCAATTCCGTAAGGCTCGTAGTTCGCTCTTGCCGGGGTCCGGAGGCGGTTATTATTGCCATTATCTGCCAATGAATCACCAAAAATGAAGAAACAAGGTACTTTTGGTTCTCCACGAACGCAGGATTGTGATACTGATGAAATCATAAAAACAACATTAATCATCATCGACATCCATTTTGCTGTTTCATTTGTCGACATTGTGAAAGAATAAGCTAGAATTTAAAAATCGTATATAACACCGGTAAGAGAGGTAAAAGAAAGGGGAGGTATATATTATCAAAACAGAATATGAAAGGTTGGGTGTTTTTTTTTTTTTTTTTTAACACTTTGAATGTCTTTGGTTGAATTAAAGCCATTGGGATGTTCGTGGGGGTAAGCATGTTATGCTCTTGATCACACAAATTAAATCCAAAAAAGATTTATACTAATTAAAGACAATAAACGCGTGACCTTATGGCGGGTTAATATTTTAAGTCGCAGTAGTTTGAATCGAAAACCACATAAATGTTAAACTAAAAAGTAAAACGGTTGACTAAGCCTAAATTAAAAGACTCCTAAGAAATGTTATGCTAGTTTTTTTTTTTATTTTAATAAACGATATTATTTACACTAAAGAGAGAGATTTAGGTTTAGCCTCACAATGGGCTAGCAATAATATGGTTCAAATTCATCTTTGGCGAGAATTGAACCTAAGATCTCTCACTTACAAGTAAAGAGGAATACCACTAGACTGTAATACTAAGTGGCAATATTATGCTAGTTAAAACAAAAACAAAAATTTTGCCAAAAACAAAAAAAATCAAATTTTATTTACGTAATGGTGATTGCAATTTTTTTTATATATACAAGCTATTGAGAGAGAGATGTCCCTTATGGGACATCCTATAAAAGAGTGAGAAGAGAAATTCAACTCAAAACCTTAATTAAAGCACGAGATAAATGTTTTTGTGAAACACAAGCCAATATTATTTGTTGTTCATGTAAGTCAACCCCGTCGGAGAGTCGGACCAACCATATTTTGGAATATGTTGTAAAATTTGGGAAGTAGCCGTCAATTATTTGAATTTTTATCTAAGCACTGAAAATGAAAAATACTCCTTCCTATTCCGGCATGAAGCTGGGGCAGGATTACATTGACCGAATTGATTCACTGGGCACCAGGGAGCATTCACAACCTTGAATCCTGACATGAATAATCAATGTCAGCTTTATCTTTCAAAACCAAAAGATTATGGGAAGTGATTTTTGCATGTTTTTTTTTTTTTTGTTTACCGTCGACACATCCTGTTGATTTTCGACATTTCAACATAATAACTCAAAACCAAATAAAGAGACATAAATAACTGAATAGCAGAAGAAGAAAAGATGTTTTCAGATATCATTTCCCCATAGATTGTAGTCGCATCGCATATATTTACCAGCAGCTTTATTAGGAATCCCTGAAGTACCCATCCCAAAACTGTTGACATAGGCAAATTTTGCATCGGTGAGTTTAGTGTTGAGCTGATCGACCAGAGATACAAGCTTTTGGTTAAAAAGTTGGACCGCACGGTATCAACACATGCGGTACCATTCGTGCCAAACGATGCAACTGCATTTGGAGTGCAACCTATAGCTCCAACTCCAATCAAGGCCACTGTCCTTGGTCCATTCGCGTACAAAGTATATGCAGAAATAATATGGAGCAAATTAAACGATCAAATTTTAAACAAAACTATTATATTTTGAAATCAAAAATTAAAAAGATATTGAAATAATAATAAAAAATTGTTACCAATATTTGGCGAGAATATTGTTCAATAAGAACTTGAGCATATTGCTCAGGGGTAAATATTCTACTGGTGGGGTAAAACTGAAGCTTGAAGTAATTGTTAATGTAATCATTGTTACCCATTCCAACTGAATATAAGCATTTGTTTAAATACTGGAAAGCAGATTCATTAGCTTTCAGTATAGCAGCAATGTGCAAGACTGTTTCTCCGTCCAACCAGATTTCCGACAAGTCTTTCTGTTAGGATGTAGTAACTGATGATCTAAGCTTATATGAGCACCCTGCAAGCAAAGAGAAATTATATGTTATATTTTACTTAAATACAGGTTAATATTACAGAGAAGTTCAGACGTTTATAGTGACTCAATAAGTTACCAATTGGCGGCCGGTTTCCAGTCGAATTTCTGCTCCTCCAGATGCATAATTGACCTTTCAAAATGTCTTGGCCATTGGTAGTTGCAAATGGTGGAATGGGGTTCTCAAAACCCAAAAGCTCAGCTGCATTATTGCAATATAAAGCATCTTAAATTAGCCTCATTTTCTGCATGTCTTGCAACCAAACTTATATATAGTTACAAAAACGTATACATAACCTAACCTAACTAACCAAACCCAATCTAACCAGATTGTAACCCATATCAATTAATACTCATACTACACAAGTGTGCCAAGTCTAAAAACTAACGCCATTTCTAATGTTTTTTTAATAAATTACCCTTTATAATTACTTAAGCTTTTAGAGAATAAGAGGATTTGATTAGTCAGCCCATATTCGTAATCTCTAAATCCTAAAACTTTATAGTAGATTGATTTATCAAATTCGAGTAAGCTAGCTTTGATGCTACTTGGCTTAATTTTTTTAGGAATTCTTGGAAACTAAGTTGTCACAAGATTAAACTTAACAAAGTTGGGCAACCCAAACCCAAGCCAAGTAAACCCTAACCCAATTAAACACGAGCCCAAATGAACCTGAATGAAACCCAACCCAAACCCGAGCCCAAATTGTAAAAGTTGGGTTAGAATTGGGTTGACCTTCCAACCTGCCCGAGTTGCACCCCTAAGATAAACTAGAAAGTCAAAACTACAATTAAAGAGAAAATTAAAGTTTAAGAAAGTTACAAAACCAGGAAATAGAATTCAAAGAAATAAACAAGGAATGATGAATATTAGTGAGCATGGTAAGTGGCGATGGAGATACTAAGGGTTAACTGAAGGCTTATCCTATAAACCAAGTATAAAGAATTTTAAAAAAAATGGCAGATAGAATTAATAGTGTGTAAATTTCAAATATGTGCCATCATTTGCAAACCGCACATTTGGGCCCGCAAAGTGGTAAACCGAGGACGAGCTAGGAAATATAAGGATTCATAAGAATTATTATATAATGGGACAAATAACAACTGGAGCGAGAACACAAACTATATATAGAGAGAGTGGGGGAGGGAGAGGCAGCGAAAATAAGAGAGAGGAGATATGTAAGACCTAGTATGTCCACTGTGGTGCGGCCATTGCAAAATCTTCCAGTTGGTCCTCCGGGAAAATCAATCCCGTAGGGCTGGTAATTAACTCTCGCAGATGTCGGGAGGAGGTTATTATTGCCATTATCGGCCAATGAGTACTTGTGGCTCTCCATAAACTGGAGGAGATTGTGATAACATTGAAACCACAATGACAACAATATTCATCACAAACCATGTTCTTGCCTCATTTGCCATTGTGAGAAAAGGATATTTATAAATTTATAATACCAGAACAAATTAAGATGTGAAGAAATTGGAGAAGGGGGGAGAATATATATAGAGAGGCTTGGAGATGTTACATGCATGTGTAGCAAGGGAATAGAATAGTAGAGGACCCAATCTATTTATTAGTCAAGAATCAAGATCGATAAGTTTGCCAATTAAAAACTTAAAAGGTTTCAATTACACTCCCTCCACATTTGAGGCCTCAATGCCAAGAAATTCAAAACTGAAATAGTTAATACGTTTGACTCGAGGTTAATCAAGGACAATCTACTTAATTCTAATTAGTTGATATTAAAATAGGTAGTCACTTGGTACTATAGTCTAGTGGTATTCCTTTTTATTTGTAAATGAGAGGTCTATGTTCGATTTTCGCCAAAACCAAATTTAAACCACATTATTGCAAGCCCATTGTAAGGCTTAGCCCACTCCCTTGCCCTCTTAGACCATCTAAACTCTTTTCTCCTCCAACCCTTATGACTTAAAACTTTAGCCCAAGATTATTAAATAATGATTTTAGCCTCTCTTTTTTTCAGTAACTTGTTTGAAAATAAAATTTATGTAGATTATCCTAATTTATTTTTATGAACATCTTAATCTAAGAATATTTAAATTCTGATAAGTAATTAAAAATCATACAAATAAACTTTTAAGTTAAACTTGATTTAAAATTTTTGCTTAAATTATTTTGGACATTAGATTTAATTTTGGACCATCAAATTATTATTTTTTGCCATTAGATTTGATTTCATTTGATCATAGTCGTTAGATTATAAATAAACAAACTGAAAAATTGGTCTAGAATAATTTAAGCCAAGCTTAAATCCTAGTGTATCCCCGGGGCTTTTTTTAGCCCAATGGTTAGAGATGGTTTGAGGTATTTTTTTTCGAACAAACGATATTATCTATACTAAGAGGAAGGGGTAGGCTTAGACTCACAATGGACTAGCAATAATGTGATTCAAATTCACCTTTGGTAAGAATCGAACCTAAGACCTCTCATATACAAGTGAAGAAGAATACCCCTAAACTGTAATACTAAGTGGCGGTTTAGTGGATTTTAAAGCTTATATTTTAAGTTTTATCTCATAGGTTGGAGATGGTCCTAATATAGATAATATCGTATATTCAAAAATAAAAATATCAAGATAAGTATGCTAGAAAGGCAATGTACTTGATTGATATTATTCACATTCCTTATCTCCTTAATTCTAATTTACTCGATTCATGACTTATTTCATTTCAAGTATGTAAATGTGAAATTGATTGTGTTGAATTGTCCTTTTATTTTGCTTTTTCAGAAATAATTTACTGAAAAGAGGAAGGTTCGGGACTGATGTTTTCCAAAATTTGGTGTTTTGTTCTAAAAGTATAGTTCTCAAAGTAGCTCCAATGTAGGAAATGCCCCCAGGGTAACTACCTACTGAATCTCCTCTATTGAACAGTAACTATTTTTAATGAACAGTAATTACATTTTGCATCTCCACCCCTAAACTGAATAGCTATGGCAATATGTAATAAAATATTAGTATTTTTTTTATAAAATAATAAAAAATAATTTTATTTCAAATTTTGGGTATGATTTGTAATCAGTTTCGTTGTATCACGTTTCATTAAATAAGAAATTACAACCTAAAGTATTTGAGAAAATATAAAATTATGGTGTAAGGTGGAAGATCATGGTAAGATATAATAGAAAAATTAAATATTTTTTTTAATTTTTTTCGAATTTTTTATTAATTGTTTACATTTTTTTATTTTTTTATTAGTTTTTTACATTTTTATTAATTTTATAATGTGGCTGACGTCACCCTTACATCAGCCTTGCATCAGGTTGCCTAAGGTGCTTGGGCCTGCAATTCGAGTCCGACCTTTCACTCAGGCCCCCCTCAACCCAATCACCCACATGGACTAGAGTAAGGAGCTAGGGCTATTGGGTTGCAAATGGAGCCGGTCCCCTTGGCAATTGCCAACGCTGGACTTGCTCTCAAAGATTTGATTGTGAAAGACCTTAGTTAGAATCATAGTCTGAAATATCGAAAATATCGAGGATATTTCAATTTTTTCAAATCACGGATATTTCGGAACATATCCATGTACATATCGTACAAATATCGACGATAATATCGAAAAATATCGATGTCGATAATTTCGCTCACACTTCAGCAATATTTTGTCAAAATATCGGTGTAATATCGCTAAAATATCAAAAATATCGATGTCGAGGAAGGGAAAAAAAGGAAAAAGAAGGAAAAAAAAGTAAAAAAGGAAGAAAAAAACACAAAGGGGATTTGAACCCCTCTCATTTTACTCCTCCAACACCTTAACCACCATATATCACTTATATTTTAGTGATAATATGCTAAAATATTTATATTTATATGAGTGGCATGTTAACAATTACATGCAAAACTATTTTGGGGATTTATCATTTGATGAATACTCTTCACAATAAACTTACTCTACACATAGAGATGATGAAGATAGTGAAAATTTTGAACCTCATAAGAAATTTATGTGGTACTAAATCACTCATGTATGTTACCATGCAATGTATAAAGTGTAAAATATTGTAGTAAATCATTATATATAAATGATTATGGTGTGTTTAATCTTTTTTCATTAATTACTACATATTTTCTACACTCACAGCGTTTGCCAGCTCGCTGTATAATCAACTTAAATCAGTTAAATTCATCATGTAATGCATTTCCTTCCAATTTTTTTTATAAACTAATAGATAATTGACTAAATAAACATTCTCCAAAGTTTCAATAAAAATTTCCAAGTTTTTCTTACAATTTCCGTGGTTTTTAATCAATTTTTATCGATATCGATAATATCCCGATATTTCCGATATCATCGATATTTTAGACCATGGTTAGAATACAACAATTGAAGATTTTAAAATTTAAAAAAAAAAAATCCATTGTGGAAACAGTGATGCGTAATTGTATTTGATTTTTTCTGATTTTTTATTTAAGACTTCACATTCTGTAATGCCCTTTTCACATCACGTAGGACCTCGTTAATAGATGCGCCCCAAATGCAATCATATCAGAAGACGTTAGTTAGTCCCCAAAATTATACACATGTACCAGCTGCTGCAGAGTCTCCTGAGACCATTCCAAAGCTGTTGACGTAGTAAATTTTGCATCGGTCAGATTTGTGTTGCGCTGATTGACCAGAGATACAAGATTTTGGTTAAAAAATTAGGCACCACTGTTCAATTTATCAACACACGCGGTCCCATTTGTACCAAATGTTGAAATTGCATTTGGGGTGCATGTGCATCCAATTAGCCAAGTCCAATGAAGGCCACCTTCCTTGCTCCACTGTTGTACAATCTCTTTGTGAGTATGTGAAAGTTAAAAGAAGAGACCAACTAACCTTTTCTCCTCTCCTTTCCTCTGTCATCGACGTTTCAGATCTCCAGCGAGATGCAAGAGGAAGAGGTACACGAAAATCACCATCTCAACCTCCATCATCTATTGGTTTTAGCCGGAAAACATAGTTGCGAAAAAGGATAGGTGGGAAACTGTTAAAAGTTTTGATTCTGAAAATTTGTTCTCGCATATAAGCCTGAGTGAAAATTCATCACTATTTGAAGCCCCACTTTTTCCGACGCCTCCACTGAGTTGGCTCTAAGGACTTAAATCTTGTAGCAGATTTTCCTTTTTACTGGTTAATTGTATTAGCTCAATTATGTATACGATGATAACTCCAAGGTAATAATTTATTTTCATATCATAAGAAAAAATAAAATCACGGGATGAGGAAATTCGAAGAATAGATTAGCAGAGCCAAAGTTTTGCAGTTGCGTTCAAGATTGGTAGAGAAATTCGAAGATGGCAAGGTAAATTTAGTTTTGTGTTAGAGGTTATTTTAGGATTGGAAACAAGTTTGGAAGCCATTGGAGCTGACCTCTGAGTTTCAATTGTCAATATGTGGATCTTACCGTGTGAACCACTAAAATGGTGTTCCACATGTCAGGGCGTGTTGGCCGTCCCACATCGATGGGGGAAAGAAGAAAGAAATAGTTTAAATAAGATTACCCAATTAATTAATACCCCGGTCCCTCGACCTGAAAATTCAACATAATAATTGTTAAGCATTATGCAGGAAGAAGAGAACAGAGAGATTATAGAAGAAGGAGGAAACAGAGGAAACTTAGAGAGAGAAAGAGAATGATTTTTCACTTGTATTTTCTTTATTGATACAATGGTTCCAATGATACAGTTATATATAGAAGAGTACTGAGCTAACTGTCTTACCTGAATCTCACACTTAGCAACTATCCTAACTGCCTTATCTTATTTGGCTATATACTCTAACATCCCCCCGCAAGCTCATGGTGGTTCAAGCATGAGATTGTTGCAATTGGAGAAGAGTAGAGCAACGTATCCCTGGTGACTGTCATATTGAGAAGGAAGCACACCCCCAAAAGAGTTGAAATGATAAGAATAATTCCTATGATCCAAGCAAGTGTACGCCTAACCAATAACACTTGCACAATCAACATCTGTCCCGACTCCACAGGTGCAACTCCATTGAAAAAGGATAGCTCCAACAATTTGACCTTTGTACGCATTTTCAAGTGAATCAAATATCTTGGACAGTGTAGCAAGTAGTAGCTCCACTCCATGTTGAGCTGCTCCATCAGTTCCATAGTGCTCTTGCAAAACCTTGATTCCATCAAAACGGCCTGTTAAAAACTCAGCTGCGCTATGGATGATGTGTGACAAATCTTGATGCATCTCTATTGCCTTTTTTAAAGTTGCGGATGAGAGACAGAAGGCTAGTTGTGAATATCCTATCTGATTCCTTTGACATATGAAGCTGCAAGTTGTCGCCATTGGCCAAAGGGATGCTCAACTCTCCATTTAGTGGTTCTAATGTAGCAACAACATATGAACCACTCAGCCAAGCTTCATCTGGAAGCTCGATGTCAGCTTTGCTTGAGCCAAGGTCAATCTTGGAACTATAGGCACTGCTGAACATGACACTGTCTTTGACTACAAAAGCATGATCACCACTTCCTCCGATTTCAAGCGCAACAACAGCTCGAGGCCTATTGAATGGATTAGGCACAAGAATCTCATTCAACTTAGCTGAACCAGTAGCTAAGAGCGTGGAAGGTGGTGCAAATCCAAGCAAGACGGACACAGCTGCACTGACGTCTGAGAGCAGCATTGAGTCGGGCTTGACGTCAGCCTTAGAGTTGGAGGAGATAAACGAAGCAATGGCGAGTAAGTTGAAGCAGATGGTGCGTGTGAGTAAATCCATTGGATAGTAGAGTATCTCTTCACTGCTGGTAGTTGTGGCTAATCCCATTGTCTCACAAGTGGCCAAATGCCTGACTAGTGCCTTATCGTTCATCATCTTCTTAATGGAAAAAGCAAGACTCAATGTCACAGCCAAAAGCAAACCTTCTGGAACAACAATAACTACAATTGTAAGAGCCATAGCAAAATATTCCAAGATTTCCCATGTGTCATCTCCGGACCAGATCAAGTGGGATCCTTCTTGAAGCTTGTGGCTGAACAATCCTTGTATTTTACCATTATACCGTGTACACCATAGTAACCAAATCAGCGTAGACTTGGTGCCCCCACCCTTATCAGAAATTCTCATATGGAATCCTAACTGAATATCAAATATACTTCCACCATTGCATAATCGAAGTACATAAAATCCTCGGAACTTATTGACAAAAGTTTGAGTAGGAACACCAATTGGTGCCTCCTTGTCAAAGTTAAGAACTCGAAATGTCACTGGAATACACGACCCCACTGAAATCAACTGAGAGTCTGCACTTGACACTGAAGATTCAAGGGTTGAAACTGAAGATTGAGCATTATGTATGTGATAACAATCAGCATCAAAAGGATCTTTCTGTGAACATATTTGATGTGATCTGCAAGGTTTCATTATAATTGTTGTATCACAATCGTTCTGCTTTGAAGCACTGATAGAATTTCCCTTTGTGGAATTAAATGGCAGGGAAGATTCAAGGTAATGAGAGAAAGAATTGACCATAACAGAGTCTGTTTCAATTGACTCCATTGAATCAGAAAATCGAACCTGATCCTGCAAGTTTAGATCTTGTGTAATAGATGAGTTGGTAGGTTGAGCAGAACAATGGGCTGCAAGATGATCCTTATGTGAATAAATTTGACATGTAGTAATTTCAGGTGGCAAAGAACTAGGATATGTAGATGGAGTTGAGCCAAGAATTCCATTATAACTATCAACATTACTGCCATAGCTTGACTGGCATGAACTTAAATTGAATTGATCATGATCCACACCATTGAAGCCAGCATGAAATTGAGAGCTAAAGAGAGGAAAGAAAGAACCTTTTGCACAATCCACAATGTCTTCCTCAGCGAGCAATTGTGCACGAAAGTCCTTGAGTGAAATGATACTCTCACGCCCCCGGATCACAGACTTGAATGTGTTGTATTTTGCAGGTAGTCCATTCAATGCAATGATCACAAAGTCTTCATCATCAAATGTGACACCAAAAACCGAAAGTCCATCTCTTGCTTCTTTAAGCCTTCGAAGATATTGGGAAACTGAATCTGATCCCTTCTTAATGTTGTAAAGATCAGTCTGTAATTTGATTATACTGGTTTTTGTACTTGGGAAGAAAAACTGGTTTTGAAGACGAACCCACATCTCTTGAGAACTCGTGCTACCAATCACACAGGAAATAGCAGATGAAGAAAGTGTGGCAGTAATTAACAACATCAAGGAATGATCATGCATTTTCCAGACTTTGTACTCATTAGTTTCAATTCTTGAAGATGAAGTACCATATGTTACCTCTGAATCGCCTGAAGAAGTAGAAGAAAACTGAACAAGACCGAGATTTGATCCGTCAACGAACCCCATAAGTCCATGGACTTCAAGCATCAACTGCATCTGAAAATGCCATTGTAGATAGTTGGTCTCATCCAGTTTCACAGTAACAGACATGGAAACGGATGCAATCAATCCAGTGATCGGTGACGGCAAGATTTGAAGTTGATTCGCAGTTACCATTTCGGAAAATTGTAGAGAAATATGTATGAGGAAAAAACTCAAACACCTGGCGTGCACAATCTTTCAGAGCGAAGAATGAAGAACTGGGCTTACGGCTGCAAACCCACAAAACAAAGCAAGTCTTCCTTCAGTTACCCACTTTATCACAGAGAGAGAGCGAGTGTAGTTCGAGAAATTTCGAATCAGTCAGTGAGTCGACTCAGTTATCGCAGCGAAGATGGCAAGCGAGCCAACTTGGATAATGCTGGCAGTGAACGAGTCGATCATCAAGGGCTACCCACACGCCTCGATCATCAGGAAAAGAAAGAATCGAAGAAGACGGTTACAGAAGAAGAAAGAATTTCGTGTAGCGGAAGCAAAAGAAAGGATCGAAGAAGCTGATCAAGCTTTAATGGCGATTGATACCATGTTAAGCATTATGCAGGAAGAAGAGAACAGAGAGATTATAGAAGAAGGAGGAAACAGAGGAAACTTAGAGAGAGAAAGAGAATGATTTTTCACTTGTATTTTCTTTATTGATACAATGGTTCCAATGATACAGTTATATATAGAAGAGTACTGAGCTAACTGTCTTACCTGAATCTCACACTTAGCAACTATCCTAACTGCCTTATCTTATTTGGCTATATACTCTAACAATAATAAGTGGGAAAATAGCATTTTAATTTTTAGGTGGGTGAAATTATAATACTATGCACTTATGCACTTATGCACCTATTCAACCTGTCCTTTTTTTTTTATCAGAAATTCAACCTGTCTGTAAAATACTAAAATTGACAACTCATAGAGCCTCTAAGTCTAAAACCAAACAAACTAATTTTCGTATTAATTTAAACCTTTTAGCAGTACACAAGAAGAAGATCAAAGTTTGATGAACATCTAAAGGAAACATGATTAACTGCAACAATTGCAACAAAGAAACCTATGACATAGGAGAATACAATACGTATTACATATAGCTGCTAGTTGTTTTATATGATATGGTGTGCAAGCACGATTATATGCCACTGCAGCCATAATCATTGATCACGACGATGATGACGACGATTAAAGAAGGGCAAGCCGCCGTATATCGATAGGGTAAGCGTCCGAGGCCCGAACAGCGCTGTATCCTCTCCTTGCTATAACAGCATTGCCAGCCTCAGTTGGATGAAATGCATCCCAAAATAGATACTCGTTCCTATTTTGGCATGGAGTTTGGAGAGGAAGACATGTAATTTGGCCATTGTTCCTCCCTACGCCACAGCAGCCTGCGTTTGTAACTCTAAATCCTGAAATAAAACACACCAAAAACACAAAATGTTTGTTCCAACCATGTCACAAATTTATTTTCCTAAAAGTAATAGAAAAAAAAAATTATTCCAAGTGAGTGTTAAGTATTATTTAGGGGCAAACTTCATGAACGACACTAAAATTTATCTTGAAAAAACCCAAGAAAGGTTTCATGTAAAATGTGTTGCAACATGTTTACCTTGAGTTTCCTCCTTTATTAGTCGATTATGTTAAAATTAACTAAAAAACAATCACGTGACTAAGAGCAAGAGTTGTCAATTTTGCCTACTTCATCAATCATTTGTGATTGCGTGATTGCTTATTCGTTAATTTTTACCGAATCAACGAAAAGAAGAAAAACAAAAGGGTTTATATGTCAATGTCACAACGGAGTAAAAAGTTTGTGCGTTCAAGATGAATAATAGAGGGTTTTTGAAAATTTCCCTTTGTAATTACCATATTGTGCAGGGCTGCTTATTATGTCCTGGAAAATGCCATAAGTATCTACGAAGATAAATCTTGCATCTGTTAGATTAGTGTTGAATTCATTGGCCAGTGCCCTGAGCTTGCTATTGAAAATTTGGTTTGCAGAGTTTATTTTTTGAACGCATGTGGAACCATCTGGGCTATTTTGTGCCAATTCACTTGGACTGCATCCTACTTGACCAATTCCAAACAACACAACCTTCCTTGCTCCGTAATTGTACAAAATCTATACAGCACACATCAATCAACATTAAATAAATATAATATAATGTTTTTAAAGGAAACCACCTAATTAAATTTCATAATATGGTTACGCTCGCGTTCATATGCAAATTAGCAAAAACTATGCATACGTATTATATAATAAGTAATACATGACAATAGCTTAAGGTCCATTCTCATTTCGTGCTATGTTTGGGCTTACTATTATCATAGTTACTAGATAACCTCTATAGATCTATACAAGGGAGTGTTACGATCTCAATACGAAATGTTCTCTTACCAAATCTTTGGACAACATAATATATTAGATTATTTAACGAAATAACGCTGCTTTTGTATTAATGATATAAATTCATAACCATTAAAAATGGTCTTGATGAACCTAAATGCACAAAAAAATGAATGGAAGGGGAGAAAAACTAACCCTCAGCTGTTGACTGTAATCGTGAATAAGCGAATCGGCATATTCCTCCGTGGTAAATTGGTTGGCGGTGTTGTAATATTGGGGCATGAAATAGTTGTTAAGGTAATCGTTGCTGCCTAATCCAACTGAGTATATGCATTTGCTTAGATAATTTGCAGCTTGGTCCTCACCACCTAGTAAGTTCACCACTTGGGACACAGTGTTTTGGTAATTATTTACCTGACCACTAAATGTAATACGACCTCCCTGCAAAATTTAATTAAGACTTAATTAGATACAATTAAGACATATTAAGCATAAGTAATGTTCTAGTGAAAATATGTGTCATGGAAAATTGTAATTACCAATTGGCGTCCAGTTTCCTCTCTAATTCCAGCAGCTGCAGATGCAAAGTTTACTCCTTTGAGTACGTCTTGGCCTCTAGCAGTTGCATAGGGAGGGATGAAATCATCGAAACCCAGAAGCTCAGCTGCATGCAGATAACTTGAAGTCATCAGTAACTTAGTTAAGGTGAATTTCACTGTTTTGGTTAGTGGTTTGTGTCTCCCATGTAATATGATTTTTACTTTGTACACATGCAGTTATTTGTCCTCACTTGAATTATATGATACTAAATATATATGGGATTTCTGAATTTTTAGAAAGCAACATGTGAAAGGCTCTGAGAAATCAATTCTCACGTCGAGGTCATAAATGATGAAAACAGACTGGTTGAGAGCTACCATATTTTGTTGCTATTTTTAAAGAATGGATAGGAGGCTGCATGTACACAAAATCGAAGACATATATATAAGAGAATTCTTGGTCTAATTTTTATTTTATTTTTATTTTTTACCAAATGCATGTTTTCACAAGTAATTGACATGAGATTGAAGTAAAAATTAAGTGATCATAATCAGCTATTTAGCAGAACATTATGCATGTCAAATACACACAAAACAGGATCTGAAATTTCACAATTTCAGTTTAAAAAATTTGCTTAGAGAAAAGGTATGTAAAGAGAAATTTGTACAAGAAAGATAGGGTGCAATTTCGTAACTGAGCTAAAACCTTGCCGGACCAACATTATGATATCACATTATTTTACTTATTTGGACTGGCCTACTAGACTACCTACGACATGGCATCATATTAATAGCATTTACTAGTGCAATTTGGCACGAGAGATTCTCTAATGTAATAATTTACCATGTGATGATTGTTTATCACTGTTCTAAAAATTCTTGTCTAGCGCCGCTTAGGCGGGCTAGACGGTTGGCCACCGCCCCAATTAATGTTTAGGAGTTTGAAAATTAAGAAAGACCGCCTAGGCACTCGCCTAGCTTGCCCAGACACGTCTAGGCACCAGCCTAGGTCGTGACTCACTTAAACAATAAATAAATAACTTTCGTTTTGCATTTTTTTATAAATTGTAAGAGACTTGTTGCATACTTAAATGAACACACATTATATCATTGTTTTCCATGTTTTCATTATGTTCCAACACTTCATAATATATGTCATTCTATTTTGTAGTTTATGATGAAATTACATATATTTAAAGTATATGTAGACATTTATTTACACGAAATATAATAGATTTATTTAACTTCACCTAGTCCACTAGGCCCCAGCCTATCGCTCAACTAACGCCTAACGTCTTTTAAAACCTTGTCGTTTATTAGACGGTATATTTTTGTAACACTTTAAAAGGAAATATTGGACAGTAACACCTAAATATTAGTTGCAAAAAAGAATCTCGCATGATGATTTTATAAAACAATATAAGTGCAAGCATGCATGGCAAATATTAGTGGAAATGAGAACGAGAGAGGAAGAGAGAGAGAAGCTCACCAACAACATCAACGGTGGTTTTTCCGTTGGAAAATCTTCCGGTCGGTCCACCAAAGTCAATCCCGTAAGGCAAGTAGTCAGCTCTGGCCAAGGACCGCAGCTGGTTGTTATTGCCATTATCAACCAAAGAGTCCCCAAAAATGAAGTAGCAGGGCACTTGCGGTTCAGCCCTAGCGCCACTCCACCATATGCTCACGGCCAAAACCACCACAGTCGCCACCCACATTCTCCTCGTCGTTCCCGCCATCGTATTATCGACCCCAATTTAGCTGTAAATTAAAACTAAAAGCTGGGGGAAGAAGAATGAGATGAACCAAATGGCTAGAAAGGTGAGAGAGAAACCCTAAAGAAGGAAGATGAGTGTGTGAGGAGTAAAAGAAAGGCATGATGAGAATATATAATAGCAGGGAAGCAATGCATATCTTTTACAGTTGAGATAGTTTGTTCGAGGCATTAATTACACGCGGATAGAATGTGAGAGTCGACTGTATGGCAAAGCCAGCTCTCTCTCTCTCTCTCTCTCTCTCTCTCTCTCTCCCCCTCCCTCCCTCCCTCCCTCTTCAATAATTAAGATTTGCATTTGATCAAAGTCTTGTGTATCCAATGTGCATCTTGGCCTTTGACGTCGGTACTTCGAATTAATAACTCGACCAATGACACATTAACATTAATCATTGTATTATTTCAATCATCAGCAAGGCATATTGGTAATCTCGCACGAAATTTGTGTAGCTCTCCCAGGACCCTAACATTGTGACACCATTGGCTTCTATTTGTTCAAGCCTACTTTTGCCATGAGTGATATTGTATTATGGTGGCATGTTTAGTTAGTTACTTGGGATGAGTATCGAACTTGTTCTAGTTTGGGTATTCATTGGCGGAGCTGGACTTGGTATAGACTGTGGAGGATCAAATAGCTAAAATGTTTATGAAGAATTGCACATAACTTTGTAAGTTTATGCAGACTTCAAGGGAGGTTTTGGAGAGTGGGGGTCACGTCCAATTTACGCCTCATATTTTGCTCCGTCTTAAATTAGATTGATTCGAAAGGAATACTTGATCACTTACTCATTCCTCCTCTACCATATTCCTGTTTAGTCTTGCCCCATTCATGTCTTTCTCCGTTCCAAGTAAACATGGCATAAGAAAAGAGATTATGAAGCACCATGAACAGAAATTGGAGATTTGGACAGTAAAATGGAATTTACACCATGTATTATTCATCAATCATAATTAACTAAATGGATAATGTTTTATCCTAATCACTGATGTTAATATATGTAATACTACTATGTCTGTGCTACACTAGTTTTGGACCTGGTATCCATGCTCTTGTGTTTGGTTATGTGCACAACTATTCCAAGTCAACTTTTTTCTAGAGTTCTGTGGTCCTCTAAAGCAATCTCTGTGTGCGTTTTGCCTTGACTTTGGCTCCTCACCATTTAGTGCATTGCAGAACTGACCAAGCAAATAAATAAATGAAAAAAGAGCTATATCCTGATCTAGAAAAAGGGTCATGGGGAACAGATAAAATCAAGGGCTGAGATTCAAAAATCAAGACATGACATAATTATATTGGTGTGCCAAGAATCTGTCTAGCAAAGAAAATAAAATGGAGATTAAATTTTTTATCACGTACATTAGTGTATCATATAATATAATATTGTGCTATCTACACACTTTATTTTACTTCTTCACACACCCTTTGATAATTTATGTCCGTTGATCTTCTTCAATTCATTCGATCCGACGGTCGAAAATTAAAAAGGTGTGTGAGAAGTAACATGAGGTGTGTGGATATCACACCTCTAAATTTATCTTGTTAAATCTTAAATGTATGCATCACTTACAACGTCAAATAGTACATTCATGTAGTAAAAACATATAATTTCCCTAGCATTGTTCGGCCTAGCAATGGCATTGGTCTTGAGCATGCTCTACAAAAATGTAGACCAAACCAACCCACATGCAATTTAATGTGGGAGGGTGGCAAATCTTTAATGATTTGGGCCAAATTGCAATTGCATTGCATGCCCTGTAAGGATAACCGCCTTTACAGCCATCTCCCCAGCTAGCATGAACGACAAGAAAAATGAATACACAATATGGTAATAAAGATGTCTCTTTCTGAAGTTTTCATTGACTTACCCGTCGGTGGTCTCCATTTCATGCGGAAGGGGAAGACAAAAAATGCACAATATAGTGAAAGCCAGCTACAAAAAAAGCAAACCCAGCTACCCAAAATATGATGAGAATTGAGAAGTATGAACCAAACCTTCATTGGCCAAAACAGTAAGCACCTAGCTACAAAAGAAGAAAAAGAAACCCCAAAGAAAGTGTTTTTAGAGGAGCTAAACATTAGTAAAACGGAGTTTGACTGCAGCACGAACACTTGAAAATACTATCATTACGGTTCATTGAGTGATATATTTGTTCAATTTAGTGGTAGATTCAACCCATAAAATGGCGTAGCACCATTTCAAGGGTCTCATATACACTATTTGATTAGTTTGATGTACCATCATCTGATTGATCCAATGCATCATCTTATGAGTAACTTGTAAGTGCTTGTACTCAATACATATTTATACTTTAAAAACCGAGTGAAAAATGTATTAAGATGCAAAATATTGTGAACCAACTTGACACGTTTTGCTAGTCAATTTGACATGCTAGAGTCCACCCTTTTTGACTCAGAAGTGAAAGGAAAGTGGCACCTCCATGGAAATCGATTTTTCTCATCTCATCTATCTCCTTCATCCACGGTGGTCCCTGAACCGAGAAGTCAAACATTACAATATAGGGCCAAAATTTAAATTTATAATGTTTATCTTGTTCACTTTATAGGAGAGGTTTTTGGCTGGTTTGCTTGCTGCTGTGTGAAAGTTTATACGGAAATGCTCCTAGACAGCACTATCGTGACAAATTGACGGTATATCGATACTTTATGCGGTTTTCGTATCTGAATACTTAAATTCTCATATTTATATATGTCCCAATGAGTGATCAATGGATGATAAGTGTAGCGAGTCAAATTTGTTATCTCTAGAGACAAGTCACTAGTCCAAATCTTTATTTTTCTTTACTTTCTACATTTCTTTTTACAAGTTGATATTCTAATCTACTATAATCTAAAAAAAGAGATTTGAGCTTGAGTGTAAAATGACTGACGTACACATTTGCTCCAACTAACTGGCCTGACCACGATCTACTTCTCTTTTACAATTTTTGTTTGAGGGGGGAAATGCAAGAGCTTAAAACATTTGATTGTGAATTTGTGTGTGAGGGAATAAATGGTCTATAACTTGAAACGCATGAAACAAATGGTTCCATTACATGCATGCTCTGCACGAACAATTAAATCTTTTAATATACAGTAAAGATTTGAAGAGCATGAGTTTCACCAGCAGCACCAAGACCCGTGCCCTCAAATTTAATATAATCAAATGGAATTTATGGGAAGGGGGATAGGTGAAGGAATGATCGCATTAATAAGGAAGTGATAACAGTGAGTGTTTTCGATCGCAAGGAGAGTGACACAATTTAAATAAGTGGCTGAGGTAGAGATACTAGTAGCCTAGTAATACTACTTGGCCATATCATATTGAGAGATTTTTCGGTGTGCTTGAAACATGAGACAGAATATCACATGTTATTGTACAATTAGAGGGAAAAAAAATTTCTTCAAGTGTCTCTCCAATTGTTTAATGACATGTAAGATTCCACCTGGTGTTCCGAACACATTGAAAACTCTCTCAATCATATTACCTATCAAATATGAGTAATGTTAGGGAGATTCAATTTAGAGACTAAATTTTGGAAAATAAAAGACATGGAAGTTGATGAGTAATTTATCACTTAAGCGTTGATAGACGTGCTCATTTTTATTAGTGACATGTTATTTAGTTTGTAATTTTAGTCTCGAAATTGAATCTCCCTGTCATTACTTATCAAATATTATTTGGTTTCAATTATTTCATCACCCACCACATGCCACTTATTTATGGACATCACTGTATAGGCCATGGCCAGCTATATCTGACTTAATCAAATTCTAATCTTTGTTCCATCTTTATTAGCAAAAGAGAAGATGAATTTGAAGAAACTGGGTCCACAACACAACTCATATGTTTTGGGTATATGCATGCTAGGCCATGATCGACGAGCATTGTTCATTTCATGTATCTAAAAGTGCACTTGCATGAAAAGATTAGTAACTAATACGATTTTGACGTGTTTCTAGCAAAAACGCTTTTAGTAGAAGAGCTTTATTTTATAAGCACTCTCAAACTAAGGATGATAATTTTAACCGTTAAACTTGATAACTGTGGATAACCGTTCGAATGAATTGAACTTAAGTATGAAAACTTGGATATATTTTGGATGTGGGGAAAAACCGTTAATATTATTCGGTTATGGTTTTGGATATGGTTATAGGAGTCCCCAATCCGTATTCGTCTCCAAATTTAAACCGAATAATATAATATATTTATGTAATATTAAATTATTAAATTATATATATATATATATATATATGTTCATTATTCATCAAATCCATAACCTTGAAAATACAAAAATTACATTGTGTGAGTTGCCTTTTGTGGGAAAGTTTAAAAAAAAATTATATGAATCAAAATACATGAGAATTCAATGGTATTTATAAGATATATCAAAGATTAGCCAACATTATTAATGTTTAGCTTTAATTTTTATGCTTCACAAGATTCATTCACTAAATTATTTTATCATCAATTATATAATGACAAAATTAATATTTCTTAAATTATCATACGTCAATTGAACGAATATATTTTTTATATTGACGAAGATGGATATAATCATTAACCGATGGAGAATCTGTTACCCGGTAACTGCTTATGGATAATACCCGATAGTTAATTTGTAGTTATAGATATGGTTAATTTTCGTAATAATGGGAATAGATATAGCATTTTCGTCCCCAAACCGAACCGTCATCATCCCTATCTCAAAACATGTCTCAAAGGACTTGCTTGATAATGCTTTTAGATCCACGCTCTTTCAGTGTTTGGTAGAAACAACTGTAAATGCTTTTCCATAAAACCTTTGGACTTCTAATTCAAAAAATGGGATGTGTTACCCGTTTTAAAAAGTAGTCACACTCTATCTTAGTGAAAGAAATTAAGGCTTGATTCGTATGTAGAATTAAATTGGAAGTTTTAACTCCCTAATTTCAAGGTATGTTAAGGTAAGAAATGAAAAAATTATGTCCAATTAGAGAGAAGAAAATGGATTATTCATAAATAAAACTTATCCATTCCAATCTTTTGAAAATGGCAAAATTAGAAAAAATGAGTTTTCTTCGTGTCTTGTCATCTTCTGATCCCCTCCTAATGAAAAATTATTCACTTCCACCTCCAATCCAATTCTACATACCAAACGAGCCTTATGAAGCAAAAGATTGTATAATGACTATAGTGCACTAGCCCGTGCTTTATGTGCCCAAAACACGTTGATATACGATATGTCATAATATAAGTAAAAAAATAAATTATTTTCAAGTATTCCTCTACTTGTAGTATGACATATGGTGTATCGACCCGTGTTCCAATTATACTAAAAAAAAATTCTCCCACAAAAGAGTTCCAAACACAAAAACAATCTCTAACAAACCCTAAAATTCATGGCAAATTGACATTAGTTTCGATAAGCAATAAATAAAGGAGCCCATTGTCCCCTAAGTTGAGGGGCCATAATTATTGGGACTAAAGGACATTAAAAATGTGACAATTATTTCCCAAGTGATTACTATTCTCTTGAGATTGAAAGTGTTTCAAATTACAAAAACCATTCCTATTCTCTCCATCAAAGATTCAAAATACAAACAAAACCAAGAAAACAAAATTTTGTTGTCTGTAACGTAAAAGAGTGACTTCAAGCCAACAAAACTTCCTGCTTAAAAGAAAATACTAATTACAAACTACAAACAAACACACACACATATATATGTAGCTCTTAAAAATGTCATAGTTCTTGGTGGGTAGTGGAACCGTATTGCGACCCCAAATCCTTTAGGATTTGAATCACACCGTTCAAATCATTGGAGCCCAATTCAAGACAATCCCTTAATAGCTCACCATCCACCACCTCTCTCTGCACTGCCTTCACTATTTCTCTCAACGTTTCCTGTCACACCACTACACTGTCACATACTTTATAACACGTGCATTTATAGACATATATAATATGTTAACACTATATCCTATATTTAAGGGTCTACTTGAAATTGCTTCGGAAAAGTTAAACAATCAAAATGTTTTTAACCACGTGCTTGTTTAGAAGTCTTTTTTTACTTCTAGAAAAAATATTTTCAGATTTCAAAAGCATTTGAAGTATATTTTGCAGAAAACTTAAAGTGTTTTTTTTTAAAATTTACTTATATTTTTATTAAGAATTTATTCTAAAATTATTTCTACTAAAAACGCTTTCATTTATTTTAAAAATACTTTCAAACGAATTATATGTTCAACGTAAAAGTTTTAAAATACTTCATAATAAAAAACTACTTCTAGTAAAAGTCTTTTGTAAAATGTGTTTCCGCTTAAGTAACAAGTGATACGTGCGTACCGAGTGGTAGAACACTTTGAGGAGCCGACGGAGCAGCGAATTGGAAACCTTGAGGATAGTTTGGTAATTCTGCGCGACCCAAACGGCTCGATCCGAGTCCGATTGCCTCTGTGTCAAGTCACCCAGCCACCTCAGCAACTCTTTGGCGTCCGCAACGGCGCCGTATACCTCCGAACAGGAAAAGTCCCTCCACGCGTAGTTCCTAAGATCGTCCCAGCCGGCGGACCACGGGAACCCCCACACACCCATCCCGAGCCCCCGCTCCAGCTTCGACGCGACGGCCCTGGCCCGCTGCGATCCCGAAATGTCGCCGCGTGCCTCGCGGAGGTTGGCCACCCGCGTCATGAGCGAGTGGGCGAGGGAGAAGGGGGTTGGGTACTGAGAGTAGGAGAAGGATTGGGAGGGCTGTGCTGTGGTCAGGAGGAGCACGGTGAGGAAGAGAAGCGTCGGGTGCGACGGTGTCGCCTTGGCCATTTTGTAGCTCAATAAGGGACTGACGATTGATCGACGGTTAAGAATGTTTGAGAAGTTTATGGGGTGCGGTCAAACTCGGGTTTGATTTAAAATTCAAATGTAATCAATTAAATTTTTTTAAAGGACCTTAGAATTTAAATTTAAAATCAATTACAATAAGTTGTATATTTTGTGAGATTTTAGAGTAAGAAGTATATATAACCAAGATTAAAAAGAATCCAATCTTACCCCCTAAGATTTCAAATCATTTTCTATCTGGACAATCCTCAAATCTCTACCAACTCCAGCCACACACAAGTAACCACCATATACTTTGGTGGAATCTCTTATTATGACCCTTAGACCTTAATTAGGCATGTATGATCATCGAAGGACATGATCGATCTAGGATTTTGGTTAATACTACTTTCTTGCCATTCTAATTTTTTAATATCTATGGTACTACAAGCACTACTAAAGTATCACACTGTACGTCTGTGGTAAAAGGGCAGTCAGTTGTGATGGTTGTTGGTGGTGTAGTGCTCAAAAGCTCACCAAAGTTATGTTGATCTATCAATTGAGATAGAGATGGAGCTGTGGTTGTGTGAAAAGGGACACGCAAAGGAAGGGAATAGAGTGACTATCAAGTACAGTAGGGGAAAGAGAAAAAATTTCCTTTTTTTTTTAATAAAAAAAATATATAAAAATTCATCATAATCCACCAAAATCTACAAAAATTCATTCAAATTCTTTAAAATCCATATAAATTTTATAAGAGTCTTAAATTCTCTTAAATCTTATCAAATTTATCATTTTTAAATTCCTTTAAAATTTTAGTTTGAGTACTCCTTCCGTTAGGCTGAAATTGAACGGGACTGGGAAGTCGGACTTGGAGCGAGCAAGGGAAGGTTGGTGAGTCCCATCCCATGTTGGTGACGCGGGGGACCGAAGTCCAATTTGAAGGTAAGGTTTGTGGGCTAGTGATGAGCACAAAAGAAACTTTAAGCTATTGGGCTTTATTTGCATGCCCAATAGTATTACGTGTGGCCTTAACACTACTCGGCATGCAAAGAGACAGTGTAATCAATTTATTCAAATTATTGCCGGTGGCGAATATGTTTTTCAAACGAGACTTACATGAAATAGATATGCCCTGTTGCCCTAGTGGGAGTGTCTCAAAAAATTGAGATCCTATTAGTTTGGCAAATTTCGTATAAAATTGGATTAGATTTTTAAAATTTTTTGAATCTTTTAGAGAGTGTATTCAATTGGGAATTTGAGATATTTTAATGGATTTTTATTGAGTTTAACTGATTTGTAGAGATTCTATGTAAAATTTTGATTCAATTCTCTAGAAATCTCATGGGAAGGAGTGAGATTTGTATATACTTAAAATACACTACAAAATCTCTTCAATTCCCTCTAATTCCTTAACTTTTCCAAATTCTCTAAATTCTAATTATAATTGAATACACTCAGAATGTTATAAACTTTTTAAAAAATTTAATTAAATACACTCGGATTTCTAAGGATTTTAATAAACTATCTTAAAATCTTGATTGAATACACATTAAATTTCAAAAAATTACTTTCAATTCTTGAATACTCCTAAATTTATTAAAAGAATTAAAATCCTACGTTCTATAACCTCTCAGAAAAGAAATATAAGGACCAAAACTTTAGTTTGAATTGGATGCAAATGTTTTTGTTCCGTGTCATCGACCTCCTCGGCATTGCCGAACCCACAACAAAACAAAACCACAAAACAGCAACGTATGTCTCCACTCTGCCTCTTTGTGGATAATTTTTGTCACGAGAAATTTTTCAATGTGAACGTCATACGATATGGTATACTACGTGTTCTTATATAAATTGTGGATTATGTTTGTTAAAAGGTTAATAATTTAAAAGTTAAAAAATTTCACTGCTTGCATAAAAACAAGTGGTGTACCATCTGTCTTCTCGTAACAACTAAAACTTTCTCCTTCGTCACAATCTGACTGAATTTTGAGATTTTTCTGCATCTTTCGGTGTGACCACACACAGCCACCCCCCAAAATATCGGTCTCGTTATGCATGTTGGCTTCCCTTCATTTGTGTTAGGTCTAGGGGGAGGACTGAAGCCTGAAGGTCCTTGTCAACTTTAGGAAAGAGAGCTATATATTGCTCATGCTTAGGAGGGAGGTAGGCCAACTTTATTATTGCGTGATAGAATGTATCACTCTCCATGGAAGTTCTTCCTTGCTTGAGCTCGAGGCTGACAATTTTTACTTCTCTTGTGCTGTTGGAAGAAAGCCAACTGCAAGTGCACGATATATCTCGTTGGATCATCAGACGACGTTGTCGTTCTCTTGAAAGAGATGGCTCGGGGTTCTTGATGAAGTTGATTGTATACAAGCCTAACTTTATATCTGTTGCTCAAGTGATTGAGATTCAGATTGCATGGTATTGTTATTATTATTTTTCATTGTATATTTATGGTTAATTAGCAATTAGCAACTTTATGGCTTTTTCATCTAGCATCAACCGTGCAGATATGGGTTAAGCCACTTAATTAGGGCTATGTTTCTGCTTTCTTATCCAATTTGAATCCATTTTGTTGTATATTAGAGTAAATTAAAAACTATTAAAAATAATTAATGATACAACTCATTGGGTAATTAACTTTAAACGAACTAAGAAAATTCTGATTGATTAGATTAAGGACCACAATCCCATAGTAGAGCAGCCCATCATTTGACATTCGTGAAATGGACATACCGTGTCTTTCTCATGTACGCACGCATTCTTGCCCACAATCCCTTAAATACTTAAATAATTTCAAGAGGAGTGAAATTTTAGAAGTCTTGCACTTGCAGCATATATACACACAAATCAAAAAGCCCTATATGTGTTGAAAATTTTGGGAAAAAAAGTTCAAAGACAATGTGAGTGGTGGTAAGAAGAAACGTGAGGCATGGGAGATTAAATTTGTAATTGCAAATGGTATAAATACAGTTGTAAGCATGGGCCAACAGAAAGTGGGCAATGCTGTGATATAAACATTACTCATAGGTTGAACCAAAAACCAGGAAAATTAATGATCAGTTGTGCCCTTCCGTCATGCATTTGAAATCGGGATCCCTTTTAAGCCCACAAATTTTTATTGTATTTTATTTTATTTTTTGAAAAACCTTTTCCGAATAAAGGAAACAGTTTTATTACAAACACATATTACAAAGAGAGGTCCATATACAAAAAGAACGAGATACACAAATGGACCTCCCAACAAGCCAAACAAAGCTCAACTACAAAACCTAGCACTAAAGACAGAACAAAAGACGATTCTCGACCCCAGCATCCACTGCCTTCAAATTTTTTATGATTAATCCATAACCAAGCCACTAGCCAACGCCAAATCCAATCGAGCAATACAAATGATATCCCAATCAATCCCCACTCTCTTCTCTATATCCAACCCCACCCTTAACCTTAAGTAGAACTGCCCCAGGGCCTGAGCACTCTACTTGGTGAAACGAACAATACTTATTTTGCTTGAGATTATTTGGACCCACGAAGACAATATTCTTTTCCTATCGATTATGATTGCTATAGTTGGGCATATTAAGCTCAATACTGACATCATGAACAATTAATATGTCCATATGCAAAAAGAATAAATCTTCACTTGCAGGTGTTTTTCTTTTGCCTTTTTCATCATTTAATGATTCGCAAGTGACGTTTTACATTAAAAGTAATCATACTTATATATTATAGTGCGAATTTGATTCCCACTAATTATTTTTCTCCTAACAATTAATTATTTAATTCACTAACGCTATCATTTGTAAAAGAAGAAATCATTTAATGATTGAAATATTCTTCTTTGTTTTTAACAAACTAATGGCATATTTACTTTGGATGATTTTTTTAATTTTCCATGCAAACATATAAAGAATGAAGAAATATGTGACCCAATAACTGCAAAATCAAAGGATTATAAGTAACATGTTTAGTCGTACATCCTTCTTTTTCCATTTCTAGTAAATAAACATGTTACAAGGGAAAGAAATTTGAAACACAATTATTTGCGCTTCACCAGCTATCACAAATGCAGGACACATATGACTCTAGAACATATGAAATATTATCTTCAAGTAAAACTTTATTCATATTGATGTGATTAATTTTACGAATGCAGATTGAATCTAATAAACTGGATTGACTTCGGCACTGAAATTAATCTGACGGAGTAGGAGAAGGTGTGAGCACATTTTGAAAAGAATGGAATTTGAAGCTATATGATTTTGAATTGTGAATCTGTAATAAATCTGAATAGTGAATTTGAATTTCTGGACTAAGATGAAATGAGTTGTGAAAACTGGGGGATGATGATGGTGAAGGATGGATAAGAAAGGAAGGGAAGGATTCAGTAAGCTCAGGAATTTAGATCACGAACATGAAGACTGAGTGGTTCAATTTATGAGAGAGAGATGAAGTAGTAGAAGAAGGTAAACACAAAAATGAGTGTGGATGGACATTTTTATCCTTGCATCTAAAGAAGATTTGACGGGAATCTCACTTTGGATTAAATTTGTTAGTGGTCTTCATTAGGAGGGTTTAAATCTTAATTATTCTACCATATGGATAATCTTGCGAATAGCTTATTACCAATCTGATTTGGCTATGTTTTGTTTATTATTTAAGTAGTTAAATACAAACATAAATTCGTTCTTAAATGGGTGATGTGAAAGTGAATTAAAACTCCAAGAAGTGATAGTGTTAATCCTTTTTTCTTTTTTCTTTTTTTGTTGCAGAGTGAGAGAGAAGGGGAGTGAAGGAGAGGAGATTTAGAGGGAAAGAATCCTACTCCATTTCTTAAACATGAGGTGATAAATGTAAGAAAATGTTAGTGTAATTATCTTATTGAATTTTTTTGTTGTTTCCACGTGATGCTTTTTAATTATCAATTTACTTATGGATATTAACTATAAGATTGGTAAGATATTTGTTATTTTATTTTAAAATAAAATCAAGAGGAAAATTTAAGAAAGTATATACAGAGAGATGGGAAAGGGAGCCGGATAAATAAGATAATGAGATCAGTACGTTCAAAAAAACATACCAAGTTAAAGAAAATTAAGGCTAATCTGAATACATAATAATTAATTTTTTTTGTTAATAAAAAAAGAGAACTTTAACGAAAAGCTTTCGGTACTGTTCACTTTAACGAAAAATCATATTTTTACACTAAAAAGTCAATCATCGTACTATTCACTTTATCCTTTATTTTGTCCTTATCGTTAAAACTCAAAATTTTCAAGCCATTTTCATTAGTTTTCCTATAAAAAAAATGATGAAAATATATTTTTGTTTTCTATCACAACAAAAGAGTTAAGGAGAATAACGTAATTTTACAAAATAATTTTTTTTTTAATTGTGAAACGATAAATTTTGTTAAATTAGATGTTAGATTAGCCACCAATAGGTTCAAACCCACACCGTCATTGGTTCAACTCATTTCCACCACTATAGTAAAGGGTCACTTGCTGTGTTTTTTTGTTTAAGTCTCACCTACAGGTGATTTTATTATCTCTAATTAAAAAATAAAAAATAAAAAGAAACAAACCTCTCTCCCTCTCTCTCGACATTTTTTAGTGTGACCGGCACACGATGTGATACACCATATGTTATTATACAAATGATGGGATACATGTGTTAAAAAGTTAATAACTTAAAAAATAAAATTTCTCATCACTTACATAAAAACACGTGGTGTACCACCCGTGTTCCCGTCACAATAAAAAAATTTCTCCCCTCTCTCCCCACCTCCATGTTCTTTCTCATTCTCTTCCTCTCTCCTTCAATTTTAAAAACAAAAGTAAAAAATTTATACACATCATGTATGGCATATACTAGTAAAATCTAGATTAAGTTTTGACGACTTTTTTTTATCAGTAAACCAAAATAAGTAAATTAAAAAAATCAACTGTAACTAAATAAAAAATTCAACCGTAACTGAAAAAAATAGCAATTTAATTGTCTAAAGGAGTCCACTGCTAGTAGGAACGTATCCATCTGTACACCAAATTTCATATATCAGATATCATATTTTTACCATGTATTTAGGTCCCTACTCTAAAATCAAGGAGGGACCTTAAAGAAGAATTTGATTCAATTTATATCTTAAAGTCTTAAACTTCTATATAAATACTGTTGATCGGTTCAAAATTTGTATCAACTAAACTCCTCAGCACAAAACCAATGGAGAAATTTTTCATCCTCTCTCTCCTCCTCCTTCCTCTCCTAGCCTCATGTGCAGACCAAAAAAAGGTCATTCCTTTTGGCTATGATAAACCTATTTTTTCTTCCGTTTTATGTAACTATTCTTGTTTATATGCCACATGTATTTGTACTTATATACATGTTTGTATGTATCTATAGGTCTACATAGTGTATTTTGGAGAACACAGGGGAGAGAAAGCACTGCATGAAATTGAGGACATCCATCACTCATATTTGCTGTCTGTGAAAGAAACAGAAGAAGATGCCAGAGCTTCTTTGCTTTACAGTTACAAGCACAGCATCAATGGCTTTGCAGCAGTCCTCACTCAGGACGAAGCTTCCAAGCTATCTGGTAATTAACCAAACCAATTACATCCCTCTCTCTCTCTCTCTCTCTCTCTCTCTCTCTCTCTCTCTCTCTCTCTCTCTCTAATGCTGCAGAAATTAAATGGTAACTGCAGAGTTGGAAGAAGTTGTGTCTGTGTGGGCTAGCCACCCAAAAAAGTACTCTATGTACACCACAAGGTCTTGGGAGTTTTCGGGCATACTAGAAGAGGAACAGAGGCACTGGATAGACGACAAGATGGGAGGAGACTTCTTATCCAAAGCCAGATTTGGCAAGGATATCATAGTTGGGCTCCTTGATAGTGGTAAGAAATTAAGATTACATCAATTTATCAAAGAACTTCATATATTAGTTTGTCTGTCCATTGAACTGTTTCACATGTGATTCCTTGTGTTTGTGTGTCTGGCGTGGTAAAAATCTGATGCATGCATGTATTATTGGTGGTATATTATATCTTTTTGTGTCTAGAACACTCATTCTATGAGAAGATATGCTGTGTTACCGATATTATTATATCACTTTGTGTTTAATGGAGAAATTTTGCGGTGCCAAATCGTATGTTTTTTTTTCGTTGTGTCTTCAACACTATGTGAGTGTCAGGTTGAGAGAAAATATATGGTGTTACTAACTCGGTAGAGGTATATTAATTTGGATCTATTAACTCACCACGTTATCAAATTGTTGTGGACGTGGAGATATCCCCGTTGTAGGTTATATTCTCTACTGGGTGGAGGGAAGAGGAATGATTGGATGCATGCGATGATGATGTTTGTTGATTTTATGATCAGGTGTCTGGCCAGAATCAAAGAGCTTTAGGGACGACGGAATGGGGCCCGTACCAAAATCATGGAAGGGAATCTGCCAATCAGGACCTGGTTTTAATTCATCTCACTGTAACAGGTAAGTTTGTTAATTTAATTGTTATTTCCTTCCATCAACTTTCTTTGATTATGTATGTAGCCATTTATCTCTAGCTAAAATTTTTATGAAAAAAATGGACTCTATATATATATATATACAGAGCCGGCTCTGAATATTTAGAGGCCCTTTAAGTGGACAATAGTGCTTTCTCTCTTCAAAGGGTCTCCACTTCAAAACATGTTGCATTATTTTGTGAGTAAATTTATCTGCTTTTTCAAGTTTATAAAATTGTAAAAATTGAGCATGATAATACCGCAAGAACTCGAACCCACCACCTAGGCGAATAGACAAAACACCTCAACTGCTAGCGCTGGACCATTTATTAGTATTAGTTTGCACATTTAGATATATGTTATGTCGGTGTTACGTGAAAATTTGGAGGCCCTTCCAAATCGGGGGCCCTGTGCGGTGGTACCTTTTGCACACCCTCAAGGCCGGCACTGTATATATATTACTGTATATATCTATGATTTTGTGTGACAATAGAGATATATACCCCGTTATACATCTAATTTCATACAAACTTCTTCCTTACCTTAGGGGGACTAGCTATACCCCACACTAAAGAATATGAAATGAGCCGAGAAGGAACCGTAGTGATGTCAATTTAACGAAAAATCACATTTTACACTAAAAAGTCAATACTTGTACTATTCACTTTACTCTTTATTTTATCTTTATCGTTAAAACTCAAAGTTTTCAAATCATTTCTATTAGTTTGGTTATGTTTATTGTAAAAATCAAGATACCAGTTTTAGGCCTGCATTTTCATGTTGTACAATTCCCCATTACCTTCGCCCAGCATCCACTTGACTTGCATTATTGATACACAGTTGTCTGGGATTATTGAAAATTGAGTTATATAAGTATTTCTGACCCAGCAAACATGCATGGTCACTAGCTTGTTTGTTTCAGTAAAACAAATAATTGATTGATTGTTTTTGGATTCTTTTGTTTCGCGTCTTGTGAACTTCCTTATCGTTATTTGGTGTCCTGTCTGTGACCCTTGCATTTGGAGTCAGCCTAGCTATTTGCTTTCTGGAAAATGGCCTAGACCCAATCATTCAGTTGCACAGTTCTCAACTTTTTCTTATTTTTACAAAAGAGAACGACTGCAACTGGGCAGCTCGATGGTGTGTGTTCAGTGCTCACCTTTGAGATTTCCGCTTCACACAGCAAATGTTACTGCATGTACCATAAATTGAACACTTATATTTCTACAGATAACAAAAAATGTATAGTTGATTAATTAAATTATAGGTCATATCTCTGATGCGGTTTAGGGTTGATAAAAGTAATACAACAAATTATACTGATGTGCTCTAACTAAATTAATAAAGAGAGACTACAAATACTCTTAGAGGAATATATTATATATACATGCACGTTGAAAATCCCCCTACGATATGGCTTGTTTCGCAGGAAGCTGATAGGAGCTCGCTACTACCTCAAAAGTTACGAGCAATACTATGGCCATGTAGTAAATGCCTCGGAGGATTACCGATCACCGCGTGACATGGATGGCCACGGCACACACACAAGCTCAACGGTTGCAGGCCGAGTCGTTCCAAATGCCTCGGCCCTGGGTGGTTTTGCCCTAGGCACCGCCTCTGGTGGTTCCCCATTGGCGCGCCTTGCCATATATAAAGTGTGTTGGGCGATACCAGGCCAGTCCAAGTCTGGCGGCAACGAATGCTTTGAGGAAGACATGCTTGCAGCCATTGATGATGCAATAGGTGATGGTGTTGACGTACTGAGCATATCAATTGGGCCAAGCCAACCCATAAATTACACCAATGATGGCATTGCTATTGGAGCATTGCATGCCATAAAGAAGAACATTGTGGTGGCATGTAGTGCTGGGAACTCTGGCCCTGCCCCTTCTACTCTTGTAAATTCAGCTCCATGGATCATCACAGTTGGTGCTAGTAGCCTCGACCGGGCATTCATCGCGCCAGTTGTGCTTGGAAATGGGATCACAATTGAGGTAATTTAAAAGATTACATATAATTGGAAAGTACGACTTGTTAGCGTTTGAATTAGGGCACATTTCGGGAATACTTTTGTAGGAAGCACTTCTTCTCATTATCACTGTCGTTGGAAGCATATTTTTTTTTTCCCCTATAAGGACATGCAGTACAGTTCGGTACTTTCTAAAATGTTTGATTGAATTAACATTCAGGGAGAAACAGTGACACCAAGCAAGCTGGAAGAGAATAAGAAGTACCCCTTAGTATATGCTGCAGATGTTATTAACTCTGGTGTACCCAAGGATATGGCAGGGTAAAGTTTACTCTATGATTTACTTAAAGAAAATATGCACAAACAGAACTGGCAGACACTAAACTAAATATAAAAGGGCACTTAACCATTATATACGGCTTATCATCTGTTTAGAATTTCCTCAATTTCTGTTTTTAATTCAAAGTCTATAATCGGTTCTATTTATGCATATCTCTCTTCACTTAATCTATATGCTATAGTAGTTAGATAGTGATTTTAATTAGCTAATGACTTGTAAAAAAAAAAACTCAATATTGTGGCTGCAGACAATGCCTACCGGGCTCTCTTTCACCTGAGAAGGTGAAGGGAAAGATAGTTGTGTGCATGAGAGGAAGTGGGATGAGAGTTGTAAAAGGCATGGAAGTGAAAAGGGCAGGAGGAGTTGGATTTATATTAGGAAACAGTGCAGAAAATGGGGTTGAGATTGCATGCGATGCCCATGTTATTCCTGCCACTTCGGTGCGTTACAAAGATGCCAATAGAATTCTTCAATACATCAACTCTACCAAAATTCCAACGGCTACTATTATGCCAGCAAGGACTGTGTTGAATAGAAAGCCAGCTCCTTTCATGGCTGCATTTACTAGTAGAGGCCCCAATATCATTGACCCTAATTTTCTCAAGGTAAATTTCGCGACGTATTTATTTTTGTTACCTAATTAGCGCAGTCTCCTGAGAATTGTTAATGCTGGCAAGAAACAGTTTGAGAGTCAAACTATTACGTATTCAAGTTTAGGTGTCTAATGGTTTTGAAACTTAACCTCTCTTCCTTCACCTTGGCAGCCGGATATCACAGCTCCAGGGCTGAATATATTGGCAGCGTGGACTGAGGCTGACCCGCCTACCAAGTTGTCGGGTATAGATCACCGAGTTGTTCAGTATAATATATACTCCGGAACTTCAATGTCTTGCCCTCATGTAGCAGCTGCAGCAGCACTCGTCAAAGCAATCCACCCTACTTGGAGCAGTGCTGCCATAAGATCTGCTATCATGACCACAGGTAAACTAAATGCCACAAAAATTTCGAGGCAGGGCCGCACTTGTTTAAAGCCAGTACATTGTTTGATAATCTCTAACTTTTGTTGTTTGCCTTGCAGCTGGAATAAGGAACAACTTGGGTTTGCCATTGAATGATGAATCAGGAAGTGTTGCTACTCCCTTTGCATATGGGGCTGGCCACTTTCGTCCCACGAAGGCAGCAGACCCCGGCCTTGTGTATGATGCTTCGTACAAAGACTATCTTCAGTACATTTGCAGCATAGGAGAAGCCAAGGACTTCGACCCAACGTTCAAGTGTCCAAAATCACCGCCGGCAGCAATCAACCTGAACTACCCTTCCATTGCAATCCCCAAACTTAAGGACGCAATGACCATCAAGAGGACAGTCACAAACGTCGGCAACAGCAAAAGCATTTACTTCTTTACCTCCAAACCGCCTTTGGGAATCTCCGTTAAGGCATCCCCGAGCATATTGTTCTTCGATCATGTCGGCCAGAAGAAGAGCTTCACCATAACAGTTAAAGCAAGAAGAGAGATGCTTGGTAAGCACAGCAAAGATGAATACGTCTTTGGGTGGTACACATGGACTGATGGGTTCTATACTGTGAGGAGTCCTATTGCAGTGTCGTTAGCTTAAGAACTCGTCACCATTTTAATTTCTTTTAGATTTAGATGTCATTCCAAACCATAGGAAGAAGAGATAAGAGGACTCTTACATTGCAGTACTTGAAGGGGTTGCCGGAGCAAAAGTCTCGGGCAGAATATTATTCTGTGGAGTTGTAAACCTATTTCACCTTTTTTTTAGAAGGAAAAATAAGTGTGTTACCATCTGCAAACTTTAAAGAATGAAGAACTTCAGTAACAATCGTGATTCTGAGTACACGATGGAAGCAAACACTGTCAAACTGTAAAGAAAAGCATCAGCTGCATTGGCGGTTTGCGCTCATCAGCTACAATGGAAATGACCTATTTGCAACCAACTTACTGCATTTAAAAGAAGACAATCTACTACTATAGAGAACCCAGATCCAAAACACTTAAGATGATCACTTTAACAAAATGGCTGCATAGTTGCATACCGAATCCATCAGATTGTACAACTGAGTATTGTCTTTAGCAAGTACGTACGTGGCAATGAATCTTACCCTATATCTGTACATATCTTCATCTATGGGTTGAAAATGGAGAACGGGAAAACGGATGTCAGGATCAGATTGTGCATCCCAGCAAGTCCAATTTTAGTTGCCTAAGTTGTCATCTTCATTCCATGCATTAGTTCTTCTCACTTTAACTCTTTCACCCTTAAAGTGAATGTACTTCCATTTACACTGATATCTTCTTAAGAAAAGTTTTTTGTTCTCTTCTTGCCCTAGTTCCTGAAAAGCGCGTGCCACTCCTGACAGTATCTTCATCTGGTCTTACACCCAGCTCCTCCATGTCTGCAAATACCTGAATTTTTAGGAAAGAGATTTAAATCTTACCACTAAGATGAAATCTTATTCACCTTTAACGCAGACATCAGATACAGAACACAGTACAATATTGTCAAATTTCTCAGGAAATGCCAAAGTGCTAGAGGCACGGTATTATCGAATTACCTCTATTATCTTGTTTTGCGTATCATGATGATGATACAAAGAGATCATCCTAGAAAACAGCCGCCTAGAGATGGAGCGCGTATGAGTGTGCAGAATCATGTTCCACAATGATTCAGCCTCATCTACCCTCTGATCCATATCAAATGCCAGCAATAGGGTGTCATACGTTCCCATTGTTGCTCCTTGACCTTTGCTCAGCATCCACTTTGCCACCTGACCACCACTATGGATTAGCCAATCCTAATACAACCAGCAATTTTCACTGTCACATAGCTAGAGCATAAGGAATTTTCTGTACTTTAAAAAATGAGGCGATCCAACAACTAACACAGCTGGTTTTGTACGGTTAGTTTAGGCTTAAACGGGCAAAATTAATCACATAAAGCCACCTTGAAGAATATCTCTAAGTCAAATCATGATCTATAGTTTCATGTCAAGAGGACTTTTGCATATTTATGCTTAAAAGGGAAATTTCCACTTGTTTATCCATCTAAGCTTTAATTATCTAGAAAGCAATTTTATAACGGCGGTCACTAGGGTCAGGTTGCACCTAAAGTAAGCAGTATAAATTCTAAATAATCTGAAGTACAGTCTGCAAGTGTCATACTTGAATTACGCGCACCCATTGACTCCTCTTCCTTAGGATTATCAAGGCCTTAGCTGCTGCAATCAATGGGAACTCTGTCTCCCAAGCCGTCCATTTATCTAATGCTCCAAAAATGGTCTCTTTCTCATTAGGAAGACTCGAAACCTGTATTCTTAATGTTAATGAAGAAAACATAGTAGAAAGAGGATCCAAATCATAGTTTCAGAAACTTATAAAGCTTGAAAGAGCAAAAGCAAAAACATGACATTCAAGAAATGGAAGAAAGACTAACAATTCTAATGAGATTGAGTGCCTTTTGCCCAGACCCAGCCGAATCCCTTTTTTGCCATAAGTGGTGCTCTTTCTTTCCCGCCTTCTTGATTATTTTCCTGCATTTCATGCAAAGTACATCTTTTTTAAGCACTAAGACAGCCTAAAGCCAAATAAATGTTCATAAATAGCTATAGCTAATCATTCATATCGAAATAAAGTGTCGTCAAGCACGATGAAACAGTGCTTTGAAGCAATTCAACTGAACAATGAAAATATCAGATGTTTAACTATACAGAAAGATAGCAAACCTACTTCTCAACCGGTTTTGAACTAGTTAGAGGCTTTCTACTTTGCTTGTAGGAGCACTTGATACTGAATGGACTTGTAGGCACCGCGTAATGTAGGGAATTGCTCTAGAAGAAAAAGAGAGAAAAGTGAAGAAACTCTTAAACGAAAACGTCCAAGTTAGCAAGAGGTAAAGTACATGTACGACATTTTTCTAGCTTTCCTTAACAACGAGGACAGCAAGAAACAAACCCAGTTACCTTCCACAAGAGGTTAGTTCTGCAATTAGAGAAGCTGAACCCCAATGATAAAGCTGCTTCACCTGTTTTGATCTACCGAGTCATCCCAGAAGTCAGATTAAATACTCAAGTAGAATAAGGAGCACTCGGAATGAAATTCGAAAAATCATAGATAAGGCGACTCGTTGTTTACCTGATCAATTCCTAATAAGGGGAACTGACATCGAATACAATATCCGGAATTCAAAAACATTGGTCTTCTCTAATTTCCAATATCTTGAGCAGTTTACATGGACCAGCAATGTCCACAAGGATTATACTGAAGAGCTTCTTATTCAACTTTCACAAGGAAACAAATAGAATGAGACTTCTTATCCAATTTCTGCATAAAAATACAATCTTTTTTCCAGAATTCAGGATTAACAAATACACAAGCATTCAATAAAACAGGTATTTTATTCAAAGAACAGATTTTTAACCATGTGAGCATGAAAAGCTCAGTTGGGTAATGAAAAATGAAAGCATACAATCAAGTGGGTCGCCATACAACAGCATAACTTTACCAAAACTTGTACTATCTTCCTAATGATTATATTCGTAGTGGGTTTTAAGAACGAAGCTTAGAGGAAGTGAAAAATTCAGCAAACTTGAAGATAAAGATGAATAATTAGGTGCTTATATAAACATGAACATGGGTTCAATCGAAAGCAAAGAGAAGAGCGCACATACATACCTTGCGGATGTGAAGAATCTCCGAGTGGGTTTTAAGCGTTAGGAGCTATGGACGCCATAAGTTGCAGAAGCAAAAGGACAGAGAGAGAGTGGGGGGGGGCTTCCATTTCCAAGTGGATTGGATTTGTCATTTTTGTGGGCTAATGTTAGTATGGGCCTATATGAGCCTGTTAGTCTGCCTAAAAAATTTGATAAAAGTAATACAATAAAATAATTATCAAACGGAAACATCGAAGATAACAAATACCACCAAAAAGTAAGAAGTAATTAGTAACGCAAAACATTTTGTATTATCCTATTGCTATAAAAAATAAAAAAAAGGAAGTACATAAGTTTTAAAAGATTAAAAGCAAAAATATATTATTGTATAGTATAAAGTTACTAATCGATCGTGTAAACAACTAAATTCTTCTAAGTTTCACAGCTTTCTGAGCCTTATCAATAACATGAATCTAGGTTTTCATAACCAACATGAACTGAATATCTGTTCCTTCTTCTTCCTCTGTTGTTCCGCCACCACCCTCCGGCCATTGGCACCGCGAGATCCTGACTATGCCAATATCTTATATCTTGAATTGTTGTTGTTGTTCCAAGTAGTACTGTTGTTCCATCCTCTTCCTGTGGCTGCAGCTTTATTCTGACCAACAAAAGCGGACACCCCAAGGATTTTTTTTTAAACATCGACTACATTCTTTCCACAGTTTTTAGGAACATTATGTTTATGAGGCTTAGTGTACCAGGTTATGTTTCCGGCACGTTGAAAAATCTCTTCTTTTTTACCCAATAAACAAAGCAAAGTAAAATTTCAATGTTTTTTAATGAATTATTAAAATATGTAATTCCTTGGACAAAATGGTTTTCAAAGTTCCAGATTTTGTGGGACTAATTGCGTGCTCTGTAATTGTTAATGAAAACAAGTTTTGAAAAACAACTTGTTTTCAGATGATCAGTTGGGCCTACCTCGTGTGCTTTTGCAAACTAGTGACAACTAGCTCAAAATCTTGTTCTTATTTTTTTCGAAATCGGATGATACGATGTGAAAGCATAGTACGTATGCTGAGCATAACTGCAATAATTGTTATTAATTTAGTCACCATAGGCAGTGGCGGATCCACAATGGGGTCGCACGACCCCTTGGAAGCCATGGAAACGACCTTAGAGACCCTATGGAACTGATGGCGCGACCCCTTGTAGCTTCTGGTGCGACCCCTCGGTTGCACACCAGGTGTTCGACGAAAGGTCTGAAAGGCCTCTCGGCTGCTGCTGGTTGAAGACGAAGACAAGCGCACGCCTTTTTTTTTTCAAAACAGCCTGGGCAAAACGACGTCGTTTTGCCCCAGGAATTTTTTTTAAATGACCTGGCCAAAACGACGTCGTTTTGGGCCAGGTCTGAACAAAAAAAAAATGCCCAGCGTGTCCTGGGCAGCTCTGAACAAAAAAACAAATTCCCAATGTGTCCCCAATCCCCCCCTTATGCACAGCAGCACAGATCCATTCCTCCAAAAGAAACAACCCAATTTTCTTTTGTATATGTAGAATATATTTGATTTAATTGAAATTCAATTCATATTTATTTTGATTAAATTGATGGTTTGTTTATATTGTGAGTTTTTTTTTTCATTATTTTGTATATGTAGAATATATTTAATTTAATTGAAACCTAATTCATATTTATTTTGATTATATTGGTGGTTTGATTATATTGTGAGTTTTTATTTTGATTATTTTGTATATGTAGAATATATTTGATTTAATTGAAATTCAATTCATATTTATTTTGATAAGTGTTTTTCCTTGTTAAGCATTCATATGGGAGCAATCTTGAAACATGTTAGTTACCACGCAAATGAGGCATTAACAGGTGTGCAATATGCCTTTCTAAATGACTTCGGGCCTACTAAGACTCGATGAAATGACAATATGCATGCTATTTATGTTAAAAAAAAATTGCGCGCCACTACGCGCGCTTTTCTTACTAACCCCCCAAACATTATTTCCTGGATCCGCCACTAACCACAGGTGGCCTAATAGTTTGGACGATTTCAAACCCATATTTCACACGGCACGTCCCAAGTTAAATTTTTAACGCTTGTGAATCACACGATGATGGTTAGGGGAAGCTAAAATGCATATGCAAATCTTTCCGACCTTTGAAAGGGTGAACTGCCGTGGCAAAGCCACCGACTGATTTTTTTTTTTTTTAAGAAAAAAATTTGTTCTTAACTTCGAAAATCTGTACATCACATGCACTCTATATGATAAGGTTTCGTAGAATATCGGCGAGAGCCAAATATAATGTATGTTCATTGTTATACCTCGTCATATCTTTGTGTATCCATCTATATTACCATAACTCTAAGGAAAGAATAATTACAAATGGCACTGAACATTTTTTTCTTTTCATTTTTCAACTTAGCATTTTTTTCTTTTCTTTTCAAATCCAAGAATTTTCGTTCTTTTCTGCAAAATGGACGGAAAATTGTGATCTAATATTTTTTCTATACAAGTTATGCTGAAAAAACAAGAGAATCGAACAAAAGGCATAGAGAAAAATGCATACAACTTCAGCAACATACCCTTGTGGAAACTTTATAATTTAATTAATTTTTCAATTGCGGTCTTAAATTGATTTTAATGGCTCGTTTGGAAGTGCTTTTAAAATAACCAAAGCCGTTTTTAGAGAAAATGATTTTGGGTTCCAAAAGAACTCGAAGTGCTTCCTGAAAGAAGCCTCAGCTATATGCTTTTTCCAGAAAGCGCTTCAAGTGCTTTTCCAAGATTCACTTGCGTTTTCACTTAAGGATTGGTTCCAAAATCATTTTCAATAAAAACGTTTGCAGTAATTTTAAAAACATTTCCAAACGAGCCTTTTTTTAAATTTAAAAAAAAAGAAGATTATGATGAATAAAAAATTATTAATTCATAACTGGTCGCCGAGTCTTAAATATGTGATGACACTGACTAAATTAAATCATTAGTAGAGATGAGATCGAAGTCATATTCATCCAGTAACACACATACAAAAATATCTATCTACCAAATGCCAAACCTCCAGAGACTCAAATTCCAGGCCTCGTGCTTAGTCGTTTTCACTAAAAAGAGTTATATGTACGTCTATCCAACAAGGTCAAAGGCAAACCAGCTCTCCCATGGACCATACACTTGCACACTTCTGCATTAGATTATTGCTTGTTTGCTTACTTATTCTTCTAGCATTATTCTACTTTCTTCATACAGCATTTTCTCCCTGGTCCCCTATAGAAAATGTTGTGCTTGAAAGAGTAGTTAAGACAACTCCTACTTCCAATTTGTGAAAGAAAATGCAGTTATTTCTTCTTTTCTATGTTTTGTTAGCATGTAAAATTAAAATAAATGCATTACCACTGGCAAAATCTTACCAATAAGAGTTAAACAGAAAAGGAAAAATAAGTTTCATTCAAATGATACGAGTAGCTTGATGAATCAACTAGTTCTTGATGTAATGTTGTTTTCTCGTCCCAATATTGAAAGAGGTCATAAGTTCAAATTTACACATGACTGAAGAAAAAAAATTACAAATTAAGTTGGAATGAGAATACATGATGTGATTTTACATTTTGTTTACACGAGGGGAAAAGGAAAAATTGAACGGACCTCGAGTGCATAATTAACTTAATATTCTTAATTACTTGAAATAAAATCACTTTACAAATAATGTGATTTTACCTGGAAAAAAAAAGAGAACTATAACGCGTGTTAGTTCATTAATCTAACTCTAGTTACACTCACCTAGCTACAAGAATTTTTCAGCTTCGTGTTCATAGCTCATACCTTCAAATGAAAATAACTTCATTATTTTCTTAAGGCTTCTTATCCAAAATTGTGTTTGAGATTAGATAACTCTTCACATTAGTTTTTGAAATTTAAAATCGATAGAAGTGGTCCCTGAGATTATACATTGTCTGTCATTTTTGCCATTTGTAAGAAATTTTCGTTAAATTAGGTGTATTTTTGTCAAAACAAGCCTTGCTCTTGAACTATTGATTTTTTTCAACTTAACGAAAAATTATTTAAGACTAAAACAATTGACAATAGATAATCTTAAAAATCATTCTGGCTAAATATCATTTTCATAATTTAAAGGATGATAACGTACTCTTCATTGAGAGAAAAACCCTAAAATTCCATATTATCTAGTGATTGATTGATTGGTTGTGTGTGCTTCCTAAACATCAACACCAAGACATGGCACTTTAGAAGTCCTAAGATTGCTTCACTTAGTTATTACACGAAAACAACGGCGTCAACGTGGCATTCAATCACCAATCATTCAGATTCCCGCGCTCGTGTGGCCTGTTGTGCCCCACAGATGTCACCGACCACGTGTCCCTTTTCCAGTGGTTTTTGTCGTATGCCCGAAGCCGCATTTTGCGATAATTGGATAAATTAGGTGGACCACACCCAACGCTCTGACCCGCAGCATGAGCCACAGGATGCGCCGAGCTGGCCGATCCGTAGCTTTACACCGACGCTTTTACCACCCAATGATTGCTGAATGTTAGATATCACAAGTCACCGCAAGCTGATTGATTACTGCAAGCAACTTGGCTCGGCGTGCCAACTAGCTCTCTCAAATTTTGTCTACTTCTTTTTTTGTTTTTTTCTTATGAATAATAATATCCTGTAGAATATTTCTTTTTTGGTGGAGTTTGGACATGGACGTTCATTTGATCTTTGTGCAATTCTGTTTCACTTACCGTTTTTGTTTCCATGGCTGGTAAATCTTGACGTTTATGGGTTCGTTTGGAAGTAATTTTAAAGAACTAATTTTTAATAAAAATGTAAGTGAATTATGACAATGCACTTCAAATGTTTCCTGTAAGAAGTATTTGAAGTGTTTTTTGCGTACATTGTTACTAATTCAGATACAGGATTAAAGACTTATACATGGGAGTTTATTTTCACTCTTTTGTATTAATTAATAATCAGACACGAGATTAGTATTACAAAGATTGTAATAATACTATGAAATTAATAAGGAAATAACTACATTACACAATTTTTTTCTCAAACATGTTGCAAAGCATTGACATCATTATACACCATGCGAAAGATGAGATGAAGCCAAATGAGAGATTTTTCAGCGTACTTGGAACACAGGCAGAACACTATGTCACAAGGGAGTAAAGTTTTTTTTTTTTTTTTAAGTATCACTTGAATTGTATAATGTGATTATGTGATGCTCCTCTTTGTGTTTCCCGACACACTAAAACATCTCTCAAAGCCAAATAATCATTCTGCATTTACTGTTTTTATTCAACAAAAAGTAAAAAAATTAAGCCAGTGTGAATAGGTTTGTCTAAAGACTTCAACATAAACCCAGTCCTTTTATATAAATTAGAATAATTTGGATTTTACAGTACCATTTGTCAATTGACTATGCGTGCACTGTTGCCCAAGCACCCTGCATCCGTATGTGAAACAAATGAGTACAAATTTGAATACCACAAATACCAAAAACTCAAACTTTTGACCAAAAGGGGATAGTAGAAAACGGAACCCAACCAAATTCCCCCCAAAGCTGAGCCACCGCAACCAAAAACACACCAAGTCAATGTGCAGTTAATTAGCTAAGAAAAAGAGAAGAGCCGTGATCAGGTAATAGCAAGAGAGACGAAGTTAGAAAGGCTACAACAATAATTAAACTAAGACTACAATTGAGTGGTACTTCTCGTCACTTGTAAATAAGAAGTTTTAAATTCGAATATTGTAAATGATGAGTTCGATACCAGCGTATTCCCCTACTTCCTTAATCCTGTATCAAAAAATGGCCACGTTTTGATATTGGTTTCTGGAATTTGGACGAAGTTAGACTTCAGTTCTTATAACATAATTTTAGTGTTGCAATTGAGAAACATTACATCTCTAAGAGAGCAATATATCCTCTTCACATATGTTACAATCGTACTAAATTTTGTTAATGATAAACATAACTACACTATTGTTCTTAAATATATAAAAAAAATACAAGACTAAGGACTTGTTGGGTGTCTAGGAGAGGAATGGACCGTGTAACTCGCAATATGCAAGGTAAATTAAAGCTGGATGTGAATATTTTTTAGATTGAGAGGATGACGAAGAGATTAGAGACACGAAAGAAACTTATTTTTTCTGATCTTACTATTTTGTGGTTGATTTTAATGGATACAATTTATTTAATGATTAATTCATCTTTTATTTTCAAGTTAAACACAATTTTTTTCATTTCTGACACAAATTTTTTTTTTCATTTTTATCTTCAACAAACTATAGATATCGTAGGATATTCATTCCAACTCCATCTTTAACACCAAACAAGGCCTAAAACTACATTACTTCAATCGCAATAGGTGAAAATATAGGCTTTTTTTAATCCAAAATAGTCTCTAAGATTGGCATAACTTATCATTTTCATGAGTTTGTCCACCTTTAATCATTGAGGGTATTTTTATCATGTTTTCCTTATTTAGCGGATATTTTCACAAAACAACCAAAATGTTGATGGTGAACAAACTAAGGGATCACTTCTATCGACTTCAAACCTCAATAACCAAAAATAAAGAGTTCGCCAATTTCAAGAACCATTTTGGCTAAAAAACTGAAAATATATGACTCTTTAAAAAAAGTTAAATTATAGACGTGAATTATATTGATTGGCTGGAACATGTATTTGCTCCCGAGCACCAAAGTCCAAATCATCTTCTCATAAATTAGAGTAGCTTTGAGCATTATCCCCTAAAAAATAAAAAATAAAGACCAAAAATCGTCATCCAATCCAAAATCATTATTTGGTCTATTTTATTAAATAAAGAGAGAGATTTAATTTGAATAAAGAAGAAGCTGGCGGGGGCCGCACTCAATGCCCTTCCCTTGAACCGTGACGCCATCTGACAACACAAATTAGCAATCAAAGTGTACTCGCTACGATTAGATTCCCCCATTTCATTTCTTTCTCTTCCTCCTCTTCCTCTCTATATAAACCCTACGAAATCCAAGCTTCTCATAAACCCAACTTCCATTTATATTTCGTTACAATCAAGTTCTCAAATATCTTGATCCTCCTTTCAGCTCTAGCTCTATGAATCTAGCCATGGCCGACTACGAGTTTCAAGAATCTGAGGTCATCTTCTCCATGGATAATCTCGACTTCGAGACCTGCTTGGATTTCCGGCGTCACCATCAAAACGACAAGTCGAATTTCTCGAAGAAGAAGAAAATGGGGAAGATTAACAACGAGGACAGCAACAATAATATTATCAAGTCTGTGCCGGTGAAAATCCCCAACAACATGTTCAGCGGCTCCGAGGACGACAGCGACGGAGACTACTACAAGGAGGAGGAGTGGCACGGGGGAGAACTGGTGCCGCCGCATCTGATCGTGCGGCGGCGTATTGCCGGGAAGATGCCATTCTCCATGTGCACAGGAAACGGGCGGACGCTTAAAGGAAGGGATTTGAGTCGAGTCCGGAATTCGATTCTCAGAATGACTGGTTTCTTGGAAGCTTAGAATTAACTGTTATTATTTATTTTTATTTTTATTTAGATGGGAAAAATACAAGGGAGAAAAAAAAGGGAGGGAGAGCAAATTGAAATTGTTTCTTTCCCTATCAATTACTGTTAATTTGTTGGGTCCTTTCAATTAATGTTTTTCTTTTTCATTTTCTTTAGTCGATATTGGTTAGGTGATTTCGCTCCTTTTAGTTTTTATGTTTCTGACTATTTTCTGTATTTTTAGTTGTCAGATTGATTAAATCAAACGAACAATAAACATTATTAAACAAGAGTGTGTGAAAAACTAAAAAAAATGTGCGTTTCTCATTTTCCGTAAAGTATCCGTAAACAAAAAATTCTGCTATTGGTATGATGAGTTCTGAGTTTGTTATTTCTTAATTAGTTTGGTGTTTACATTCTTTTTTAATTGGAAATGTGATTAAATTTGAGTGTTTCTTGGCATTCTAACGAACCAAGGGCTTATAAACTCATATGAGTAACACTGTATGCGTCAAATTCCGACAGCTGAAAGGTATGCGATCATATTCTAAATCATGTGCTAATATTCAAAACAGTTAAACAACACTGCGAAATGGTGAGTTTGTACAATATTCATGGGGAATAATCAACATTCTTTCTCATGTCACACGACATTTACAGACTCGAAATCGTCGAATAAGTTCTTACATCGTAGTCAGAATGGACCTGAAACCACTATGATCTGTTAGTAGCTCGTGTGTGATTTCCATCTACAATTATCAATTGTATAAAAAAAATGTGGGGAGAGTGATTGACTTGTTCCCATCCTATAATTTGTTAACACAATTGACTAATTAAAATACATAATATAAAAACGCACTACAAAGGTTAAAGTCAGTCATTGCCTTCACAATGAAAATAACACCATGACTTGAACACGTGTTATCTAGTCACTCAAGTGGACATATGTATAGATAGAAGGAGAGGGATTTTTCCTACCAATAACAAGAAGTCATAGTCATTGCATTTTAGTAGATAAAAAAATAAAAGTAAAAAACAAAGGGTTGTTATCTATAGACAAAAATTAACAAGAGTGCATAAAAAATTGATATTTTTCAATTTTTATGCACTCTTTTCTTAGACATTTCTTTCAATTTTAGCTGTTGAAACGAATAAATTGAAGAATATCAATAGACAAAAATTAACAAGAGTGCATAAAAAATAAAAAAGATAGTAACAAAAGACGTGGTCCTTAAATCACATTATTATTCACATAATCCATCAAATATTTTTCTCTTCTACTTTTTCGTTCACATTGGTAATTTTTATGGGATCGGCATTCATTATTTAATAATATATAATTACAAAAATAAATTATCATGAGTAACTGTTAGATGATAAAGCTATTTAGTAAATGTATTAAGTACACAAATTACCTTGTAAATTTATTCTCAACAGGTAATATTTTCAGACCCTTTCACATTGTTCTCATACATATACTGTAATTCTTTTACTACTTAGTCATCCAATTTGTATTTATTTAACTTTTCTCACATAGTGGAGCTTCTGATCATAATCATGTGAGTGAAGCCACTTTTGAGAACCAATTTTAGTACCACAACATTTTTCATTGGGGCCCGTGGCCCCTTAGCCAAGTTCCACTAAACATAAAAATTATAACATAAAAAGTAGAGCAACACCCCCCAGGGCCCCCACCATCGTCATCACAGACTCACAGGCCTCGTTTGGCAGCTCGGATTGTACTGACTATTTCTGTCGGATAGGATAAATAGCCACCGGATAGTACTGACTAAATTAGTCGGGCGTTTGGTGTAGTATCGGACTAATGACCGTATTATTTATACTGTGTTTGGTATTATACCGGATAAGATGAATCAAACTTTAAAAAAAAAAAAAAAAACTGAAATCAGCTTTGTTCCCAGATGTCTCCGCACCCCAAACTCCCTCCCTCTCTCTCTCCCTTCTTCTTCCCCAACTGCATAATCCCAAATAATTTTCTCCAGATCTCTCCGCTGCACCCCCTAAACTCCCTCCCAATCTCCTTTCTTCTTCTTCCCTGACTGCAGAAGAATCCCAAATAAATTCAAACAACCAGTTGCAGCAGAATCCCAAATTGAAATCATCTATTAGCCGCACCATGTTTCTTTGCAAGACCCAGTTGCAGGGGAGGACGGCGAGTAGGAGATGAGGAAGGCCGCAAGGAGAGGGCGACGAGGACTAGGAGAGCAGAGATGGCAAGAGAAAGCGACGGCGAGAGAAGACAAAAGGGAGGACGGCGATGGTGAGAGGTGACGGGGAGGACAACGAGCTGACAGGGAGGACGACGAGCTGACGGGGAGGACGACAATGGCAAGAGGTGACGGGGAGGACGACGATGGCGAGAGAAGTTGACGGGGAGGACGACAACCTGCTTAAATAATCCGAGCCTGTTGGTTGGTTTTATTAAGCAGGCGTATACCTGCTTAAATAAGCAGACCGGTTAGATTAATCTGGTGCTTATTTAGTACGAAGGGACGCCAAACACCCGGCTCCGTATAACTAATCCTATCCAATGCTTTATCCGATCTGCCAAACAGGGCCACAATGTTTGTTCTCAGCTTGTTCCCCACATATAGGACCCCCCCTGCAGTCCATACCTCTAAAGAACAGCATTCCAGAGTGTTGTTTTATTATTTGGCCGCCATCATATTAAAATGATTGTCTTCTATCACACTAATCCTTCGCCGAGTCTCAACGATCTGATATATATAGGGTAACGATTTTTGCACTCTCAATAATTTTAAAACTTCAAATTAATTATCTTATAGCTTTTTATTAAGAATACAATAAGAGTACATATGTCCAATAATATTTGTCTGTTGTTATTTCTCTATGAAAAAAGGGAAAGCGTTAAAATGTCGTGTAAACTAACCCTAAATTCTTTGTTATATGGATTGCAAAAACACGAATGAACGCTATCAATTCACGTCTCCTGCCTGACTTGTGTTAATTAGCAATATCTAACTAATAGTGTGACAATTGCTATATAATATTTGTATAGTGTTTTTTTTTTTAAATAATTGGAATAAGAAGAGGGTTAAGATAAGTCGCTTGAATTGATTCTAAGCTCTCTACCATGTGGATTGCAAAAACATGAATAATCCAATTATAGTTAAGAGTCTCAAAGACTTGAGATAGGATAACAATTTTCGCACTCTCAATTTAGTTTCTAACATCTCAAATTAACTATTTTTATGCTCATAATAAGAGTACCATAAGAGAGTGTGACAAATTACTATATATATCGAATAGTATTTGTATATTGTTACTTCTTAACAAATATAAATGATCGTTAAGATGTCGCGTAAACTAATTTTTTTAACCCTCTTCTATATGGGTTGCAAAAACATAAATTATCGTCACCAACTTGGTTCTCATGTGGACTTGGGTTAATAGCGTTGCCAAATAAACTAAAAATAGCTTATGTTATTGACAAGTGGCATTCGCTTTACAATATACTGAAGGGAGATTGTATTCACACATCTTAAATTATTTTGGGTAAAAGACATTTTACTACCCTAATGTTTGGTGGTTTTCAACATTTAGTATATCAATTTTTTTTCATCCCAGAGTCATACCTAAAGTGTAAATTTTGGGACAGTCTCATACATTCGTTAGTCAAACTGTTAGTTCTCCCGTTAAATGATGACGTGGCGCCCTGATTTAGTGTCACGTGTCATTAAAAATATTTAAAAAATATTTAAATAAAAAAATATTTAAAAATTAGTATTTAAATAAAAAAATAGGGTAAAAGACATTTTACTACCCTAATGTTTGGTGGTTTTCAACATTTAGTACATCAATTTTTTTTCATCCCAGAGTCATACCTAAAGTGTAAATTTTGGGACAGTCTCATACATCCGTTAGTCAAACTGTTAGTTCTCCCGTTAAGTGATGACGTGGCGCCCTGATTGAGTGCCACGTGTCATTAAAAATATTTAAAAATTTCTTCTTCTCCCCCCTCCTCCTTTTTCTTCTTCCCTCTTCCTTCCTTCCTCTTCTTCTTCTGTTGCCCAGATTTCGTTTGCTTGTTTTTTTTTTTTCTTTTCTTCTTCTTCTTCTTCCTTCTTCTTCCTTTTTCTTCTTCCCTCTTTTTCTTCCCTCTTCCTTCCTCTTCTTCTTCTTCTACCCATATTTTGTTTTTTTTTTCTTTTTTTTCTTATTCTTCTTCCTTCTTCTTCCGTTTTCTTCTTCCCTCTTCTTCTTCCCTCTTCCTTCCCCAATTCCCCGTGCTCACCCTCCCACCCACACCCAGTTCTTCCCGTCGACCCGTGTCCCCCCAACCCAAACCTTCCCTTCGATTTTTTTTTAGTTTTGTTTTGCTAAATTTGGTGCGGGTTGCAGAGGAGATGAGGGAGGGTGGGTGATGTGAGTTGCAGAGGAGAGAAGGGTGGGAGTTGCAGAGGAGAGGAGGAGAAGGAACAAAAAAAAAAAAAAAAAAGACACAGAAACGGAACCCAGCAGAAGAAGAAGAAGAAGAAGGAGAGAAGAATAAATTTTTTTGGGTAAAAGACATTTTACTACCCTGATGTTTGGTGGTTTTCAACATTTAGTACATCAATTTTTATTATTATTATTATTTTTATTTAAATACTAATTTTTAAATATTTTTTTATTTAAATATTTTTTAAATATTTTTAATGACACGTGGCACTCAATCAGGGCGCCACGTCATCACTTAACGGGAGAACTAACAGTTTGACTAACGGATGTATGAGACTGTCCCAAAATTTACACTTTAGGTATGACTCTGGGATGAAAAAAAATTGATGTACTAAATGTTGAAAACCACCAAACATTAGGGTAGTAAAATGTCTTTTACCCAATTATTTTTCTTACATCCTTTTAATATTTTTAATATTTTTCTATCAAATGTTAGTGGTGTGTAAAAAATATTAAAAAAGAAACAGAGGAACGACCCCGTGGCCAAGTGTGCATCTTTAAAATCAGGGACACGTGTATGGTTGTGATCCTCATGTTAGAAAAAACCAGACAGTGTCAACTCATGAACCAATGACGTAGATCACATCAAAGTCACCAATTCTGAAAACTAAATAATAATAAAAACCAGATATCGTAAATATTTAAAATAAGATACGCATATGGCTGTCGGAGCTTGCTTTTCTAATGAAGAAAACTATATTATGTGTGGAGTTCGTTGCGTGTGGATTTTGTTCCTTCAAGCGTCATGGCTTCCAAACTTCGAAAACCGACAAATTTCATTAGAGTCCAGAATAAGGAATTTTAGATTTAAAAATAGGATGATGTTATTCAAACATCTCATTTATCTTTTACACACTTCAAGCGTCATAGATCCTCTGAATGATTTTTACGGTCTCTTTGTACCTATTAAGTTTTTTATGTAATATTTGTCAAATATATCTTGATAGGTTGCGTAGACAATAATTGACAAATTATCTCAAAATCACTCATCAAGTGACAGAATATCTCAATAAATAGGTTACAAGCATGGTGAAATTCTTCATAGCTTATGCCTGGAATTGGTGAATAATTGTGGCTCGTCACCAGTTATCTCTTTTTTTTAGAAAGAAAAATATCTCAATAAATAAACTGATTTTTTTGTGAGCTTTTTGCATCCGGTCTCTCTCTATATATAAAATTTTGATCTTTAACATTAGAACAACCCAATATTTGAATCTTGGATCCTCCGGTAGATAACACCACCAGTAAAAAAAAAATAGTACGCAGAAAAAAGTTAAGCAAATTCAGCAGATGCTCGCATCTTTCATTTGGAAAAAGAAAAAAAGTTAAAAAATTGAAGTTGTCGATGACTTGAATGCTTAATCAAATACTGCAAGTATTAATTAATTAAAGGAGATGTTTGGATAAGTTGAACAAAATGAGTGGTTGTTGGGAATCGAATGAATTTTTGGCATAAAATTGTAGAGATGCATCTTTCTTTTATCTTTTAAAGTTGTCAAACTTTAGTTTGGTAGGAACTCTAAAATTAAATTGAATGAATTAGAAGATTTGATGGCAACATATCATAATTCATAAGCATTATTTTATGAGACCTGAATGTAAAATATAACAGAAGTTGTTCTCGTGCATTTGTCCAAATGGGAGCACAAAGGTGCTAAATGCTAATATAGTAGCTAAACAATATGACTAATTCGCACACACAAAAAAAGGAGAAAATCGATATGACTAACCTATTGAGTCGGCAGTGGAAAAGTCATGTAGGCGCAATGAGATGCGGTCGCATCTTCAGTCGTAAAAAACCGACACTAAAATTGAGGGACCGCGCCCTATGTTTAATTATGAGCCTGGGTGGCGTTGCTGCTGCAATTTTTTTTTTAAAAATTATTATTATTATTTTTAATACCCAAGCCAAAAAATGTCGTTTTAGATATGGGATAAGAAAAAATAATTGAAAGTGGCCGTGTTGACTTAATAAAAAATAAGAGGAGAATTTCCGACGATCAACGATATAGTCAAAACAATTCATCTTTACTTGTAAGTAAGAAATCTTAGGTTTGATTATCGCCAAAGGTGAATTTAAACCATATTATTGTTAGTTCATTGTGAGGCTAAACCCACCCCTTCCCATTAGTGCAAATAATATCATTTGTTCAAAAAAAAAAATTCTAGTTGCATCTACCGTCACCTTGTGCAGATTAATATTTAACACATAACTTTATCTGTTACTTATATGTAGATATTGGATAATGATTGTGACCATTTTGATATTGTTCAAAGGAGTAATAGAATAAAGAACGTATGCATTTAGAGTTTACCTCAAAAATTGGATTAACTACAATTTACACTCTTCATATTTAAATTTTTAACTATGCAATTTTAAATTTCTTATATTGCGCCATAAGATATTGAAAGTGTAATAATTTTGTCTTCGACTTAATTAATTGTACGATAATTTGTCAAATTGGTGATATTGTGAGCTTGAGATCCTTAGATGTGCTCATTTGTAAACTATATTAGTACTGAATTGAAAAAAAAAACTCCTTCATTTAATGGATTAATAAACCCTTTTAAAATTCAATTATTACGAGGATTTAACCAAAACCGAGGAGTGATTGGTGTCAGAAATGTGATTTTTTGGAAGACTAGTCGGAAAAAAAAAGTATTTCCGATGGCAGAATACTTTTCCAACTTTTCTTTTGTAGTGAATGAGCATTTATTTGATATTTTCATGATAAGAAACCTCGCCGGCCACAATTTTATCCTTTTAAATCTCGCCCCTCCTCAACAATTGGCTTCAGGGGTGGAAACCGATTTAATCAATAGTATTTCTTCGTTTAACAGAAAAATCTACATCCTTATATTTTTCCACTTCCATTAATGCTATGAGTGAAAGTGTGGAAGAAAAAGGCCTAAACCGAACTTCCAGATATAATCAGAAGTCTTTGATTATAGTGATAGCTAGGTGCTTTTTCAGTTGCACAAGGCACTTAATTTGCCTGCCTTAATCTTATCCTTTTGAAATAGGGTTCGTGTTGCTATCAGCTAAAAGAAAAAAAGATAAATATGCTAATGGTCAACTATATATACACTCAGATATAGGAAAGCGACGCTCTAGATACACACACACGCACAGAGGATTTACGTGCTGTCAACAATTGTAGTCCCCAAGTTTTGAATTTCAAAATAAATGGATGACATGGATCGGTAAGTGAACAAGAGTGCTCTACTATTTTTTCTGAGTTTCGAGTAACACTTACCGTCATCTGGAAGGGATGCACTGATACACAGTTGTTTTAGTTTCACATTTTCCTGAAGTAGTTAAACATTAGTGTTATACGAAAAACAATCACAAACACTAACGTTATAAGCATAAAATCAAAAGAGAAAGAAAAACGCCTACCATTTGAACGTTGTCATGTGGGGAGGTTGTCCTTTTCGCAACTTTGCCTTTAACATAGCTATTCTCAAACTGAGCACTCTCAAGAACTGCATCCTCGTGCATAACAATAGCAAGATCATCTTTCAGCAATTGCTTTTCTTGTTTATCTTCCGGATTGTGTTCATTGATTGACTTATCCTTGAATAAGAACTTACTATGACCTTTCTGTGCTCCCTTCTAGTCTTACCACCTTCAACTGTGTCTGGGGCATTCTTAGATGGGGTGTGCTATCCACACACCTCTTTTTACTTCTCACACACCCCTTGTTAGTTTCTGTCCGTTGATCTTCTTCAATTCATTTGATCTGACGACCAAAAACCAAAAAGGTGTGGGAGAAGTAAAAAAATGTGTGGATATCATACCTCTTCTTACATTCACGCTCCCTATGCAGCGTGTTACAAGGCTTATGAATAGAATATGTCTGGATTGTTGCAACAATATATTTTCTGGACTTCGTCTCACGCAAACCATGTCTTTCAATGTCAGGAACATAAATTCAAGTGAGTTGTAACTATTAGTAACCAGAAAACTAAAACTAGATCAATGAACTTATCAAGGGGAAACTATATCCTTACCATGGTTTTGAGATTCTAATAAACCAGGGACATCAGTGTCGAGGTCATCTTATACCTAGAGAAGACAGATAATTTATAAAGTGTAACGACAGTTGATTAATAAGTGATGTTCGATAAAAAATTATCATATCACACAGATATACGAAACTCACTGAACCACTAGGAGGTTCATTTCCCATGTTGTCAGAGTTAACAAGGGATGACTCTGAGCAGTTTGTTTTCACAAGGAACATCATCCACAGAGGAATTTTCACTGGGACTGAGAGAAGAATCATCAACTGGACTTGGAGAATCAGGTGAGTTCCGCGGAACCCTGAATTTTCTCTTTGCTTCAAGAGAGGCAAAGCCTTTAGTTGTCAAAGAAGAACTACGGAACTTGAGCTCAAGCACAATATAAGCTACAAAAATGCAGTACTGTGAACATTATTTTATACTGATTTATAGCACAATATGCTGAATTAAAACCTAGGTAATGTAATCAAGCTTAAGAAAAAGGGGATTCAAAGGATACAAAAATATTTTGTCCGGAGGTTATTCTGCACAGGCAAATCTTTCCTTTTATTTGTCCTTCCAAGATTCACATTTTTAGGTTGGTAAGTTCTGTCGGCACTAACGTTCTCTTCCTGTTCATGCCAAGAGGAAAGAAGAAAATTTACTTTAGTCTCAGACTAAACTCACTCCAAGACAGATGTAAACAGAATTGAAGAAAATCAATCGGACAAAATTAATCCTTATGGAAATCGCACAGGGGATATCTAGAATTTCATTTTGGTAATTGGATCAATATCACCTTCTGCTATACCTTTAGCTATATGTTGTGGTACTGATGTATCTCAGGTTAAGCCACAATTTATGTATTGAAAAGAATAGGAGGAGCAAGGAAGTAACGAAACAATAAAAGAACGTAATGAGATGGTTAACTGAGATTAACAATATAAAGGATATGGTCCTAAGAAGTCGAAATCATCCACAACATCATCAGACGTATTAGACAAATATACAATATCTTGAGAAACGGAACCATGAACCCGTTGATGCTGGAAGGTCAATATTGCTTTCTTGAATGATTCTTCAAATAGGGGAGGAACTGAAGCAGTACTGTTCTTCGTGTGCTTAATTACCTGAAATCGGACAGTCATGAGTCATCAGTTACTTTACAACAAAATTATTCAAATGATGTCGGTCTGTCTTCCAAAATTTATAGAATGCATGAATAATAAACTTCACCTTGTCATAACTTGTGAACTTTTTAACGAGGATGTGAGCCCTTTTCAGTCCCATTCCCGGCAACGACTTTAAATAGTCACAACCACTCAGAATACACATCACCAGAAGCATCTGTTTTGGGAATCCAGAAAAAGTCAAGTCATTTCAAAGATAATCTGGATTACAGAAAGAATTATCATATCACACAGATAGAAGTTTCTAATAGCAAAGAAAGAAGTGGTCTGCGCTATACAGATAACTAACCCTGGGTCAGCCGAATGGTATAAGATCTGAATCCTCAGTGATAACTGCTGACCTACCTGCTTGCTGACAGCCAAGAACGTCATTTGAGCATCTGCCTTGTAAGGAGCCACCACATGCCATACATTCTCTTGCTTGAACACCTTCAAGGAGCAACAACGTCAACAAGAGATGAGATAAAATTCTTAGAACTAATGATAAAAATACATCCCTATGAAGATTTGATACTCTAAAGAGATAGTGATCTTTGACCCAAAAGTACCTACTTTTTTACCTGGATTAGTTCACGTGCAATTGAAGGTGAAATGTCAACATGCAGCTTTTGTGAAGCCAAAAGTAGGCATCCACTGCCAATCAAGTGCCCTCCAAGTCCTTAATGTGGATTGGCGCCGTTATCGATCTCAACAGCGGCAGAAGCCCATGAATCCCCATCTTCTCCCTTCTCAATGTCGCAGGCTAGCTATGAGTTTTGTTCAAACGGCTTCATCTACCAATTGGAGAGAGCGTCAGGAAAAAGAACATGGCGGAAACATTTTGGAATAGGTAACGATAGATAAAGACGCCATCTATTTGATTCATATTTTTTAAATTATACGAATATGACGCAATTATTGATGTTATGATTAAATTGTTTAACTATTGATTAACGTGTATATTTTTTTTATTGGTGACATATACCTGATTTGTAAATTTTGTCTAAAAACTTAGTTTACCTTGCATTATCCTCTCATAAATGTTGTGTTTGTCTAAAAACTTAGTTTACCTAGCATTTTTCAATGTTATCGGACCACAGAGTAGTACAACACATGTCATGATTCAAGTATAATGTCACTTAACAATAAAACTTCTCGTGCTTGTATAATGATACAAAGTATACCATCCATGTTCAGACATAATAAAATTTTTAAATTTTCAAGAAATGTTGAAGCCACATTGTTGGGTTCGAGAGAATGCTAGGGTTTTCTTTATGGGGGTGGAGGCACTGTCAGCGCAAAATTGGGGCCATTTTTTATGGTCTGACCAGATTTCTCCTTTTAGCTTCTGGTTAGGGAATGAATGATAATGTTCAAAAGAAAATTGATGGGAAGGGTAAGTTCTAGTTGGTTAATTTTAAAGGTGTTTTTTTCTCTCATAATCGAGATTCTTGAGCTTAGTTGCTCAATGTCTTGCAAATTCACAGGGTTATTACTTGGTTTGATGTTAATTAGATGTTGGGAGTAAGTGATATAAGGTAATTTAGGAAAAGCTTATTGTTGTAGGGTAAAAGGTTGTGCAATTAAAGGGGAAAAAATGGGGGAGCTAGGGATTGTGCGAGAGTTGGTGTCGGCGTCGACTCTTTCAATGGTGCCGACTCTCTCCTCACTGTTGGTTTTGGGTTGTCCCAGTGTTTAATGATTCGGTTCATGGGGATATTGAAGGGATTAGAACTGTGGAAGCACTTAGATCTAAATTTGATTGGTCGCTACTTACTTGGTTTGTTGGATTATATATTTGTGATTTATTGCAAGATTTGGATTGCTTTGGTTTCATTGTCAAGTGGATTGTTCTAGTGTTTTGGCGAAGATGGGGTAGGATTCTGACAAATTGGGCGAGTTTTAATTTTGTCTTTTGGAGTTCCCTCTGCGATTCTCTTGCTTGTGAGTGTTGTTTGGCATCCAAGGCTGCTTTGGGAGCTAGTATGTTTGAGTATGACGACTGGAGAAGAACCGAGAAGGTTGCTGACTGTATGCAAGTCTCCAAGGTTGTTGGTGCATTGAGACATCCCTGTAGGGTCTCCGTCATCGATATTTAGAAGTTTGTGTCCAGTGCCTCAATCTATTGTGGCGACTTATGTCGCGAAGTTATCACCCGTAGATGTGACGAGCTCCTGAAAGATCTTAATCCGGGTTGCCGTGGTGGGATATATAATCAAGATTGTAGATTAGATGATTCCAGCCATGAAGATTTGTTGCAGGAACTTGACATTGTGAAAATAAGATTCAATTTTCATGGGATGCTTAATGTAATGGTGGGGATTCTGGTCACGACCAGGAGGTAAACTCTGTGAATTGTAATTCCGCTGGGTTTATAAATTATATCTCTAATTTTTTTTATCTTTAGACTAATTGTGGTTAGAGGGATAGTTATCATTAGTATTAATTTTATTGACTCTAGATTTGGTGATGATGAGTTCTTTTTCATGCCATGTGACAATAATCTTGTTTGTGATTATAAAAGTGTTAATTTTGATTTCTTTGATGTTATGAATGATCTTGCTTTATTCCTAGTTGTTGATATGTCAAAGGTAAAAAGTGAGGAGGTTGAAATTAGGGAGAACACTAGAAATATGGTTTCTGCTTTCTTAAAACAGAGGTTGGCTTTGTAAGTGCAAGGCACAAATTAGGACTAATGAGTCTTACGAAAAGAGTTTGTGAGGAGAATGTTGTTAAAGCTAGGCCTAGTGGTGGTGCCCCTCGTGCCACTGTTAGGTTGCTGAGTTCGAGTAAGAGAATCTGAGAGGAGATTGCAATTAAGGAAGAGTTTAGTCATCTTGAAGAATTAGATTGATGAAGTGTCTTGCGTGGAACTACAGGGGTATTAGGAGAAAGGAATTTCCTAGTAATTTTAATTTTATATGTAGTTTAGTTAAATTGGACCTTTTTTGCTTGATGGAGATTAAGGTGGTTGTTCATAAGGTTCCTAGGAACTTTTATTCCAAGTATTTTGCAATATTTTTTGCTATGATCCAATTGGCCGATCTGGGGGCCTTTGCTTATGTTGGAATAGTACTAAGGTTTTTGTTAGCATAATTTCTTCCTCTTCGAGATATATTCATTGTTATGTGAAAGAAAAGACTTAATTACTAATTTAGAGCAATTATTTACCTTTATTTATGTCTTTCCCTAAAAGCATTTGCAATCTGACCTTTGGGAGGAGGTCCTTAGGTTAGATCTAATTCATAGTCCTTGGTGCTTAGTTGGAGATTTTAACAATATTGTTGATCTTTCAAAGAAGGTTGGAGGTAATCAAACCCATACCATGGACATGAATAATTTTATCAATTTTCTTAATCGTGGCAACCTTTTGTCTTTAAATGCGTCTGGAGTTCCTTTTACTTGGACTAGTTGTCATACGATTGTTTTTGAGAGACTGGATAAGGTGGTGGCTAACCCTTTATGGTTAAATATGTTCCCTAATTATCATTTGCATAACTATCCTACTTTTGGTTCTGATCATAGTCCTATTTTATTATCTCTAAATTCTAGTGAGGAGAAGAATAACTACTTCTTGTTTAAATTTGAGGCTATGTGGCTTAATCATCCTCGGTTGAAAACGTTTGTGCAAAATTCTTGGCATTGTGACCCTACTATTAATCCTAAAGATAAATTCAGAGTGTGTGCTAGTAAGTTTAAATTTTTAGTTTGTAAATGGAACAAGGACACTTTTGGCAATTTAAATGAGAAAAAGAAAGAATTGTTAAATGAAATTGATGAGCTTCAAAAGCAAATTATTAGTAACAACTCTGTTGATTTGATGATGGAAAAATCTCTTTGAGATGAATTGAATCATGTGTTACTTTGTGAAGAAATTATGTGGGCCCAGAGTGTTAAAACTAATTGGCTGCAACTTGGGGATAAGAATACTAAATTCTTTCAAACTATGGCTACTATTCGTAAGAAACAAAACGAAATTACAAAAGTCAAAGATGAGAATGGGTTTTGGTGGCCTGTTGGTTAGGGCCTTGAACAGGTTTTTGTGCAAGATTTTAAAAAGCGTTTTTCCTGTGACAGTCCTCCCTCGGATGCTGACCTAAGTAATTTAACGGACATCATTCAGCCTTGTGTTTCTAATTATCATAATGAAAGTTTGTTGTCTATTGTTATGGATGAGGAAATTTGGAATGCTGTGAGTAGTATTGGAGCTCTTAAAGCCCCATGTTTGATGGTTTAAGTGCGGCATTTTTTTCATGGTTGCTGGGACCAAATTAAGGACTTTGTTTCCTGTTTGGTCAAAGATTTTTTCCAAAATGGTTCCAGCTTAAGACTCATAATTCAAACTAACATAGCGTTAGTTCCTAAAATAGATAATCCGGAGACTGTTAGTAACTATAGACCTATTAGTTATAAAATTATCACAAAGATCATTATTAAGCGACTTAAACCTCTATTGGATCTTTGCATATCTCAAAATCAAGGTGTTTTTGCTCCGGGTAAAGCCATTCAAGATAATATTCTAATTGCTCACGAAATGTTTGCTGGTTTCAATAAGATGAAATGAATAACTGGAGCTATGGGTGTCAAGCTGGACCTAGAAAGGGCATAAGATTACTTAAACTGGGATTACATTTGGTATGTTCTTCTTAGATTTGGTTTTGATAATTGTTGGGTTGATTTAGTTATGGAATGTATTTCTCCTCCTTCCTTCTCTATGCTTATAAATGGGCGTCCTCATGGTTATTTTTATCCGAATCGGGGAATTAGACAAGGGGACCCCTTGTCCTCTTATATTTTCATCATTTGTATAGAACCATTAATTAGACACCTCAATGCCCTAACAAATAATCTGAAGTTTCATATTGGTATTTTGTCTTCACCTAGAGGATTTAAAATCTCAAATCTAGTGTTTGCTGATGATTGTCTCTTGTATGCTAAGGCCACGCCAAGGGGTGTGAGGAATATTCTACAAATCCTTAATATGTTTTATAAAGCGGTAGGCCAACAAATAAACTTTCATAAGTTGTCCTTGTATTTTTCCAAGAATACCACTTCTCCAACTAGAATTGATATTGTTTATATTTTACATATTCAGCATAAAACTACTATTGGTAAGTATCTAGGAATTCAAAATATTGTTTTCTGGAAAGACCAAGTTAATGGTAATGAGTTACTTAAGAGGGTTAAGTAAAAATTAGCTGGTTTGAAAGCAAGCACTCTTTTGAGAGTGGGGAGGCTTACTTTAATTAACTCTAATCTAACGAGTATGCCTAATCATGTTATGTCTTGCTTTAAGTGTCCTGACAAGATTGTTAATAAGCTTAATAAAGAGTGCAGGAATTTTTTCTAGGGTAGGGACAAGAAAATCTTTCTAGTGGCTTGGGATTTAGTCTGTGCTCCTAAGAAAATGGGAGGTTTGGGAGTTCGAAGACTTGATCATTTTAATAATGCTTGTCTTGTTAAATTGGGTTGGAAAGTAATAACTAAAGAGGATAAATTGTGGGTGAAGTTAGTAAAAAGTAAGTATCTTAGAAAGGAAAGTTTTCTAGATAATAAAATTAGACAAAATCATTCTTTTGCTTGGAAATGTATCTTGAAAAGTAGGAACTTTATTCTTAAGGGTATGAGATGTAGAGTGGGTAATGGTAAGGACATTTTGTTCTGGTCCCACAATTGGGTTTTTACCCGTTGTTCCATCTCTTACCCAATATTGAGACCCAAAACATTAATTGGGACTTGAAAGTTAATGAATTTATTGATAATTATTGTTGGGATATAAGAAAGCTTTCGCAAGTGGTTAGTAATGACATCGTGAGAAAAATTTGTAATATTACAATTTTCTTGCATGATTAATAATCATGAGAAAATTGTATGATTAACAGAGAACTTACCATTTGTTTGGGGTCCAAATACAAATGGTAAGTTCTCTGTTAAATTAGCTACTTGGATCTAAAAAGGCACGTTGACTCAATCTACAAAGTATAAGTTAATTAATAAGATGTGGAAACTTAATATTCCTCCTAAAGTTATGTTTGCATGGTTGTTCATTCGTGATAGACTTCAAACTAGGAAAAGATTAAATCATATTGTAATTAATAGTGATAAGATGTGTCTTTTTTGTAATTATGTAGAAGATGACCAAATACATTTATTTTTTAATTGTGGTGTCACTAAATTGATTTGGGACCTTTGTTCAGTTAAGCTAAGCAATTTCACTAATGATAACTTCGACTCAGCAGTAGACTAGTTAAATTCTTTAAAGCATGTTGATAAGGAAGTTTCTAGTGATTTGAGCTTGTATTTGCTCCTTTGTTGGCAAATTTGGAATGACCATAATAATATGGTGTTCATAAATGTTATGCCTATCTCGACACGATCTAAGTTATTGGTTATATCTATGGGTGAGCGATATCGTAAAGTTAATGGTAAAGGTTTGAGAAGAAATATTGATGATACTTCTACAATTGTTAAATGACATCCACCAGATAAGGGTTTTGTTAAGTTAAATTTTGATGGTTTGGTGGCTGGGGACAAGGCAGCGGCGGGATTTGTCTAAAGGAATCATAATGGGCAGGTTATTGGAGGTGGAGTTTTAAATTTGGATGGTGCCACTATTTCTGAAGTGGAGGCTAGGGCTCTTAGAGAGGGCCTTCTTTTTGCTCAGAGGAAAGGCTTTACACAGATTATGGTTGAAGACGACTCTAAGTTGGTCATTCAGTCAATGTTGGACAGAGGTGCGACGCCATGAAATATGGTTCCTATTATTGAAGATATCAAGTGGATGACGACCAATTTTTATTGCATTGACTGGAAACATATTTATAGAGAGGCTAACTTTGTGGCGGATGCCTTCGCTCGCCAAGGTCTTCTTATTAATGATTGTCATATTTGGGATCATTGTATTCCTTCATTTACTCTCCATGCTCTTCAGTTTGATTCTGTAGGGAACGATTGTACTCGTAGTTTTTCTCTTTAATATATATTTTTTTCTTGTTTCGAAAAAAAAATATCTCATTTGTTTCAAGTAAACTGTAGTTTGTTTGGCGGGGAGGAGTTTTGTGTTGGGTCATGGGAGGTTTCACTAATTAAAATAAAATTGGTTTGAAAAAAATAATTTAATTTTAGTATTTCAATGGTAAAGGTCAGCCTGATTGACCAAAACAAAAAGGTCAGGTCAATCTCTCAGATTTATTGAAAAAATTGAATAGCAGCCCAATATTGTAGTCCAGGAAATTAGCCCAATAGAAGCTCATATAGATACCAGCAGCCTGCTTAGTGCATTATTGATTAAAAAAATCATTACACTAGTACTAACATTTGTACCGCTTCTCTAAATTAAGTTCTTATTCCTCTTTTTCCTTTCTCATTAATTGATTTTTTTTTTTTAATTTTCATCAATGTTCATTGACTCTTTTCTATGTCATTATTTAAATATTAAATTATTTACAAGTCATCATATGCCGATTTATTATTTCAAAAATGAAAAACTTATTAATCATTTCTAAATATAATTTTTTAGTATTTTTTTCATATATTTCGATTTAATTTGTACCAATATTCTTTTAAGTTTTAATTTGTATCCATAATTTTTTAATTTAATATGTACTAATTTATACCCATATTTTTTTTTTGTGAATGTACCCATGCTAATAATATGAATTTATTTTATTGTTTTAAATATATCAATAGTTATTTCTTAAAATATATTAATAATTATGTGGGTACATTATTTTTTTATTAGAACTATGTGAAGACTCATGTTACTCTATCATTGATTTTAAGTAATTGTTATACTGTAAAATATTATTTGAATTCGTTTAAATTTCATAATTTGTGGGACATTGAATGCATAAATATAGGAGTTAAATTTCTTACATAATGCTAGGGACCTTGATCAAATTATTTAAGCAAATGAGGTTTCATACTAACAACTTGGTTAACTAGGGACCGGAACGAAAATGACCCTATACAATATGATAGAAATTTTTTTGTTCATGTGTTCATTTTCTCATTTGCACATTCTGTTTATTTATAGGGGTGTGATATCCACACACCCCATTTTACTTCTCACACACCCTTTTAATTTTCGGTCGTCGGATCAAATGAATTGAAGAAGATCAACGGATAGAAATTAACAAGGGGTGTATGAGAAGTTGTCACATCCCGACCCGGGGCGAATCACTTCCCGGGCCCGCTCCACCACCGTAGCAAGATATTGTCCGCTTTGGGCCCCGACCACGCCCTCACGATTTTGTTTCTGAGAACTCACGAGCAACTTCCCAATGGGTCACCCATCATGGGAGTGCTCTCGTGCATTACTCGCTCAACTTCGGAGTTCCTATGGAACCCGAAGCCAATGAGCTCCCAAAAGGCCTCGTGCTAGGTAGGGATGAGAATATACATTTAAGGATCACTCCCCTGGCGATGTGGGATGTCACAATCCACCCCCCTTAGGGGCCCGACGTTCTCGTCGGCACACCACGACCAGGGTTTGGCTCTGATACCAATTTGTCACAACCCGGCCCGAGGCGAATCACTTCCCGGGCCCGCTCCACCACTGTAGCACGATATTGTCCGCTTTGGGCCCCGACCACGCCCTCACAGTTTTGTTTCTGGGAACTCACGAGCAACTCCCCAGTGGGTCACCCATCATGGGAGTGCTCTCGTGCGTTACTCGCTTAACTTCGGAGTTCCTACGGAACCCGAAGCCAGTGAGCTCCCAAAAGGCCTCGTGCTAGGTAGGGATGAGAATATACATTTAAGGATCACTCCCCTGGCGATGTGGGATGTCACAAAAGTAATATCCACACACCCCTATTTATACCCTTTGACTCTCATTTGTTTATCCAATTTAATGACCACTAATAAATAAAAATGTGTTTGTAAAAAATCACTTTTGTGTTTGTTCAATTTTTTTTTTTTTTTGTGGGATTCATTAATATAGCACTGAAAAACATTCATCATGCACACATCTCTTTTCTTTCATCGTTTTTAGTTTGTGTAATTATCCCCTTAATTATCAATTTTGTTGTTATTTTTCTATTAATTTCTCACGTGTAATGCACGTGACCAACTTTTAAGAGCATATGCAATTATGCATCAATAAAACGCTGACTTCAGAAGGAGAATTAGTAAATGCTTGAATGACACACCCCGACCCGAAAGTGGGGCGTGCTGGCTGTCACATGAGTGTGACATAGCCAAGTGCACAGTGTGGAAGCAGGAATCATTAACAGAATACGAACTAATTAAAACCAATCCACTAGCAACCTAAATGAGATAGTGTGCTAGAGAGATATTATAGTACTTATACAGAACCAGAGCGTACTAAGTTAAAATGCAGTCAAGCATGAATAAATATTCGAATAACACCAAAGGTGTTATACATATAGAGAAGTCTGTCAGAACTGCCGTACAATCTTTGCTAGCCACCAACGATACTCTAGCTATCTAGAACCTAGAGGGGCAAAAAACAAAATTGAGTGGGTCAGCAAAACAAATCTTTTCAAAATCATTCTTTTCTCAAAAGTATAACCCTTCTTCGTAAAACCTGTATAAATTCCCAGAAAATAGTACGTACATATATATCTCAAACATGCTCAACATTATTCATTATCAAATGTATCTCAAAATATGCCATGCAATGCACTTCAATATCATTCTTAATCTCAAAAATCATGTCATGCAATGCATCTCGATAACCATATCGCTACTAGGTATCAACTCAGTTCTCGGCTGTATATATAGCTCACAACATCTCAATCTTATCATATATATACTCTGCACATACATCACTATCCTCATGAGGTCATTATCACATTACTGTATCAATATAAGAATGCTCTAGTACTACAATCATGTGAAGACTATGCGAGGGATTCGCGGGTCACCTACGAGTCGAACCCACTTATAGTGGTCTATACGACAGGACTGTGCACCTAACTTGGATCCAAGGCGAGCATACTGTGCACCTAACTTGGATCCAAGGCGAGCATGCGGTGCAAGAGGTGAACAACACGTGAAAGACTGTGCCCTTAACTCTGGGCGTGAGCACTAACAATATGTGCAGGTTTATGAGCTAACAACATATCACATCGTATCTCATCTGTTCTTTCTTAGCAATGCATACACCTACCTGGTACTTACCTGTGCGTCCTCGGCACCAACATATGCATGAAATGTATGTATGAATACTCATGCATCAATGCTAAGTTATATGCATGGCGATAAAAATGTACTTTTCATTTAAAAGCTGATTCTAGGAAAACTCATTATATATATAGGTTTATACGGAAAAATAGCTGCCCACTCACTGATAGGTCGCCGGGTGGTAGCCCCCATGTCTAGCCTGGCTACGCTCGTCCTCAGAATAAGTCTCACCTATATGAGAAATTACTAAAAATACGTTATTTAAGCACATATACGAAACTACGGAAATAACTTCTCATACATAGCTCAATTTTGGCATACGAATATACCAACGCGACTTATTCGACGTCACGGACGTCAACATATTTTTAAAATAATTTTTCTCGGGCCCACGCGCTTGCCAGGGCATGGTGCAACGCGCCCCTACGCGCGGCACGTGCCTGGCACGTGTCGTCGTTTACCTCCAACTCGCCGAAAAATCTCACCGGCGCCAGGAAACCTGCAACTCGGTTTTTCTCCCTCGTTTCTACACCATTTTAACCTATTTTTCTTCCTACATGCTTTAAATTACGAGGGGAAGAGGATTATACCTTCAAAAACCTCGATAAGCCTCTGAAATCTCGTCAGGAAAATCACGAAAACCGGCCTAACTCATTCAGTGTGATCCCGACGTCCAAGCTGTGCAAACGATGGTCTCCGAGCCTCTAGAGATCCTAACAAAGCTCCCTGTGAGCTTAGATTCCCCTAAAAATCAACCAATAAAAAGTTGATGAATAATACTCATTTCGGTGCTTGTGATTTCGACATGAAAACGAGTTAGTTCTTACCTGAAAATGATGTCACTGGACTCGCAAGGACCTCAGGAGTCGAATGGTGGTCTTGGGGTCTACGATCTGTGAGGTTTTGATGTTCTTTGGTGGTCGTCCGTACCAAAGGGAAGAGAGAGAGAGTGGTTTCGAGAGATAGAGAGAGAGTGAGAGCTACGGGAAGAAGAGAAAGACAGAAGTTAGGTGTGTGTGAGTGGTCCATCTCCCATCAGAAATAAGGGATCCTAAAGGACCTGATTGGCCCCAATAATTGAGGGCAGTTCACTATTGGCCATCCACACATACACATGCACACGTACACAATTCCCGTGAGGGCAAGATTGTCATTTCACAACGTCGAATTAAAAATTTCGGGACGGGTTGTCACATTGAAACTCGGATAATTGAATTATGAGAAATAAGTAAAGCAGTAATACAAACTTAACATACAATAAGTTCACAAAATGGTCGAAACTAAGCTCAATTTGACTAATGTCCAAAAGGAGTTTCGGGAAGGAAAATAATGGTATGAATGTTTTATAAAAATGTTCAAATGTAAGAGCACTTCCACCGTGGGCTGTTACCCAGTGGACAGTGGATTGAACAGAGCCCTATGGCCTGAGGGACATGCTCCAGCGTTTGGGAACCCGAGGGACAGGCCCAGCCCGAGCTATAGGCCTGGCACGAGTTGCCAACCCCAGAGCCCGAGGTGGGGGTGACGCAAGGCGATGTCAGCCATAATATAAAATTAATAAAAATAAAAAATGTAAAAATTATAAAATAAAATAAAATTTTAATTAAAAAATCAGAAAAAAGATTTAATTTTTTTATAAATATGTTATCATTATCTTCCAACTTACACCATAATTATATATTTTCTCAAATACTTTGGTTGTAATTTCTTATTTAATGACACGTGGCGCAACGAGAACGATTAAAAATCTTATCCGAAATTACAAATAAAATTATTATGTATTATTTTATAAATAAAAAAATACTAATATTTTATTGCCAATTGCCAGGGCTATTTAGTGCAGAAGTGGATATGCAAAAGGCAATTGCCAAGGCAAATATTGTTTATTAAGGGCAATTACTATTCACTTGGTGGATTAAATAGTGAATAGCCTGGGGGGAGGGCTCCCACGCTGGAGTTGCTCTAAAGTATAACGTGGCCTTTAACTCACGATCATTGCTAAATTTTTGCTTTTAGTTTTGGAAGAAAGTACGTGCGACAATTTGAATGATTTTTTTTTAAAAATGTTATACAAATTTATAAACTTTTACAATTTGTAATATAAATTAAAAATTTAAGCGATTTATCATACTAACTTTCTGAAATTATTACTTTGTCATCTCACCCTAACTTTGTTACGTTTCCATCCAAGATAAGTCATGTGTCTTGCACATAACTTGTGTTCAAGGTTATTTCAACATAATGAATACTATCCAACTTTACCATAGATTGGAGGGCCAGTGACTATATTTTGGGTCATCTTCAGTTCGAAACAACATTGAAGTGACTGGTCTTTCTCCTTTTTTGAACGACCAACCCCCAAATCATGACACTTTCATACCTAATCTTTTTCAAATGAAAATGTCATACCTCATCTTACAATTTGTGCCAATGTCATACCTCCGTCAATTTTTCTGTTAAGTGCTGACGTGGCTACCTACGGGATCCACTCACTACTCCAACTGGATTAAAAAATTATTAAATATATTTTTAATAATTAAAAATAAAAAAATAATTTTTTATTAAATCTCTCTCTCTCCACACACTCTCTATCTCCCATCTCTCTCGCCTCTCTCTCTTCTCTGCATCCCCAAAACCTTCCCATCATTCCTACCCGTCCCTCTTAACATGCATCTTTCTCACCCTTTCTTCCCCTCTCTCCGTCGTCCCCAAACTCAAAACCAGAACCACCCAACCCAGATCCCACCCCGCTGCAAACTCAAAACTAGAACCACCCAACCCAGATCCCACCCGCTCCCGTCTTCTCTGTCTTCCTCGAACGGTACGGACCACACCCAAATCCGACAATTTGTCGACCTGGTGTACACCATATCGTCGTTCAACATTGGCAACGCATTCACGGCGTCTTCATGCACCTTGACCGACTCGATGCAGTGGAGATCCAGAGGCATTTCTCATGGCCCGATGCGGCGTAGAAGAGGTTGTGGTTGACAACGAGGCAGGTGATTGAGAGGGAGGAGCGGCAGGGCGGGAGAGTGACGAAGCAGAGGTGCGAGACGGAGAGGTCGAGGGGCTCTAGATGGGAGAGTTTTTGGAGGGAGAGTTTGCGCAGAAAAGATGGGAGCAGGGGGAAGAAAGGGTGAGGGGAAGGAAGGTTGGGGGGACAGGTGGGAAGATTTTGGGGATGCATGTGAGAGAGAGAGAGAGAGATGGTGGTGAAGGTTGGGGGGACGGGTGGGAAGGGGTCGGGGGGTCGGGTGGGAAGCAGTTTTGGGGATGCAGAGAAGAGAGAGAGGCGAGAGAGATGGAGGGAGATAGAGAGGAGAGAGAGAGGAGAGAGCTTTAATATAATTTTTTTTAATTTTTTAATTTTTAATTATTAAAATATATATTTAATTATATTTTAATCCAGTTAGATTAGTGAGTGGCCCCCATATTTAGCCACGTCAGCACTTAACAGAAAAATTAACAAAAAAACTGACGGAGGTACGACATTGACACAATTTTGTAAGATGAGGTATAACATTGTCATTTTAAAAAGATGAGGTATGAAAGTGTCGTGACACCAATAGTTGAGGTAATTTTTTGTACTTTACCCTTATTTTTTCTAGAAATCCTAGATTTATTTTTATGGAAGACAACTTATTAGAAGGGGAGTGAGGTGTTGAAAATGACCAAAATAACCTTGGATACAAGTCATGTGCAATACACATGAATTATTTTGGATGAAAACTTAACGAAGTTAGGGTGAGATGACAAATTAATGTTCGAAAAGTTAATATATATGACAAATCGCTTAAAATTTTAGTTCATATGACAAATTAAAAAATATGTATAAGTTCATATGACATTTTAAAAAAATTCTCTATTTAAGTAGCTTTTGTATTTTAATGGTATGAAACATGCACATGACCGACAACATTTACACCTTAGCAAATCATTAATGAAAATCGTATCTCTTGGCTTAAACAAAGAGTGAAATAAGAACATAGGATCGATGCCAACAAGTAAAACATGCCGAGCCTGGCCAAATAAAACCCGCTCCATTGCTTTGTTGTGTCCATGTGTATGTTCATGTCCTATGTAATGATTCAGCTCGTATGCAAGATTCGTTTAATATAATATGAAATGATAGGTTTTTACAAAAACAACAAGACTAGCGACGATTCAAATATTTGCCAGTTGCAAATAATAAGAAGCAATAATTGAAATTGTATACATGAAATAATAGATCCTTCTAGTGTATGAAAAACTAAGAAGAAGAAAAAAATCCGGAGATGGTGGATCCTATGTAATGATATCGAATCAAGACATGGAGAGATTTTTCAGTGTGCAAGAAACATGACTCGATACACTAAATGTAATAATACAAGCAGTTGAATATTTAAAAAAAAATCAACTATATTTGGAATATGACACTTGGTGTACAGAACCGTATTCCCGACACACTAAAACAAATTCGAGACGTGATCAAGAACGAGTACACTTGTCCTCCTTTGGACCCTTCATTGAGCTTTAGCTTTAAGTGAGAAAGTTTTATGGGCATTTTAAATTCACATGAGAAATTATATGAAATAATAGATGATTTTATGTAAGTCATCGGAAAAAAAAAATCCTGAATTGATGGATACTATAATGATTTCAAATCAAGCCATGATCAATAACGAGCACACTTGTACTCATTTGGATCCTTGATCTTATTATCTTTTTACTAAGAAAATTTTATGAGCATTAATTCTTATGAGAAATGATTCTCACACTCTTATCTTTTACATCACTTTATTTATATTTATTTAATTCTCTTTTGATTTATTCAATTTACAATTTCAACGAACAAATGTCATTTTCTAATCTCTTTCGATGTATTTTTGTTATAGGGACCAACTTCCAGCTTTTTCTTTCACTACCTGATCGATCGCCTCTTTCAGCTTTTTCTTTCACTACCTGGCACCTTTTTTCTCATATAAAGTATATATGTTTAGGGACCAACTTCAGGAGGAATGAGGTATTAAATATCCATTTTAAGGACTTGATGAAGTGTACATTTGGGGAAGAAAATTTGAGGGAGACCACATGGAGTAGTTTGTTGTCCCACTCTCTAAAGCGGACCACAAAAGAACATTTCTGCATATTCCAATATTCTTTCGGATGTTTAATTTAAGGGTAAATTAGATAGAAACTTCTCAGGTTTGAGGTCTATTACAACCTCATACAACATCTTTAAAATATTTCACTTTCATATCTCACTTACTATTTTATTTCAAAAGAACACTTCCGTTAGATTTTCCATCAAATGGTCAATTAAATATTGACGTGGCTGCCACATTTGTGCTGATGTGGCTGCAACATGGCAAAATTAATTTTTTTTTATACATTAACAATATTATAATATTAATTCTATTTATAATTTAAAAATTAAAAAAAAAACCCCAAAAAAACCGAACCCAGTAATCCTTCCCAACAACCCCACACCCCACCCCCACGCTTATATCTCCATGTTTGCCATTGTCACTACTGCAACTTTCTAAAAGCACGGCTCCTTGGAGAAAGTTCAAGGCAGGTTGGAAGTAAGCCTCACTACTTTCAAAATCAAATCCAGAGTTCTAAAACATAGTAGAACCACAGTATGAGTTAAGAGCACGAAAAAAAAAAACAAATTTGTATCAATTCTATACTAAAGATTTGCTAAAAGTCAAATGAGAACAGGAAACCTTAAAAACCCAGTCGTCGCGGAGTTCCATGGTGGGGGGAAGGCAGGTGCGTTCGGGGGGGCAGGCGGGCGTCGCGCCGTGGGTGGCTCGCGGGGCTGGTCGTGTGGGTTTTTAGGTGGGTAAGGGATTTCGGGAGTTGCAGAAGGGTGTTGGGGGGGGGGGGGGAGGAAGGGATCTGGGTAAGGGATTTTGTGAAAATGGTTCCGTTTTTTTGGGTTATTTATTTATTTATTTTAAAATTATAAATAAGGTTAATATTATAATATTGTTAATGTATTAAAAAAAAAAAATTTGCCACGTGGCAGCCACATCAGCACAAATGTGGCAGTCACGTCAGCATTTAACAGACCATTGGATGAAAAATCTAACGGATGTGTTATTTTGAAATAAAATAGTACGTGAAGTATGAAAGTAAAATATTTTTAAAATATTGTATAATATTGTAATAGACTTCAAATCTGAAGAATTTCTATGTAATTTACCCTTCATTTAATATGTCAAAGGTTTAAAATTAAAATATATAGAATGCATGAGAGCACTGTCACTGCAACGCATACATGTACGTGTATGCAAGTGACAAGCAGCCAACAGGCAACAGTACTGGAAGTTTCCATTGGCTCTGAAAAATCTATAAAAATCTCAACCAACGGTGATTCGACCTTTCCTAGTTGTTTCACTCCCATATCAATATTATATGTCAAGATATCACTCCCATGATCCCATCTCAATATTATATGTCGAGAGAATCTTGAGTGAGGTGCCACGGATGTGGTCAGGCTTGTGCTACCACTCAATACTAAGCTGTAAGGCTGCCAGTGCCAGAGGTGGAACAGGTGAGTTCTGATGAACCAAAACACAGGTGTTTGTGTGTGGCTGCAAGGCGGAATGAACCAATCATTTTAAGTGACGAAAGTTCTACCAATAGGTGGTGAAAGAACTAATAATTAATTGCAAAGTTAGTTATAATTTGCAGTATACTTGGAGAGCTATTGGTTTCCAATTTTTATAGGTTCCATTTTATTTTTAGTTTTTATTATTTGATTTAGAGACACAGGAAAAATATAAAGGCGAAAATATGTAAGAATAATGATTACTGATTGAGGGAGGAAGAGGAAATGAAGGAAATTTTTAGGAAAAAAAAAGATTTAAAATTGTTTTTAGTTTTTATTTTGTGTATCCTTTCACATAAATCTTTATCACTTTCCTTCCACCATCACTTCTCCACCATTATTTATCCATCCTATCTCTCACAAACTTCAATCTCTATATCTATCTGTATCACAAATAATAAAACTCAAAACCTAAAAAGGGAATTGAAACCAAACATATGCCCTAACTATATTTTCCATAAATTTTCAAGTTTAGCATGCATATAGTTCGATATCGTTAGCTTCACAAAAGATTTATATGGAAATATATAGGAATGCAAGACAAATAGATACTTGTTATGAGTTTGATTCACAGTTGTGTTTCCAGTGTCTAGTGTGCCGTCGCTTTTTTTTGGGTGTGCGTTTGCAAAATAGCATCTTTATAAACATTGTTCTCATTTGTGAAAACACAAACCATATATGACATCACATAAAAATATAAAAAAAGATGGTGGTAAGTTAGACATGCTCGCAGTTTTATATGAAACAACTAGCAAGTACATCTATAAATAGCTTCCCCCTTTGGACCATTAATGTACACAGCCACAATAGAAGCGAGAGACAGAGAGCGCTTCTGCTTGGTGAATACAAGCATTTTCCTGAGCAGTTGTTTTGATAATCGATAGGTCGATAGGTCGATATGTTGCCAATTGGGTTGTCTTCTGTTTATCTATGGTGCAGTACTGCAGCCGGCATTGCTGGTATACCTTCTTCATTTTTACACCATATATATTTCTGTGTGCGCGCGTGTGTGTATGTATTGTGTGCATATATATGTATATATATTTGCTTTCCATGCATTCATAAGCTTTAGATACATGTTTCTGCTTCATGAAGCACAACCATGCATGAAATTTTTTGAATGACTTCATATCATCCTGTTGCGGATCACGAACTTTACCTTGATTTAATTGTTAATTTAAGGTGAAAATTCACACTTAGTATGGCCTTGCCCAATATTCTTGGAACCTATAAAAAAATATTCAAGTTGTCATATTCACATATATCTTGCACAAAAGAAACGTCTAAGATTTGACATATGTATATATTATATGGTTTTTATGACGCCTACTTCATCAGACGTGGGGATCAAAATTGAGAAAACCTGGTTATGATAACGTAAGAAACAATGTAAAATTCATCAAAACAATCTGAGACATTTATTTATTAATTGTGCATGTATGTATTATGAATATGATACGAGGCCCCATGCCTTCATACAATAATATGCCCTCAGTTTTACTGTACTGGACAAGCTTTCTATGATCGATTAATCCTCAGTTGTACATAGACTTGTCAACGCATTTTATTTTTATTCAAACCTGATCCCGATTTGATGATAATCCATTATGATCCGAAGTCAATAACCCATTAGCTTAACAAATCAAGTATGAATTAGAGCTAATAGTAATTTGATCCAAGTTAGTATGTATAATATGAATTAGAGCAAATAGTACTTTGATCCAAGTTAGTATGTATAATATGTCAATTGTTTGTTTTATTACTGTATATAAATGTCATGTGAAGGAGTTCTTTTTTTGGTAGAATATAATCAGTTTTTCAACTTCTTGTATGAAAATGAAGTATATTATTGGTAAAAATAAAAAATAAAAACCTCTGCCGATCAAAGGAAATATGTATAAAAAGTGTGATCTATGGGGGTAGATATGCAAATTTGACAAAAAAAAAAAAAAACGATTAGACATGAAGAAACATTCTAACACTCATCTCTGTCAACTGCAGGCAATATCTGTGCAATTTCGTTATATCTTTCCCCAATGTAAGTTGTTTATAAAGTTTATCAGAAAAATAGGGATTCATTAAAATTTTCGCTTCCCACTGACTTTTGAATCCTTTATGTTCTTTCATTAAAATTTTCGCTTCCCACTGACTTTTGAATCCTTTATGTTCTTTCAGGCCAACCTTTAAGAGAATTATCACAAACAGGTCAACAGAACAATTCTCAGGATTGCCTTACATATACGGCCTTTTGAATTGCTTGATATGCACTTGGTATGGCCTGCCTATAGTGAAGAGTGGTATTATAATGGTGGCTACAGTTAATTCAATCGGAGCTGTTTTCCAGTTAGTCTACTTGATCATTTTCATTATGTACGCCGAAAAATCAATTAAGGTAATCACCTCTCCCAAATTCTACCTGCTCTTCTTAAGATCAAGTCCCTTTTTCAACTCTGAATGACTGACCAATTGTTGTTCTTTAAAATGCTTATTGTAGCTGAGGATATCAGGATTGCTCGGAGCAGTTTCTGTTCTTTTTGCAGCCGTCGTCCTTGTGAGCTTAAGACTTTTAGGCCACGAGAGGGAACTGTTCGTTGGATATATATGTGCTTTTTCAGTAGTTTCAGTGTATGCCTCGCCATTGTTTATCATAGTAAGTTCGCATGGAATCATAATTATATTCTCCCTCAGGTTGCTTTCAGACGGTGCAATTTCTTCTTACTGATGTCGTTTCACATATACCTTTTTTCAGAATTTGGTGATCAAAACAAGGAGTGTTGAGTTCATGCCATTTAATCTTTCTCTTGCAACTTTTTTGGTGAGTTTCTCTTTCTGTGCATACGGAGCGTTGCAGGGCGCCCCTTTTGTCTATGTAAGTATTCTTTTTCGTTGAGCGAATTTCAGAAGTTATATTATCACTCTAAGCAGCAACAACATCACACTTGTATAACTTATTAACTTGTGTTTATTATTTTTCATGCAGATCCCAAACGGTCTTGGAACAATTTTAGGGTTTGTCCAGTTGGTTCTGTACTCCTACTACAGCAAAATATCTGGAGATGATGACTCAAGAGAACCATTGCTTGTTTAATTTTGGATGCGTCGTGAACGAACTTACTGGACCAGTTTAAACTCACCGCAGAAAAATCAAAGCCCAAGGTCATAAAATGTTGTAGTGAAGGGTATGGAGTTTCTACGTGATGGAGTAGAATCTCACTCGTCTATCAACAAAAAGATCTCAAGAGGGTAATATTAGCCCTAGGTCAACCGTTGGATTATTTCCACAATTAGCACTGTTTATCTTCGCATATCTTCTCTTAGTTAGTTGTTATTATTTACTTAATTAGGAAAATATTGTAACAGTCCAGGGTTGTGACCATCCAGAAGCATTAGCCTTGTAACTCATTAATCAGTTTTATTTCTGTGCACCGTTCGATCTTGTCAACTTTGTCCCGCTCATTCTTGCATAATTCGCGCTCCGCTTGCATTGGTATAAACTACTAGTGAGTAGGAATTATTGATTAATTATTGAATAACAGTATCAAGTTTGCATGTGAATTTGCTCTGTCAACCTATTTTTCATCTAATATTATTATACCATTAAAGAAATTAGAATATAAATTTTCAACAATCCTCCACCTGAATTCAAAATTAAGAATTTGAAATACATGTGCGGATCATTGTATATGAACCTATAAGAGTACTAGAAGAGACTTATCAGATTTATCTCAAGTAGTGTGTAAAATGATGTTGAATTATTCCCCACTAGTATAAACTATCAAGACAATACGAATTTTACATCTCTCATCCTAATATACTATGCAGTTATGTTCCGTAGCCTCAACTAATCCCAAATTCAAGAGAGTTTTTAAAAACTACTGTACGAGTACAAAGCACTTTTGCCACCCTAAAATGAGGCACATATTGCAACTAGTTTGTCTGTTCAACCTAGAATCTCCAATCAACTTCACTCATTGAGTTGACATTTTCTCATTCCTTTCATATATCAACTTACACTCTAGTTAAATATTTAATAAATAATAAGATCTACTAGGTTGACTAAGGGCAATATCAATATTGACAATTAATACTAAGATCTAGTGATATTCAAGTGAGAGGTCTTATATTCAATTTTCGTCAAAGGCGAATTTGAACTACATTATTGTTAGCCTATTGTGAGGCTAAGCTCACCTCCTCTCTTTTAGTGTAGATAATAGGCTAAGCTCACCTCCTCTCTTTTAGTGTAGATAATATCGTTTGTTCAAAAAAAAAAATCAAAATCAATATCACCATCACAACTAAAATGGTTTAGGAGAATAATTACATGTTTTTTTGTACAAAAATAAAAATAAAAATGGTAAAAGTCAATAAAATTTGCCTTTACGTAAGTAGTTGTCATTAAAAAATGATGCGCTAGAAAGACTTATTGATGCACAAATTTTGGTCAACAATTCTAAGGTCAAACACCCACTGGACCTGAAAGTGTAGAGATATTTCATTTGTTCAAAATATAAGATGGTACGTTATATATTTATTATACAAATAGATAAAAAAAAATTCAAGGATTCCTCAGAGCACCAAGAATTCAAAGCTTTTCAAACGATGTACATGGGGAATTTAGTTGCCTTTCTTCTCCAATTAGAAGGAAAAAAAAAACTGAGACACGGAGAGATGCCAATAGTTTAAGGGGAAAAAAAATCGTCATTAATCAATTTTTTTTTTTTTTTTTTGTGATATATCAAAACTGCCTTTAGACCTAATGAGTTCGGCCCATTAGGTTACACCAACTAATGCTCAATCATGAAAAATGACCCCAAAAAAAATGAAGGTTGATGATTCGATTTGATTATGGCCTTGATGGGAAGCCATTTTCCAAGATGCTTCTTATCTTGGGGGAGGTCATTTTCATATTTTCATGGGACATAGCTTGGGTCAACATCAACAATTCAAAACAAATTGGCTTTCCTCAGTATCATATTAACTAGCTATTATGCATAAAAAAATAACTTCATCAACAATTTCTACACACTCATTTTTTCTTTTTTGTCCCCATCATTTGTTATGTCACTTGATTGTCTATTGCATTATTAAATGCAAATGCTAGAGAGTGCAAAGTAGAAGCTCACCCCTTATAATTATTTTACAAGTGTTGAACCAAACTTGAAAAGTAGTCGAATTTCACGGTAAGTCTAGAAAAACTTTTGTGAGTTAAATAAGTTATTTTATTTCGCACCGAGTGCGGAGTTATTTTTCCATCGGACCCAAGATCCAAAACGTGATAGGCAACATGCCTAAGCCCGCATAAGGGGTTGAAGGAGAAGTTTTTCAGTGTGTTCAGAACACGGTCCGGTACACTTAGTGTCATAATACAATTAGTTAAAAAAGTTTTTAAATTTTCAACTAATTATATTATTACATTTGTTGTACTTGGGTGTGTTTCTGCACATTAAAAAAAGAATATTTTGATATAGGCGCTTCAGTTTTGAATTCTCTAGATTAAATATTCATGCCTTTTAATGATTTGATTAAACTTTTTTTTGTCATAATTTTTGTGCTATATGCACATTATATTATAACAAATTTCCTATAATCTAGCCTTTTGATTACACTCTCCTCCGTTAGAGATAATTGTAAAAAAAAAACAAAAAGTTGGTTAGATTCAATTTATTTTCACAATAATGCTACAATTTAGCAATAATTATCTACGATTTAAGATATTTTCTTTCCAAAATAGTTTAAAATATTTTTAAATCCCCTAAAATCAAATGTACAGAAATAAGTTTTTCTTTTAGTACTTTAAGAGAAAATAGGATTGATAATAATATACATGTACCAATACACAATGTGTACAAAATAAAATAAGGGTAAATTACACCATAGCCCCTTAAGTTTGAGGTCTATTACAACCCCGTACAACATCTTTAAAACATTTCACTTTCATACCTCAAGTACTATTTTATTTCAATTTCATACAGCCGTTACATTTTCCATCTATTGAACCGTTAAGTGTTGACGTGGCCGCCACATATATGCCACGTGGCTGCCAAATGTGACATCCCGTCCCGAATTTCCTATACGTTCGATGTGAAATGACGAAGTTGTCCTTGACTACACGCGAACGGGTGTATTTTGGACACGAATTTGGGCTTTTGGGTGTTCTAAGTTTTTAAACCCAAAAGTTGGGCTGTTAAATCCACACGTGTGCTTGCACATGCACACGGCCACGTACACCCCCCCACCTTTTCTTTCTTCCTTTCTTCCTTATCTCTTTCTCAAACTCTTCTTTCCTTCGACATCCATGTACGGACATACACACATACAACTATCGCGATCCAACCAAGGCCTGAGGTAAAAAGGAGATCACCACGAATCCTAAAACCTTCCCACGAGGCTCGGAGTACCTCGGTGACAAAGTTTGGACGTCGGGATCACTGGATTCGAGTTTGGCCGAATTTGGAAGGTTTCCCCGAGGAATTTCCAGTGGTTTTTTCAAGGTTTTTGAAGGTGAGACGTATCCAGCGGACGAGCACAGTCACGCTAGGCTCGGGGGATACGACCCGTCGACATATCAGTGAGTGGGCTTTTGTTTTCAGTATATATATATATGACGTTTTTCCCAGAAACGTAAATTGATTGATTTACGAATCGATTGGACTTGATAATTGAATTGCCATGTCGTATGCCAATTATGTTTTATGCCTGTGATTATGATTGCATTCATTATGCACTGACGCCGAGGACGGCCAGGTAAGTAATGTGGTAGTGCTTGAAATGATGATAGATTGTGATTTAGTTAATCACCTGCACCTCGGGTGTTGTGCTCCGCCAGAGTAGGGCCTAGCCTTCACGTGATCGTTCACCTCACGCACCGTACGCTCAACTTGGATCCAAGATAGGTGCCTAGCCTGTCGTACAGACCACAATAGGTGGTTCCGACTCGTTGGTGACCCGCGATTCGTCGCACAGCCTTCACGTGATCGTAGCACAGGGTGTAATCTTATACACCTAGCCTGTCGTACAGACCACAATAGGTGGTTCCGACTCGTGTGCAGGATGATGATAATGATTGATAGAGATTGAGTATGTTTTGATGAGCTATAGATTCAGCCGTACAGGTCATTAGAGGTGACTCCGGCTGATAGGGCACTAGGGACACCCTAGTTTTATATTACTTGCCTGATGATGATAATGATTTCTGTGTTGGTATATCGACATGGTCTATTATTACGTTTTGATAACGAGATTTGATGTTAAGACGAGTTTTCGTATATAAGTTTATATACGTACTATTTTCTGGGAAAATTATACTGATTTACAGCGAGGGGTTATTTATGGATTTATGAAATGGTTTTGGAAAACTTTGTTTTTGCCCACTCACCTTTTATGTTTTGCGCCCCTCCAGGTACTAGGTAGCAACGTCGTGGACGGTTAGCGAGGCACCAAGGCGGTTCTGACAGACCACCACTTATGTAGGATTTCTTTCGTAGTTGTAATGTTTGTTTAAACTTGACTGCACCTAGGATCGGCTCTGTATCATATGTATATTATAAACTTAACTTTCACTGCTGCACTTCATGCCAAATTCGCTTCCGCTGACGCACACGGTTACGTCACTCACACGTGACAGCCGGCACGCCTCGGTTTCCGGATCGAGGTGTGTCAACTTGGTATCAGAGCCTAGGTTTTGGTAGTTCTGTGCAGTTGTGAATATTCTAAATATTTTGGTGCTTTCTGTCAGAACGATGCCGCCTCGACGAGAGCCACGTCCATATGTTGATCCTAGCTTTCCCGACCTTTCTCAGTTGGGAGATGTTATTGCTCATGCTATTCAGTCTACCCTTCGTCCTTCCCATAGGACCCCTCTTGAGAGTGCGCATAATTTGAGGTTACCGAGATATGAGGGTGACGAGGGGCACGAAGGTGCCGAGCGCTGGTTTTTGCAGATAGAGCGGACTTTCAGAATATTGCACAGTCAGGGTAATCTAGCTGCGGAGACTTGGGTTGAGACTGCTACTTGGTTCATGGGAAAGGAACCTGCCACCTGGTGGGAACAGTTGGCTGATAGGATGCCACCAGAAGAGGCTAAGGACTGGGAGGTGTTCAGACAGCTATTCTACCAGCGATTTATCCCAGACGCCTATCTCGACCGCAAGAAACAAGAATTCACGAGCCTAAAGTAGAAGAAGATGTCAGCGAACGAGTACTACAAGAGGTTCACTGATCTTTCTCGCTACCACCCTGAGATTGCTAGGAATCAGGCCGAGATGCTTCGGAGATTTAAGCTGGGCACTCGAAAGAAATGGCGCACGATGGCGACTACGAGGCACTGTGAGACCTATCATGACTTCTACGCAGTTTTGGTGCAAATAGAAGATTCAGAGAATCTGCCGAGTGATAGCGACAACGAGGAAGGGAATGAGGAACCGAGGAGAGACGACAAAGGTAAATGAGTGGCATCACAGGGGCCTCGGAGGACCCAGAGTTTCAAGAGAAGTGGTGTTAGCTCGAGTTCTTCTTCGAGTGGGGGTGTGAGTTCCCCGGGTCAGAGGAGATGGGGTGGATTTGCCGGGGGTCAGCGTTTCCAGAGGCAGCGAGATACTGGTGGTTATTATGGACCATTCTGTCGGAGGTGTAACAGTCGGCATTATGGCGAGTGCAGGCAGGGCGCTAGTGGATGCTTTACATGTGGACAGCAGGGTCATCGCGCAGCGAATTGCCCGCAGAATCAGCCGAGACCTCCACTACTTGCGTTACCACCTCCAGTTCCTATCCAGCAGGTCCCACCTCCTGGTGGATATGGTCAGCCGAGTCGTGGTGGTACTTATCATTATCAGGGTGACGTTGCCCCTTATACTCCTGCACCGTACCCATATCCTCCGGATCCGTACCATTCAGGCGGTTATCAGAGTAGCTATTCTCCGTATCTTGGAGGGTATACCCCGTATTCTCCTTATCCTGCCGGCAGACCGCAGTGGTATTCGGGAGTTCAGCCACAGCAGAGTGAGGCTGCAGCGAGCAGCGCAGGATCATCTAGACAGCCTAATCCTGCGGGACCAAGTCGTGGTGTGCCTGGACGAGCTGGTCAGCCGAACAGAGGTCGCGGTGGTCGACAGCAGCCGCAGGGCCGTATTCATAACCTTACAGCGCATGACGTCCAGAATAACCCGGATCTGATAACGGGTAAGTTAAATGTACTTGGTCATTTCGCTAGGGTATTGATAGATTGTGGTGCTACTCATTCGGTCATTTCTTACTCATTTGCCCAAATGACTCAACCTGAGTCTGCACCCCTCGTATTTGAGTTAGAAGTGTCGATGCCTAGGGGAGAGACATGTCTGGTCAGTTGGATGTATCCAGGGTGCCCCGTGTTGATTGAGGATGTGATGATGCCCGCTAATCTTATTCCGTTGGATATTGTCGAGTTTGATGTGATCTTAGGCACTGATTGGCTACATTACCATCGAGCCAACATAGATTGTTACGAGAAGAGAGTTACGTTTCATCGGCCGGGGTTACCTGTGGTCACATTCACTGGCGAACGTAGTAATGTTAGGCATGGCATCATTTCAGCCGTGAGAGCTAAGAAATTGTTGCAGAAGGGTTGTCAGGGGTATCTGGCTCACGTGGTATTGAACGATAGCGCTCCTGTCAGTTTGGAGGATGTGAAGGTGGTCAGGCACTTTCCCGACGTATTTCCTGACGATTTGCCAGGCTTGCCACCGGATCGAGATGTGGAGTTCTCTATCGACTTATTGCCAGGTACAGACCCTATATCTCTGACTCCCTATCGAATGGCTCCCGCTGAGTTGCGAGAGTTGAAGATTCAGTTACAAGAGCTGTTGGATCAAGGTTTTATACAGCCGAGTATTTCACCTTGGGGAGCTCCAGTATTGTTCGTACGTAAGAAAGATGGTACTCTACGGCTGTGTATCGATTATCGACAGCTGAATCGGGTAACGATTAAAAACCGTTATCCATTACCTCGTATTGACGACTTGTTCGATCAGCTGCGAGGAACTTGTGTATTTTCGAAGATCGACCTACGATCTGGCTACCACCAGTTGAAGATTAAGGGCGAGGATGTTCCGAAGACGGCATTCCGAACCAGATATGGGCACTACGAGTTCTTAGTCATGCCATTCGGTTAGACTAACGCCCCAGCTGCTTTTATGGATTTGATGAACCGGGTATTTCAGCCGTATTTGGATCGGTTCGTCATTGTGTTCATCGATGACATTCTGGTGTACTCTAAATCGAAGTCAGATCACATGCGACATCTTTCATTAGTGCTGAAGAAGCTGAGAGAGCATCGATTATACGCTAAGTTCAGTAAATGTCAATTCTGGTTAGACCAGGTGGCATTCTTGGGACATGTTATCTCAGCTCAGGGTATTCAGGTGGATTCCCAGAAGATAGCAACGGTGGAGAATTGGGAACAGCCACGAACTGTTTCTGAGGTACAGAGTTTCCTCGGATTAGCAGGCTACTATCGGCGGTTCGTGCAAGATTTCTCAGTGATTGCGTTACCTCTCACGAAGTTAACCAGGAAGGATGTTCGATTTGAGTGGGATGATAGCTGCGAACGAAGCTTTCAGCAGCTAAAACATTGTCTTACTCATGCTCCGGTGCTAGCACTTCCGGACGATAGTGGTAACTTCGAGGTCTATAGTGACGCAACATTGAATGGCCTGGGTTGCGTGTTGATGCAACATGGTAGGGTGATCGCCTATGCATCGAGGCAGTTGAAGTCGCACGAGATGAACTATCCTACTCATGATCTTGAGTTGGCGGCGATTGTATTTGCGTTGAAGATCTGGAGACATTACCTCTACGGTGAGAAGTGTAGGATCTTTACAGACCACAAGAGCCTCCAGTACTTGTTCACCCAGAGAGACCTGAACCTTCGTCAACGAAGGTGGATGGAGTTGCTGAGTGATTATGATTGCACGATTGAGTATCATCCGGGTCGTGCAAACGTAGTAGCTGACGCACTTAGCCGGAAGTCTCAAGGTAGAGTGGATGTTATATACGCGAGCCGTGCTCCGTTGTTAGCCGAGTTGAGGTCGACTGGAGTCGGATTGAAGATTGATTGTTCGGAGGCAGCGAATCGAGGAAAATCACTACTTGCTCACTTCCAGGTCAGACCGATTCTGATTGACCGCATTCTCGAGGTTCAGTTGAATGACGCGGAGACTCAGGAGTTGATTCGACTGAGAGGTGAAGGTAAAAAGACAGATCTACGGATTCGAGAAGCCGACGGTATGCTCATGCAAGAAAACAGAATGTACGTGCCAAACGACGCAGAGTTAAAGAGGGCTATTCTCGATGAGGCACACGTATCAGCTTATGCGATGCATCCGGGCAGTACCAAGATGTATCATACCATTCGACCATTCTACTATTGGCCTGGTATGAAGAGGGAGATCGCCGAGTACGTGAGCAGATGTATTATTTGTCAACAGGTTAAAGCCGAGAGGAAGAAACCGTTCGGACGAATGCAACCGCTTCCCGTTCCTCAGTGGAAATGGGAGAACATCACCATGGATTTCGTCTATAAGTTACCCCGTACACTGAATGGTTACGACGGTGTTTGGGTAATAGTTGATCGGCTTACGAAATCTGCACACTTCATTCTGGTTCGAGAGAAGTTTTCTCTACAACGATTAACTGAGCTTTTCGTATCGAAGATCGTCAAGTATCATGGCGTGCCAGTCAGCATTATCTCAGATCGAGATCCGAGATTCACATCCAAGTTCTGGACGGCATTCCAGGAAGCCCTCGGCACGAGGCTACTGTATAGTACGGCTTATCATCCACAGACGGACGGACAGTCCGAGAGGACCATCCAGACGCTTGAGGATATGTTACGATCTTCCGTACTACAGTTTGGTGATGCATGGCATCTACGCTTGGATCTGATGGAGTTCGCGTACAACAACAGTTATCATTCGAGCATCAGAATGTCACCATTCGAAGCGTTGTACGGTCGAGCTTGTCGTACGCCCCTATGTTGGTCGGAGGTCGGCGAGAGGGTACTTGAGGACCCAGAGATCGTTGACGAGACGACTCAGAATATCCAGGTAATCAAGTCTAACCTGAAAGTGGCCCAGGATCGCCAGAAGAGCTTAGCCGATAGACATGCCACAGATCGGGTTTACGAGGTAGGCGATTGGGTGTTTCTGAAGTTGTCGCCGTGGAAAGGAGTTGTACGGTTCGGTAAGAAGGGGAAGTTGAGTCCCCGGTATATCGGACCATACCTGATCACCGAGAGGATAGGTGAAGTGGCGTATAGACTCGAGTTGCCTCCAGAGCTATCTAGAGTTCATAACGTGTTTCACGTTTCAATGCTACGTCATTACGTCGCTGGTCCGTCTCACGTTCTACCTCCGCAGCAGTTAGAAGTTAGTCCTGATTTGACGTACGAGGAGGAGCCGGTGACTATCCTAGACTGGAAGGATAAGGTTCTACGGAACAAGACGGTTCAATTAGTAAAGGTGTTGTGGCGAAACCATTCGGTTGAGGAGGCTACTTGGGAGTTAGATGAGCGGATGAGAGTTATGTATCCGCGCTTATTCTATAGTTTTTAGTGTTTGCTTGTGTTATGTAAATTTCGGGGACGAAATTTTATTAAGGAGGGTAGGTTGTGACATCCCGTCCCGAATTTCCTATACGTTCGATGTGAAATGACGAAGTTGTCCTTGACTACACGCGAACGGGTGTATTTTGGACACGAATTTGGGCTTTTGGGTGTTCTAAGTTTTTAAACCCAAAAGTTGGGCTGTTAAATCCACACGTGTGCTTGCACATGCACACGTCCACGTACACCCCCCCACCTTTTCTTTCTTCCTTTCTTCCTTATCTCTTTCTCAAACTCTTTTTTCCTTCGACATCCATGTACGGACATACACACATACAACTATCGCGATCCAACCAAGGCCTGAGGTAAAAAGGAGATCACCACGAATCCTAAAACCTTCCCACGAGGCTCGGAGTACCTCGGTGACAAAGTTTGGACGTCGGGATCACTGGATTCGAGTTTGGCCGAATTTGGAAGGTTTCCCCGAGGAATTTCCAGTGGTTTTTTCAAGGTTTTTGAAGGTGAGATGTATCCAGCGGACGAGCGCAGTCACGCTAGGCTCGGGGGATACGACCCGTCGACATATCAGTGAGTGGGCTTTTGTTTTCAGTATATATATATATGACGTTTTTCCCAGAAACGTAAATTGATTGATTTACGAATCGATTGGACTTGATAATTGAATTGCCATGTCGTATGCCAATTATGTTTTATGCCTGTGATTATGATTGCATTCATTATGCACTGACGCCGAGGACGGCCAGGTAAGTAATGTGGTAGTGCTTGAAATGATGATAGATTGTGAATTAGTTAATCACCTGCACCTCGGGTGTTGTGCTCCGCCAGAGTAGGGCCTAGCCTTCACGTGATCGTTCACCTCACGCACCGTACGCTCAACTTGGATCCAAGATAGGTGCCTAGCCTGTCGTACAGACCACAATAGGTGGTTCCGACTCGTTGGTGACCCGCGATTCGTCGCACAGCCTTCACGTGATCGTAGCACAGGGTGTAATCTTATACACCTAGCCTGTCGTACAGACCACAATAGGTGGTTCCGACTCGTGTGCAGGATGATGATAATGATTGATAGAGATTGAGTATGTTTTGATGAGCTATAGATTCAGCCGTACAGATCATTAGAGGTGACTCCGGCTGATAGGGCACTAGGGACACCCTAGTTTTATATTACTTGCCTGATGATGATAATGATTTCTGTGTTGGTATATCGACATGGTCTATTATTACGTTTTGATAACGAGATTTGATGTTAAGACGAGTTTTCGTATATAAGTTTATATACGTACTATTTTCTGGGAAAATTATACTGATTTACAGCGAGGGGTTATTTATGGATTTATGAAATGGTTTTGGAAAACTTTGTTTTTGCCCACTCACCTTTTATGTTTTGCGCCCCTCCAGGTACTAGGTAGCAACGTCGTGGACGGTTAGCGAGGCACCAAGGCGGTTCTGACAGACCACCACTTATGTAGGATTTCTTTCGTAGTTGTAATGTTTGTTTAAACTTGACTGCACCTAGGATCGGCTCTGTATCATATGTATATTATAAACTTAACTTTCACTGCTGCACTTCATGCCAAATTCGTTTCCGCTGACGCACACGGTTACGTCACTCACACGTGACGGCCGGCACGCCTCGGTTTCCGGATCGGGGTGTGTCACCAAATGTCTGCCACGTGGCAAATAAAAATAATTTTTTATTTAAAAAACCTAAAATTTCCAACCAAAAAAAAAATTTGGGTAAATTACACCATACTCCCTCAGGCTTGAAGTCTATTACAACTTCATACAACATCTTTAAAACATTTCACTTTCATACATCCAGTACCATTTTATTTCAAAATAACATCTCCGTTAGATTTTCCATCCATTGGTCTGTTAAATGTTGACGTGGCTGCCACATTTGTGCTGATGTGGCTGCCACGTGGCAATTTTTTTTTTTTTAATTAATATTTTTAAAAACCTAAATCTTCTCAAAAAAAAAAAAAAAAACCCTGAAATCGTCTTCCCCGACACACCCCCTTCTTCCATCCATCATCACCCCCCCCCCCCAAAATCCCACTCAAGCCACCCTTTTCTCCCATCCCCCATCACCCACCCCCAAAAATTTCACCCGAAATTAGATGGATCTACTACAAAATGGTACTAGATGTATGAAAGTGAAATGTTTTAAAGATGTTGTATGAAGTTGTAATAGACTTCAAACTTGAGGGGTTATGGTGTAATTTACCCTTCTTTTTTTTTTGGTTGGAAATTTAGGTTTTTTAAATAAAAAATTATTTTTATTTGCCACGTGGCAGACATTTGGCAGCCACGTGGCATATATGTGGTGGCCACATCAACACTTAACGGTTCAATGGATGGAAAATGTAACGGCTGTATGAAATTGAAATAAAATAGTACTTGAGGTATGAAAGTGAAATGTTTTAAAGATGTTGTACGGGGTTGTAATAGACCTCAAACCTGAGGGGCTATGGTGTAATTTACCCATAAAATAATGTACCAATATTAACAATATGTATCAAATCATGTGTACCAAAATTGCAAATAAATGTACCAATTAATGATTTTTTGTAAATTCAAACGTACCCTCATATAATATATACGTAATTAAAATAATGCTACAATTTAGCAATAATTATCTAAAATTTAAGATATTTTCTTTCCAAAATAGTTTAAAATATTTTTAAATCCCCCAAAATCAAACGTACTGAAATAAGTTTTTCTTTTTGTACTTTAAGAGAAAATAGGATTGAGAATAATATAAACGTACCAATACTACAAAATAAAACGTACCAATATTAACAATACGTACCAAAATTGCAAATAAACGTACCAATTAATGATTTTTTGTAAATTCAAACATACCTGCAGATAATATATATGTAATGTATTGTACCTAATAATAATTCGTCAACAACTATACTTAAAAAAAGCAAAAAAAAAAAATTGAAAAAATTACATGAAGCTTTTATGTTGATCACCAACTATTTGAAAAAGAAAAAACCATTTGGAAAAAGAAATAATATTAAATGTTTGCTTAACAACAAAAAAACTGATCGAAAAAACATATATTTGGAAGAAGAGAAAATATAATTTAATTACTAATATCTCCAGTAAATAAGAAAAAGTGCATCATGCAGATAAAATGATAAACTCAAAAATTATTTTAATTTTAAAAAATAGAGGTGACTATTGGTCAAACACTTTAATCAAATTTTAAAAAGGTACAGATGTTTAATCTAAATGATATAGAAAAATTGTAAAAGATTCTAATTTTCCCAAGAAACTCTCACGTTGAAAGCTCATAAATTAGAGAGGTTCATGAACCATGGTGATACACCCCGACCCGAAAGTGGGGCGTGCTGGCCGTCACGTGAGTGTGACGTAACTATATGCACAGTGCGGAAGCAGGATTAACAATAGGAATACGAAGGAATTAAAACCAAATGACTAGCAATTCAAGCTAAGGTAACGTGCTAGTGCAAGAATTCATAGTGCTTTTACAAAAGCAGAGCATAAATGTCCTACATGCAGTCAAGCAGAAAGTACTAAATGGAAATAACACCCGCAGATGATCCTACATAAGTGAATTCTGTCAGAACGTCCAGGAGATCCTCGTATGCCACCAACGAACACTACTTAATACCTGGAGGGGAGAAAAACAAAGTTGAGTGGGTCAGTAAAACAAATCTTTTTCAAAACTATTCTTTTCTCAAATCACTGTAACTCATCTCTGTAAAACCTGTATAATTTTCCAGAAATAAAATATACTCATATACATATATATCTCAAAACATGCTGGAAATATCTGTAGGTATGCCATGCAAAAGTATCGTAACTAATATCTCAACTGTATGCTCTTATCGTATTTTTGTGATGTGAATAAATATCTAATAATTATCTCAGCCCTCGGCTGCATATATAGCTCATAATCATCTCGATCTCATCATATATATACTTTGCACATACATCAATATCCTCATGAGGTCATTATCACATCACTGTATCAATATAAGAATGCTCTAATGCTACAATCATGTGAAGACTATGCGAATGATTCGCCGGTCACCTACGAGTCGAACCCACCTATAGTGGTTTAAACGACAGGACTGTGCACCTAACTTGGATCCAAGGCGAGCATGCGGTGCAGGAGGTGAACGACACGTGAAAGACTGTGCCCGTAACTCTGGGCGGGAGCACTAATATAAATGTGCATGTGTATGAGCTCAAATCACATCATTTCATTCATTCGTATCACATCACATCATTTCATTCTCATCATAACTAGCATATAATATTACCTGATACTTACCTATGTGTCCGCAGCACCGTCACAATTATATACAAGTACTAATGCATAATTAAAATAAATAGAACTTGCATGGCATCTCAAATCATTTCATCGTTCAAATTCATTTTCTAGGAAAAATAGCAATATATATAGGTATGTACGGAAAACAAACTGCCCACTCACTGATAAATAGCCGGATCGTAGCCTCCACGCCTAACCTGGCTACGCTCGTCCTCGGGATAAGCCTCGCCTATATGAGAAGTAACTGAATAAACGTTATTTAACGTACACAGACAAAACTTTAGAAATAACTTCTCATACGTAACTCAATTTTGGTATTTGAATATACCAACGTGATCTACTCGACATCACGAACATCCCCATATTTTTAGAATAATTTTTCCGGCCTCCACGCGCCGGCGACGGCACAGACCTATGCGCCCCCACGCGCGGTCATGTGACTTGCACACTGACGGCGTTAGTTAACGCCGTCAGGTATATACCGGGAATATTCCGTTATCTCTTAACTGAAACCGTTAAAGTTAACCTACGACGTCAGCATATTCCATCAACTCTGACGGAATATGCCGTCATCTCCTACCTCAGTCTCTCCAGCGACCATCGCCGACGCCGCAAACTGGAAATTTTTCGAAACCTTGTATCTCCGCCGATTTACATCCATTTTTCTCGATTTTTATGTCAAATTGAAGCATTCGAAGAGTAGAACATAAATATACCTCTTTTAAGCCTTAAAACCCACGGGATCTCATCGAGAAATTTTGAGGAAAACCAGCCAAGCTCCGATCTTGGCTTCCCGACATCCAAATACCTCCAACGAACATCTCCGAGCTTCGTTAGGACCTCACTAAGCTTCCTATAAGATTCAAATTCCAAAAAACACAACGATTAACTACTGCATGAACAGTACTTAACTCGGGGTTTATGATTTCGACGTGAAATCGAGAGCTTCCTTACCTGAAACTGATGTCGTTGTGTTTCTGAGCTTGCAAGGAACACAATGGTACCTTTAGTTCCTACGATCTGTGAAGTATTGGGCGTCTTAGAGCTTGTCTGTACGAAATGGAAGAAAGAGAGAGTATGAGAGAGAGAGAGAGTACGGGAGTCAGAGGAGAGAGAGAGGATGTTAATTGGTTTGTGTGGTCCAAAAGCCACCAATCCAAACAAATATCTCCTTAGTTTCTAATTGGTCCCAAAATGTAGGAAATTATGTAATTGGACCAATATATTAACTCAAAATGCAATTTCGTACTCAACGCTCGAGGGTAAAACCGTCAATTCACATCAACTGTACAAGATTCCCGGGACGGGCTGTCACACATGATCCATGTCCCACGTTCATATCAAGTACATTCAAATGTGTCTTTAGTAAGAAAGAGGGGTAGATTCAACGTCAAATATAACATCTTCCAATAGCAATGTTTAAAGTAAAAAACTCCATTGCTGGTTTTCGCTGGTCTTCGGTCCCTATAGAAGCTAACCAGGCTGCTATGAGGAGGATGCGCATGGACAATTGGATTCAATGCAATCGCCCTTAGTTTCTGAGCAGACTTTTCCTTTTTCGCTGCTTTTGCCATGAATGGCTCACGTCTGTGGCTTTTTATGTTCGCTTTGGCTTCGTGCCTCCCTTGTTCCTCTGGAGATAGTTTTAGTATGTCGAAATTATAATATTGTACACCAAATGTTTTAATAAAAATAGTTAGATACTTAAAAAAATTTAATCACTTATATTATAATACTTAATCATAACTCACTTAATCCAGTGAGCCATATTACAAGCACATTGAAAAATTAGTCGTTCCTTCGGTGGGCTTTGCCCCTTTTTGTCATGATTTTATGTTTCTTCCAACATAATATACTTTCCAGTCTTCGAATGAGAATTGTTCACATTCAAATTTTTGGATTGTTTCCAACTTTCCACAATGATTTTGTCTCTATTCTTCAGATTGATGGGACAATTATCAACAAATATTAATAACTTATTATTAAAAGAATTTTCACCCACAATAATATAATGAAACATAATGAATTACAACCAGTGTTTATAAACCGAGGTAAAGAAGAAGCAGATGAAAGAAAGAAAACGCTAACAAAATTGGTGATTGAGGCTTACAAGATTTATTTAGGTTAGAATGTGAAGCAATGCTAACATTTTAGCCTAGTTTTCATTCAAGCACTAAAATTATATTATAATATTAAAGTTCCGAACCCAACTTGCCAATTAACATCGGCTATGCACTTGAAGTTATGAGTTCAATTCCTCATCTCAATATAAAATTTTCAAAAGCAAACTTTATCTGTGTAATAAATTGTGATACATCATCAGTAATAAGTTACATACTTTATTTGGTTAGGTCATATACATACATACGCATGTATAAAACATTAAAAACCGAAGCGAAGTTGGAAGCTTATCACCAATCATGTATCCCATCTAGTAGCGTAGGTAAAGAAACAGTTAGGTCAAGTGAAAACAATTTAATATTCTACGTAATCTCCCAAGAAAAAAAGGAAGAAGCAAAAAAAAAAAAGAGAAATGATAAATATCTGGGGATGATTTATCATGCAGATCCCAAACGCTTGTATAACTTATTAACTTATTTAACTTGTGTTTATTATTTTTCATGCAGATCCCAAACGGTCTTGGAACAATTTTAGGGTTTGTCCAGTTGGTTCTGTACTCCTACTACAGCAAAATATCTGGAGATGATGTCTCAAGAGAACCATTGCTTGTTTAATTTCGGATGCGTCGTGAACGAACTTACTGGACCAGTTTAAACTCACTGTAGAAAAATCAAAGCCCAAGGTCATAAAATGTTGCAGTGAAGGGCATGGAGTTTCTACGTGATGCAGTAGAATCTCACGCGTCTATCAACAAAAAGATCTCAAGAGGGTAATATTAGCCCTAGGTCAACTGTTGGATTATTTCCACAATTAGCACTGTTTATCTTCGCATATCTTCTCTTAGTTAGTTGTTGTTATTATTTACTTAATTAGGAAAATATTGTAACAGTCTAGGGTTGTCACCATCCATAAGCATTAGCCTTGTAACTCATTAATCAGTTTTCTTTCTGTGCCCCGTTCGATCTTGTCAACTTTGTCCCACTCATTCTTGCATATAGGGTGCGTTTGGTACGCGGGACGGGACGGGACGAGGCGTTCCGTCCCGCGTTTGGTACGCCTAAAACGAGTGGGACGAAGCGTTCCACGGGACAAGTTTTGGATGATTTTTGGTTCCACCTCCCCCCTGGAACGGGCTCGTTCCACGTCTGTGGGACAGAAATTTTTAACATTTTAGGACAACAATGCCCCTTGTCTTTTTCAAAATTTACAACATCCGTCCTGTCCTGTTCCGTCCCGTCCTGTTCCGTCCCGTTCCGTCCCGTCCCGTTCCGTCCCGTCCCGTCCCGTCTGCGTACCAAACGCACCCATAATTCACGCTCCCCTTGCATTGGTATAAACTACTACTAAGTAGGAATTATTGATTAATTATTGAATAACAGTATCAAGTTTGCATGTGAATTAGCCCGTTCAACCTATTTTTCATCTAATATTATAATACTATTAAATAAATTACAATTCAAATTTTCAACAATCCTCCACTTGAATTCAAAATTAAGAATGGGTGCTTCTATTAACACCCCCACAATCTTATGTGTATACACCCCTAGTTCAAAATTATTTTCTAAAATTCCAATTTTAGCCATTTTATTTGTTGAAGACACCCCACCTTTTTACAATAGTTAACAAATGGAAACCTTCCAACACCCTATCTCAACCGCTCACCTGCCGCCACCTTCTTTGTCAGTATTGTCAACCAATGATAGCCACCTCCTTTCCGCCGTTCGATCTCGCTAGAATTCTCACTTCTGCTATTATTTTGCAAGACATGGAATACCATAAAATTGAAAATTTTAATGCTGAAATCAACCTAGTCAAGGATACCTACACGATGAGCGGGAAAAATCTAGAATAATGCTACTAGCAGAGAAGCAACCCTTCCGTAGTCAACTAGGAATTGACTTTCTATGAGTTTAATTGTAAGTCGGCATATGTTTTGGTATACTTAAGGTGCTGCCATGGTGGGTGGCTGTCAAGGAGTAGTATGGTGAGGAAGGTGGTTCTAATTTTGTTTGTTTACTTTTTATCTAATTTAAATAAGGGTAAAACAAAAAGTCCAAACCAAATAAAAGAAAGTGGGGTCTATTTATAATATTGTGGGGTGCCGATAAAACTACCCATTAAGAAATTGTAATACATGTGCAGATCGATGTATATGAACCTATAAGAGTACTTGAAGAGACTTATCAGATTCATTTCAACTAGTGTATAAAATGATGTTGAACTATTCCCCACTAGTATGAACTAACAAGACAATACGAATTTTACATCTCTCATCCTAATATATTATGCCGTTATGTTCTCTCAACTAATTCCAAATTCAAGAGAGTTTTAAAAAACTACTATTGTACGAGTACAAAACACTTTTGCTATCCTAAAATGAGGCATATAGTCGGTTAACTTATTTCAACTAGTTTGTCTGTTCAACCTAGAATCTCCAATCAACTTCAGTCATTGAGTTGACTTTTTCTCATTCCTTTCATATATCAACTTACACTCTAGTTAAATATTTAATAAATAATTAGATCTACTAGGTTGACTAAGGGCAATGCCAATTTCTATTGTCACAACTCAAAGTCAATATGGAAATTAGTACTATGGTCTAATGATATTCATTTTCGCTTGTAAGTAAGAGATCAATTCGATTTTCGCTTGTAAGTGAGAGATCAATTCGGTTTTCGCTAAAGACAAATTTGAACCACATTATTGTTGGCACATTGTGAGGCTAAATACACCTCATCCCATTTAGTGTACATAATATTGTTTGTTCCCACAAAAAAAAAAACTTAAAAGTCAATATCACCGTCACAACTAAAATGGTTTAGGGGAATAATTACATTTTTTAAAAATGAATATTAAAATATAAATGGTAAAATTCAACCATTTTTTTTTTTTGGAAACTAAAGTCAATCAATTTTTCCTTTACGTAAGTAGTTGTCATTTCTTTGACCAATCCATGCAAACACAAAAGTTTTGCAAAACATAAAAATGGCTAAAAAAATGATGTGCTAGAAAGACTTCATGATGCACAAATTTTGGTCAACTATTCTAAGGTCAAACACCCACTCGACCTTAAAGTGGAGAGATATTTTATGTGCTCAGAACACGGGATAGTGTGTCATATATTTATTATACAAATGGAAAAAAAATTTCCTCAGTGCACCAAGAATTCAAAGCTTTTCAGACGATGAACATCGGGGATTTAGTTGCCTTTCTTCTCTGATTAGAAGGAAAATAAAAAAAGACTGAGACACTGAGAGATGCCAATAGTTTAAAGGGGAAAAAACGATCGTCATTAATCGAACTTTTTTTTTGTGATATATCAAAACTGCCTTTGGACCTAACGAGTCCGGCCAGTTAGGTTCCACCAACTAATGCTCAATCATGAAAAATGACCCCCCAAAAAAAAATGAAGGTCGATGATTCGATTTGATTATGGCCTTGATGGGAAACCTGTAAGAGTATGAGTATGAATTGAACATTGAGAGCCGAGTAGTATAAATCTTTTGAATGGAAAAGTCATGTTAATAAGCTTAGTGAAATCCTTTTTCTTGTAGGATTATAAGTACAAGTTCTTGTTATTGAGAGACTTATCTATGTATTTATCTTTTGAGGGTCACTTGTAATACAATATGGATTACTTGTTCAAGTTCTATAAGAATTCTAATGGGGGAACGATTGGAATGACCCTATATATATGATCTTAGATCACTGCTCTTGCAATGTCTGCTTTTTTTTTGTTCCAAATACCTATTGTTTGGAGAGCACTTGTGTTTGCTAAAGAGGAGAAGGTTATTAAATCAACAAGTTGTGATGGCTTTGTCTTCCATATCGGGTTCTGCAGGTTAGTGTTTCTGCAAATACATCAGTTTTCCATAAACATGTTTAATGGTGAAATATTTAGTTTATTCTTAAATTATGGTAATTCAATTGGCAGACTTGTGATTAATAATATAAGTATATATGTGTATATCTTACAAAACCAATTTCCAAGATGCTTCTTATCTTGGGGGAGGTCATTTTCATATTTTCATGGGACATATCTTGGGTCAACAATTCAAAACAGATTGACTTTCTCATATGTATCAGTACCATATTAACTAGTTATTACGCATAAAAAATAACTTCATCAATGATTTCTACACACTCGTTTTTTCTTTTTTATCCCCATCTCTTGTTATGTCACTTGATTGTCTATTGCATTATTAAATGCAAATGCTAGAGAGTGCAAAGGTAGAAGCTCACCCCTTATAATTGTTTGACAGGTGTTGAACCAAACTTGAAAAGTAGTCGAATTTCACGATAAGTCTAAAGAAACTTATGTGACTTAAATAAGTTAGTTTATTTCGTACCTGATGCAGAGTTATTTTTCTATCGGACTCAGGATCCAAAGCGTGACAGACAACATGCATAAGCCCGCATAAAGGGTTGAAGGAGAAATTCCTCAGTGTGCCGGAACACAGTTTGATACACCTAGTATCAAAATACAATTAGTAAAAAAAAATTTCTAAATTTTTAACCAATTATATTATTATATTTGTTGTACTTGGGTGTGTCCACGTTGAAATTAGACATGCTCATTAACCATGGTCCATGCCCCACGTTCATACCAAGTTCATTCAAATGTGTCTCTCCCAAGAAAGAGGGGTAGATTCAACGTCAAACATAACATCTTCCAATAGCAATGTTCAAAGTAAAAAACTCCATTGCTGGTTTCCGCTGGTCTTAGGTCCCTATAGAAGCTAACTAGGCTGCTATGAGGAGGATGCACTTGGACAATTGGATTCAATGTAATCGCCCTTGGTTTCTGGGCAGACTTTTCCTTTTTCGCCGCTTTTGCCATGAATGGCTTGCATTTGTAGCTTTTTTATGTTCGCTTTGGCTTCGTGCCTCCCTTGTTCCAGTGTGTCGAAATTATGATATGGTACATTAAATATTATAATATAAATAATTGAATATTTTAAAAAATTTAACAATTTATATTATGACATTTAATCATAACTCACTTAATTTAGTGAGTTGTGTTACAAGCACATTAAAAAATTGGGTAAATGACAAAAAACTACCTCAACTATTGGTGTCGCGACACTTTCATACCTCATCTTTAAAACGTGACAACGTCATACCTCATCTTTCGAATTTGGTCCAATGTTATACCTCCGTTAGCCTGGCCGTTAATTTGTCAGTTAAATGCTGACGTGGCTGGATTCAGACCCCACTTTCTATTAAAAAAAATAAAAAAAATCATTTAATATATTTTAAATATTAAAATAACAAAAAAAAATTTAAAAAACCAAAAGCAAAAAATCAAAACCTTTCGTCCCTTCCCCCCCCCCCACCCCACTCTCTCTCCTCACCCATCTTCATCTTCTTCCCTTCTTCCCCCTACTTGCAACCCAAAAAAAAGAGAGAAAAAAAAAAACAATTTGTCTTCCCCACCGCGCCCACCCTCAGTTTGTCTTCCCCCTCCCCACCCCACCACCCCTCCCCCCCCCCCCCCCCCCCCAAAAAAACCCCTCTTCTCCCCCACCTGTAACCCAGAAAAAAAAAAAAAAAACCAGAAAAAAACTCAGATCCCGTCTACCCCAGCGAAGGTGAACTGGGTAGAAGAGAGGAGAGGATGAGGGGAAGGGGAAGGGGAAGTTTGGGCTTTTTTTTTCTTTATTTTTTCGGGAAAAGCGGAAGGGACGAAGATGGGGGGAGAAGAGGGAGAGATAGGGAGGGGAGGGGGGAAGGGACGAAGAGGTTTTGGCCTTTCTTTTTTATTTGTTTATTTTTTTGCCTTCTGGGTTGCAGGGGAAGGGATGAAGATGGGGGGAGATGAGGGAGAGACAGGGAGGGGAGGGGGAAGTGACGAACATTTTTTTTTTTTTTTTTTTGCCTTCTGGGTTGCAGGGGAAAAAGGGAAGGGATGAAGATGGGGGGATAAGAGGGAGAGACGGGGAGGGGAGTGGGGAAGGGACGAACAGGTTTGTTTGTTTTTTTTTTTTTTTTTTTTTTTTTTTTGCCTTCTGGGTTGCAGGGGAAAAGGGGAAGGGATGGAGATAGGGGGAGAAGAGAGACAGGGAAGGGGGTGGAAAAGGGACGAACAGGGTTTTTTTATTTATTTTTATTTTTACTTTTCTTTATTATTTTAATATTAAAAAAATATATTAAATGATATTTTTTAAGTTTTTTAATATTTTATTAATTTTTTAATGAAAAGTGAGGCTGGATCAAGCCACGTCAGCATTTAACTGACAAATTAATGGCCAGGTTAACGGAAGGTATAACATTGGACCAAATTCGAAAGATGAGGTATGACATTGTCACGTTTTAAAGATGAGGTATGAAAGTGTCGTGACCCCAATAGTTGAGGTAATTTTTTGTAATTTATCCTAAAAAATTAGTCGCTCCTTTGGTGGGGTACGGTTACAAATAAGAATTTCTCTAAAAGTTATAATAATTATAACCGTTGAATAAAATTTGAACGGCCCGATAAACTTGATCAGGAAGATCCTCTCCATCTGCTCAGGAGAGGATCGGGTTTTGCCCCTTTTCGCCATGATATGATGTTTCTTCCAATGTAATATACTTTCTGGTCTTAGTACGGGAATTGTTTACATTCAAATTTTTGGATTGTTTCCAACTTTCCATAATGGTTCTATCTCTACTCTTCAGATTGATGGGACAATTATCAACAAATATTCATAACTTCTTATAAAAGAATTTTCACACAATATAATAATGAAACATAATGAATTACAAGTGTTTATAAACCAAAGGTAAAAAAAGGATGGAAGAATATTAAATTTCTGAACCCGACTTGCCAATTAACATCGGCTATGCACTTAAGGTTATGAGTTCGATTTCTCATCTCAATATAAAATTTTCAAACACAAACTTTATTTGTGTATTCAATGTGATACATCATCAGTAATAAGTTACCAAACTTCATTTGCTTAGGTCATGTACGTACGCATGTATAAAACATTAAAAACCGAAGTGAAGTTGGAAACTTATCACCGATCCTGTGTCACGTCTAGTACTGTATGTAAAGAAACAGTTAGGTCAAGTGAAAACAATTTAATATTCTACATAATCTCCCAATTAAAAAAAGGAAGAAGCAGGCAAAAAAACATTAAGGAGATTTTCTTAAGTGAAACTAGACTCTCTGCCACCTAAATAAGACTGTTTATAAACTCTTTATTGTACTATAGTTTAAAGTTAATTAAAGAAGAAGAATAAAGAAGTGTCCGGTACCATTCTTTGCAAATTATTAGAGATGGCAAAGAAAAGCAATGATTGAAGGAGGAGGATTGTTTGCCCTCCTCTTTTTCGTGTCCTCCTGTTTTGTGTGGTCACGGTTCAGTTACGTCAACATTTTATATATTTTTTTATAGAGATAATAAGACAAAAATAAATAGTAATATAAAATATTGACGTGACTTAACCGTGACCATACAAACATGAGAGCACAGAAAAGAGGAGGGCAGACAACCTCCTCCATGATTGAATTATTAAAGTTAAATGGGTCCTAAAATGATTGCGAATCATGTCAACGTAGCATGAAATGAGTCAGGCACTTTCTAGCACAAGCTTTTTTCTATTACGTTAAATATCTTTATAGAAATTTTAAGAATACCGTCTTAAAAGTGGAACTATCTATAATTATTTGTTATTTTGTGTTTCTTGTGCAATTTTTATAATGTTAACACGAAAATTAACATTAAACTGTAAAGTGATAGAATCTCTAAAAGGTCAAACTTTGAAGAGTTCTCTTAGCATTTCTCTATCTTTATTGACCAACTTAGAGAGACCAAGGAGGTTTTGAGAGCTCCATTTTTGTTGGGTATATATATATGTGTGTGTGTGTACACTAGCCTCTTGCCACACACGTGTGTGTATATATATATATATATATGTGTGTATATACTAGCCTCTTGCCACACGCATACGCATGTGGCAATTGACCTTTTTATATTAGATTATGTCTTTTAATTTTTTTAAATAATTATTTTATATTTTTATTAAAAAATTATTTAGAAAAAATAAAAGAAGCAAAACCATGAAACCACCCACTAACATGGGAGCTTTTTTTAATTAAAGTTTTAAATTTAAAATTCATTCAAAATTAAAATGTAGTGAATTACTTTAAATTCTTATGGTTCAATTGTAATTTTTAGAATTCTTAAGACAATTTTTGGTATTTTGAATGTTTCACATTTTTCTCCTTCTCACTATATATATATATATATATATATATATATATATATATATATATATATATATATATCTGATATAGTAATATTGGACGAGAAGATTTGATCAAGATTCAAGACCCCATGTGATGTTTGCTTGTCGTCCTACTCAATTTACCCGACCACAAAAAGGGCACTCTGCACACCCCAATAATTTATGGAAAAACTTAATGTGAATCTAATTTTGAGAGTCATTTTTGAGATGAGTCCAATTATATTTCATGTCAGTTTTGTTTCTTCTTCATTTTTCATACCAATTTACTCCTAAAATTACTTATAAATAATCAACATTATCCCTTGATTTTAGGATTAGTATTTGTAATAAGTTTTACCTATTTGAGGTTTAAAAGAATAGAATTCCCTTAATGATAGGATAATTATTGGAATAAAATTACTTCCTATATATCTCCAAGTGAGGATACGCATTTTTATTTCTTCTTCATTTATCTATTCTTTCTTTTTAGTTTGTTATCTAAAATATTTTTCTTAGTTAGGATTTATCATTTGCCTTGCGAATCTTCTTCTTCTTTATCATTGTTCAGTTTTCCTCTTCTCTTATTGGGCTTCCACTATATATGAAATTTGATTCTTTTTTTTTTTTATCAAAGAATGGAGGTTGGTTGGCTTCTTTCATCAAATTGCTTGTTGTGTTCAAATTAGTTAATTTGGTGGTCAAAGTTGGATCTTCATTTGAGTTGTATTTTTACTCAAATTAATTGATTTCATGGCTGATATTAATCTACTTGTATCACAAGATATTGTTATATAACCTACCTCTATTATGGGTAGATTGTATTTCTCTATTTTATTATATGTTTTCCTATATTGCATAGTAATTTATCTGCTTATAGGTAGGTAAATTGTGTATTTGTACCTTTCAGTTTGTTTATCTACCTATTGATTAGATATATTTTCTTATTTGATATCTTACTTATAGGTATATCTACATTTATGTATTAGTACATTTTAATTAGGTTGTATATTTTTGCAACTTAATCTATGATAAAAATATTTTATTTATTAAAATGTAAAGAATTGAAACGTTGTTTAAATGTTTAGTAGATTGCAGATGTTTAAATATTCAAAATTTAAAAACAAAGGGTAAAATAGGTTTGAAAAATAGTTAAGTGGGCCTAAAAATTGGACTAAAGCCAATAGTACGTCAATTTTTTAGACCTATATCTTAATGCCCCATAATTTATCGAGAGTTTAAATCTTTTGCACTTATTTGTGTGTAACTCCTCTTATTAATTGACACGTATTAATAAACTTAATTCTTTTTAACTTTGTGGTCATAAACTAAAATGTGTCAATTAACAATAGAGGTCACAGAGAGACCATATACACAAAAAATCAAATCAAAATCGTTTCATTTTCGTATAAGTTTTCATTGTTTGGGGGAAGTATTGTGTTTAGATGACTAGCCTTGGAAGTATTATATAAACTCATTGAAGAATCTCCGAAAGAGTTGGTAGGCAAGTATATTAAGAGAAGCCTCGCTTGTGGACCCTAATGTACAAGGCTACAAAATAGATACAGAGAGAAGAGAGGGAGCTTCTGCTTGCTTGGTGTTTTGAATATATACATACATATTTTCTTATAACCTGGGTTCTGGTTATTGATAGATCAATGTTGTCAACTGAACTGTCTTCTGTTTATCAAAGTTTCTGCGATGGAGCCGGCGTTCTCGGTAACCTTCTTCATTTCTGCATAATATAATCTCTTTCTTTATGCTTCTTCCATTATATGCTTTAGTTAGATGCAGATTTCGGCTTGTCATGAAGCGCAGCTATGAATTCTTTTGAATGACTTTGTAACATATATTCGTGGATCGAAAACTTTACCTTGATTGAATTCTTAGTTTAATGAAGAATTCATATGCCGTATGGTTTTGCTTAGTAATTTTGGAATCTGAATAGAAAATTCATATACCTTGCAGAACCGAAATGTCTCTGGTTGCAGGATATATTTATATGTTGTTTCAGATGCCTTATATGTAGACCGTGTCAATGGATCGGATTTTGATCTGAATCCTATGCAGTTAAGAGAGTATCAACTTTTTATCTCAATTTCATGATCCGAATCAAATAACAAGTTGGCTTAACAAATCAATATGGATTACTACAACCAGAAAAATTCTGCCAATTCACAAACAAGATGGTAGTTGTGCAAGAAACATTCTAACACCCATCTCTGTCAACTGCAGGGAATATCTTTGCATTTGGATTGTATCTCTCACCACTGTAAGTTGCTCAACAATATTTTGCCAAAATGGAGATTTATGAAATTTTTCGCTTCGCGCACGGAATTATATTCAAGGTTTTGTACTTTTCCACTGATTGTTAATCTTTGATGTTCTAATTCCAGGTCAACATTTAACAGAATTATCAGAAACAGATCAACAGAACAATTTTCTGGAATGCCTTACATATATGGACTTTTGAATTGCTTGATATGTTGCTGGTATGGAATGCCTATAGTGAAGAGTGGCATTATACTGGTGGCTACAGTCAATTCAGTTGGGACTGTTTTCCAGTTAGTCTACTTGAGCATTTTCATTTCTTACGCCGAAAGAGCGGTTAAGGTAACCGTACCTTCATATTTCCTTATTAAAATACCTTTTACGTTTGCATTAGTGACTGTGTGTTGTTCTTTAAAATGTTTATTGCAGATGAGGATGTTGGCATTGTTAATCGCAGTTTTCGTTCTATTTGTGTCCATTGTCCTTGTCAGTTTAAGTCTTTTCGACTACAATGGGAGGCAATTATTCGTTGGATACTTGAGTATTGCTTCACTTATTTTCATGTATGGTTCGCCATTGATTGTCATAGTAAGTTTGTGCCGGATGATCCTCAATCAGATTGCTATTAGACGGTTGAATTTGTCCTCACTCATGTGGTTTCACACATACCCTTTTTTCAGGATTTGGTGATCAAAACAAAAAGCGTTGAGTTCATGCCATTTAATCTTTCTTTTGCAACTTTCTTAGTGAGTTTCTCCTTCACTACCTATGGAGTGTTCAAGATGGACCCTTTTCTCTATGTAAGTACTATGTTTCCTTCAATCCAAAATTCCAGCAGCTATATAATCTCAACCATCGTAGCACCTATTCGTCAGTCTCATTTCTTGGTCTAAATTGCATCCTAAAACATAGTTGAATCTCATTCACATCAAGCACCAATCAACCACATCACACTTGCATTACATAACTATTACGTTTATTTCTTGAATATTTTGGATGCAGATGCCAAATGGTATTGGAACCATGTTAGCCCTTGTACAGTTGGTTCTGTACTGCCGCTACAAAAATCCATCTGAAGAAGACGCGGAAGAAGAAGAAGAACCATTGCTAGCTACACATCCGTGACCGAATTTCCTTTGGAGAAACGCTTGGCCTTCAGTACAAAATGTACTTTGGAGAAATACATCAATTTCTTCAAACTATACGCCGTTGAATATAAATTGTTACATTGAGAGAAGAATATCAGATTTTGAAGGAATGTTTCTCATAAGGATGCAAATCCTTTTAATTCTTAATTTCTTAGTGTGTAATACGTTATTTAAATATTTACCAAAGTTACTGCCTTCTTTTTTCTTGTCAAAGCGACATTTCCTTAGAGCATACCTGGAAAATGAGGGTTCTCCTTCTGCTTAATAGACAATAGCAAGAATAGGCATCATGTACAGAGATATATATATTTTTTCAAATGGAGAAATATTAAGTGAGATTAGCTCTTCAGCAATGGTCGTATGCGAGACACCTATTCTCCTGTGAAGAGGTGAAGACCATTACACCCAGGAAGCACCTACCACTTCCCTCGTATACCAAAATTATTGATAAAAATGAAAGTAAATGAAAAACATGCAGGCGGTGGACTATGCCAAGATCCGCAAGTACAAAAATTGCTAACGAAATGTCATGAGCATGAGCAGAGGCTACGAAATCTGAAATTATATACCACTAATAATAAGCATAATTATTTGCCTCAAATGAAGCTAAAGCATTTGTAACATGGTTTCCTTCTCTATAAAAATGTGTACACATATATCGCATTCGACAAGGTCGCCATATATATACTGAGAAGTAAATCTTGTGTAACACTGGTATGTTAGGTAAGAGAATATCCAACCGGCTTCGTAAATGAGCTCTCAAATAGAATTTAGGAATTTATTTCAAAAGAAAATCAACTGCTAAAATGAATGCATAACGACTATTTTGAAGTTTTTTCAATGAAACATGCACCAGTATCAATTTGGAATGGCCATGTGAACTCATCACTGATCATGGCGGATGGCTCGTAACGTTTTATGGCTTGGCATATATTCGTTTGCATCTGCAACTGGCAAATGTTTTGACCGTCTTGTTTCAATGAATATATACATTTTCACGTGCTTATTCCATGCCATTCTTAATTCGGTTGATTCCAATTCCTAATCACTCAATAGTTGATGCACACAAAAACGAAAAGTAGATGAATATATAAATACGCACTATAATATTTTAAGTAATCATGTTTTAAATTATAAGTAAGGCAACCCAATTCTTCACGAGAAAGGAAAGAAAAAAAAAGCACATAAATAAACAAATCAAAGACAAGACATCAAATACAAAATATATATTATTCAATCATTTTCTTTTTTTACATATTTAAAAAGCACGTAATGTGAGAAGCAAAAAAATATGAGGAAGAAAAGAAAAAATAGTTTATAGAAAAATCTAAACGGCTTAGAATCCAAGACAAGTTTACAAATAATATTCACTCTTAAAGTGTACTTAAGATACATTTAAAGCATCTCCAATAATGTATGTTTCTTATACTTATGAAATGAAGAAATACATGATCACTTTTTTGAGCGATAATAACCACTATACTTTTAAATATAGAGATTGTGCTTCCTTGGATATAGATAAATATATGAATGGTGTACAATGCCTCTATGGATTTATCAATGTTGATGAGCAAATAATCAAACCAACCACAATGAAAATACCAAAACACCAAGCAAAATCAAGCACAGACAAGAACACAAGTTTCATATATAGTGGTTTGGTCAATGTCCATTTCGTTGAGAGTATGAATTTCACATTGAGAAAAGAAATGACTTTGCATGTGTTTATAAGTAGTTGAGTTATTCCTTATATTGCCAATTGGTTTATGGTCATGGTAAACTTAAAAATTCATCACGCATAAAGAATGTGTTAACAGTATGAATCTTATATCCTGACGGCAAATATTGCGACACCTTAAATGAGGGCCAATTTCACAACAAATGCAAACCATATTTCTTTAACATGAGGTTTAATTTGGGACCATTGTTACTTGTAATTAGTAATAAAAGTACAGCTAGCTCACTCTTTTTCTCTCAAGTAAATTGAGGTACTAATTAAGATGAGGAGGAGGAGGTCTTGAGAGATCCATTTTTGTTTTCATATACATATTTTTCATGTGTGAACACTTAATATGATCGGAGTTTGTGTATAAAATTATCAAAATAAAGTTTGATGAAGACATCCATTGTATTGTTCGTTGTCCCAATCAAATTAACCTTACCCAAAAAATAAAAAATGACAATAAAAAATCAGGTGATGCTATCCACACACTCATTTTTATTTTTCACATACTCCTTGTTAACATCTGTCATTTGTTCTTCATCAATTTATTCGACTGGACGGCCCAAAATTGAAAAAGTGTGAAAAATAAAAAAAACTGTGTGGATAGCACGACTCTTAATAACCTTATGCATATTCCAATATTCGATGGTATATTTATTAATTTAAAAGATGATATATGAATTGAAATACACACACACAATATATATATATATATATATATATATATATATATATATATAATATAACACGTGATAATAATCAATACAACCTATGTAAAAGTGGCTAACAGGTTCCAAATAATTTGCATGGTCCAAAATCTATAAAAATCTCAACCAATTGATGAGTGACAGTGAGGGATGAATCCACTTGAAGTCTATCTAAGCCACAAAATCGTATGCGGTCTAGCATTTTCCTGGGCAGCCTGTATCACATATCTATTTAGTTTTATTACAATGATGTAGGAGTTAACCTGAATGATATAGCTGTATTGTGTGGTTAAACCGTCATAAAATCATTGTAAATACCCTATTATTTGTTCAATATATAAATGTATGGATTATAGTTGGAGTACTAACGGTTCCCAATTTCCCATCATAATATCATATACTTGGAGCCCTATCATGGCTTAGTTAGAAGTTTAAATAATCTGATATCATTAGTTTAACAAAAACTTTCTGTGGTCCGGGGTCCTATGTAACAAGTACATATTTTAAGAAAAATCCTTCCCGTTTGGACCATTAATATACAAAGTTACAAGAGAGGGAGAGAGAGGGAGAGAGAGAGAGAGAGAGAGCTTCTGTTTGGTGTGGAGTAGCTGTGAGTAAAGTTGAATACATACATTTGTTGAGCAGTTGTTTTGATAATTGATATAGATCGATGTTGCCGACTGGACTGTTTTCTGTTTATTTGGGCTGGAGTACTGCAGCCGGCATTGCAGGTACCCTTCTTTATCTTAACACCATATCTGCTTCATTACGCTTCTTCCATTTTTTTATCAAAAGCGGGGGAATTGAACTTCGGACCTTGGGTGCAAGGATAAATTCATAGTTTATGTTTTTTTTAAGGAAGCAAAACCATGAATTCTGTTGAGTGACTTTATGAGATATTGTTGTGGTGATTGAAGGTTTTTGGAATGTTGATTTATAAAGAAAAGCATATGTTGTTCAAGATGCATATGTGAGGTTCGGCTGGTTAACCAGGGCAATATGCTCACCTCTTTTACCCATGTTTGAATCCCCTTCTCCGTAGATAGAGTTAATTTAGAATATCGCCTTGTCGAAAAGATGCATAAGAATCAGTTGGAAATATATGTCTATGCAGTTTTGGAATCTAGAAAAAGGAAAGAATGTCTCAGATTGCCAGTTTTAACACATATCTTTGTCAATTGCAGGGAATGTCTTTGCCTTTGTGTTGTTTGTGTCACCAATGTAAGTTATGTAAAAAGTTCACGAAAAAATGGAGAATAATGAAATTTTGCTCTTTGTTCTGATCACACAGACATATTTTGTTTTCCAGAACAACATTTAAGAGAATTGTCAAAACTAAGTCAACAGAACAATTCTCTGGATTGCCTTACATATATGCACTTTTGAACTGCTTGATATGCTCCTGGTATGGCATGCCTGTTGTGAAAACTGGGATTATACTGGTGGCTACAGTCAATTCAATCGGGGCGGTTTTCCAGTTAGTCTACTTAAGCATTTTCATTAGGCACGCCGAAAGAGAGATCAAGGTGATATTCTTCCCCAAATCTACCTCCTCGTGTAAACAGCCAAAGCCAATGCCTATTAGAACATTGCATGACTGTTCTTGAAATTTCTTTTTGCAGCTGAAGATGATGGGATTGATAGCGGCAGTTATTGTTGTCTTTGCGTTCGTTGTCTTTGTGAGCTTGGGACTCTTAGACTACGATGAGAGGCAAACGTTCATCGGATACCTGAGTGTTGCTTCGCTCATCTCAATGTTTGCTTCGCCGCTGTTTATCATAGTATGTTTGCGTGTTAAATTTTTCGCTCACAGGTTTTGGACAGCGCAATTTATCCTCACACATATGGTTCCGCGTGCACCCTTTTTCAGAAATTGGTGATCAAAACAAGGAGTGTCGAGTTCATGCCATTTAATCTCTCTCTCGCGACGTTTTTGATGAGTCTCTCTTTCTCTGCTTATGGAGTGCTCAAGGAAGACCCTTTCCTCTATGTAAGTGTTCTGTTTTCTGCAGCAAGATGTTAACGTGCCAAACCCGAATTTCGGAACTTGTGTTGATCCTCTTCAAATTACATTTGGATGCAGATCCCAAATGGCATTGGAACAATTTTAGGGCTTGTCCAGTTATCTTTGTACTCCTACTACAGCAAAATATCCGAAGATGACTCAAGAGAACCATTGATAGTTTCATACGCCTGACGAACATGTTGGCATCCTTAATACTTTGAGAAGTGAAAATTTCTTTCAGCTGCCAAGAGGAAAGCATCGCATTATGGTTGCGTAGGATCGCCTGAAAGTCTTTGATTTTGTCTGTATAATTAAGGGTTAGGTTGGTATTGTTGTGCCTTGAAAAAAAGCTGCTTCTTCTGTGCTGTGAGAATAAGCAGCTGTGGAATAAAGTAGCAAAGTGTTTTGTAAACTTTTTTGTAAAAGTGATTTTGAAAAAAAAAACAGTATCATAGTGTTTGGTAAACTTTTATGTAAAACAGATGTGAAAAAAAACCGATTATTCAAAACTGAGTTTTGCAGCTTCCTGTTTTTGGCTTTTTTCACTCAAAACTGTGAAAAAAAAATGAAGCTGAATGTTTACCAAACACAAAAAAATTACCAACTTTTTTTTTCAGAATCACCTCAGTACTAAACTAGGACTAAATCTATATAAACTTGTTGGCCTTAATACGATGAGAAGTACTCTAAAAAGTGTTACAGTGAGAGAGCAGTGTATCAGATTTTGTATGAGTTTTACAGGGTGGAAACTAAGTAAATAGAAAAAGGTAAAATTTCTATTTAATTAGATATGTTTAACTACTAAACAATACAAGATCAACATGAAATGTAACGATATTTTGAGTTGTTTACTAGCAAACTCCTAATAAAAATAAACAAAAAAGCGTTTCGAATTTGCAGAAAGTTTTGTTTATAAAGTCACTCAGACTTTGAAGACTAAGGGGCATATGTGTTAACTGCTTGCTAATAACAGAAAATGTAGTTTGAAGATCCAAATCATCCGACCACCACTGCGTTAACCTGTAAAACACCATAAGACTAGAAATTAAAGTAACCAAACTCGAAACCTTGGGATTCGATTCCATCCAATGTAACAAAAAAACAACACAAAAATTAAGGCCTCTAAATTGTACGTTCCTTTGTATCATACACCAACAAATATAACTAAAAAATTATCCGAACCTATGCAATAGAAAGGTTTAGGGCTCAGGTTTTGCAAAAGCCCAACTTTGATAAAACACAGAAGGTAGCCCAACCCGTTTCCAAAATAAGAACAGTTATAGCCGAACAAAAGCCCATCCCATTAAAGTATAAAAACCAACGTATACAGCTCCGAAGCCCTCTAGGGTTCTTGTAACAAGTTTCAGCTTCTCATTTCTGTATCGACGCCGCGGCAAATCCACCATGGTATCACTCTCTCTCTCTCTCTCTCTCTCTCTCCCCCTTCTTCTTCTTCTCTCCCACAGATATACGTGCAACTTGGTTCTCTTAGTTCTGTGTTTTGGATCTGTTTATGCAATAATTACTGATAAATTTAATAGTGAATTTGATCTGTTTATGCAATAATTACTGATAAATTTAATAGTGAATTTGATCTGTTTATGCAATAATTACTGATAAATTTAATAGTGAATTTGATTCGAAGGGACTGTAGCAATTTCGTGTTATGTTTCAGCTTCTTTCAGCTTAAATATAAGATTAAATCATTTATCTTTGGGTTGAAGCTTATGGGTTTAATCTGATTTTGTTGATAGTTTAGGGCTTTGCTGTTGTTTTGCAATTTTGTTCTTATGATTCATACTTTTATGTCAGATTGCACAACCGATTGCTGATTGTTTTCAATTTTGCTTTGTTGTTTGATTTGTTTGAAACCTCACTGGAACCGGGTTTTAATCGGATTTTAAATCGTTTTCTATTCTGATGTTCTGTTCGATTTCTTTTAGAAGTTTAAAGATTACATATTTTACTGTTTGATTTGATTGAAACTTACTGTATCTGGGTTTTGATCAGATTTCGTAATCCGTTTTTTATCTTGCTTTTTGGCTTGATTCGTTTGCATATGGATCGTAACCCATGTTGTAATTTTTCAGGTGAACGTTCCCAAGACAAAGAAGACCTACTGCAAGAGCAAGGAGTGCAAGAAGCACACCTTGCACAAAGTCACACAATACAAGAAGGGCAAGGATAGTCTTGCTGCTCAGGGAAAGCGTCGTTACGATCGCAAGCAGTCTGGTTATGGTGGACAGACAAAACCGGTCTTCCACAAGAAGGTATACAACAGCTTAATTCATCCCTCGGTTGTTTTTTGATTTCAAATTTGTTGCATCGTTAACTTTGACGTTGATAAACAGGCAAAAACTACCAAGAAGATTGTGCTGAGGCTCCAATGCCAGGGTTGCAAGCATGTATCCCAGCACCCGATCAAGGTTAGTGTTATGGTGCAAATTGCTCCATTTGGTGTCTGCCTGAGATTATCGATAATATCTAACGCCCACTGGTTTTTTCTGCAGAGGTGCAAGCACTTTGAAATTGGTGGAGACAAGAAGGGGAAGGGAACGTCTCTGTTTTAAATGCTTTGTTTTGGCTGTACTGTTATGTTACTAATGTTGTTGAAGCTTCAAGGCAAATATGGATGAATTGTTTCAAGTTTTTGTTAGTTTTACGTTAAAACGTTGATGCGTTTGTGACACTAATTTTAACTATCAGTTGAGATTGAGATTAGAGTACCAATGCAGCCTTCGCCTTGATTTAGAAGTTGCTCTTCTGTTACCTTCTTGTTTTCTCGACCAATATAAATTATAAATTATGGTGTATGTTCATCATGTATTTAACCTAATTCAAGTTAACTTTCATGTGAATTGTTATTTTTTCAATGTTAAAAAATAGTTAACCAAACCTAAATGAAATGACACATAATGGTAGATACGCTCTTCAAGCACGAAATGCACGTCATGGTGGAAAAGTATGGTTACGCATATTTCCAAACAAACTTATTACAGTAAGACCGGGAAAAAGATTTTTTGAATATTGAGTAGCTGTCACTAAACCCGACAGAATAATGATTAAGTGTAGAATGAGCATACACTATAATTTGTAGTGGTGAAAAAAAATACTCCCGACTCACATATGTTAATCAGTCTTACTTCTATTAAAGAAATAATAGTGATAAGTGTCTTTTTCTTAACTTTTTTTTAACTGAATGCTAATAAATTTAACAAGGAAATATGAACAACAAATAACAACTATTGCAACTTGCAATTTCCCAATCCAAGAGAAGAAATGAAACTTCGATTCCAACAGAAACTAGGAAAGTCAAAGGGCAAAGCGGTAAATTCACAAAAGGGGAAGGGTGAATCTAATAATATCGCGCAGAAAGATCCCATGATCCCTATCCAATCAGAGTCTGCGAGTATTTAAAATTTAAAAAATATAACTATAAATCCTAGCTGTATCGTGAGATCGCCCTAACCCCTCACCCTCTCCCTCCCTCCCTCCTCCTTCTCACGCCTCCTCTCACTGTAAAACCCTAGTCCCGCATCCGCGAGGGGGCTATTCTGCCCTCTCGCTCCCGCCGCGACGCACGATCTCTCGGTTGTTTTGCTTTCTGCTTTCGATTCGATTCAGGTGAGTTCTCCACTTCTCCTTCGATCCTTGGCCTCATGATTTCCCAATTTGTTTAATTGGTCGTTGTTTTGATCTGGGTTTTCTTCCTTGTTACTTTGAGTTTCTGGGTTTTTCTTTTTTCCGGTGGTGTGATGAATTTGTATGGGGTTTTAGTAATTACGTTGTATTTGGGGTCAAATTGCGTTACTATGTCAATGGCGTGATTTTCGCACTCGTATAGGTCGGAAGTCAACAAATTTGAGTTGGGTTTGATGCTTGGTTAATTTGTGTTGAAGTTCCGTAAATTACTTTTATTTAGTAATTTGGATACGACCCTTGATTGTAGTTAGTGAATTCCATAAGTTTGAGAACTTCAATTGAAAGTTTATGGAAAAAGGTGGAGGGGTTTATCTAAATACCAAGTGTTCCTGTTTTCTTTACACTTTTACAGTATACTATTAACTGTTAAGTAGTGCACTTGTTACATTCGTAAAATATTCGTCGCTTATTTTCTGCAGTTTTTTATTTCTGCACAGAGCGGTGATTTTCATGCCTTTATTGTGAGAGGGAACTGGTATTCTTAGTGTTATTTCTTATTAGGAGGCCATACAAATTTGTCTAAGAACTTGAAGTTTGGGTTTTCTTGAGAGTTCACGTAGTTCTTACGATGATTGCCACCAAAACCATGCTGTCGAGCAACAAGCTGAAGATTAAATTTGCCTGCAAAAGAATTGAAGCTGATCCTGGAAAAAAATTCGAAGCTGATACTAATTGTTCTAGGAGTTACTCGTGTGACTATGGGCATCAAGCCTCAATCAGGGAGGTCAGTGCAATGGCGAAATCTTCACTTCCAGGTTCTAAGAAGCGTGGATCCTCAGGTGATCTTGATGGTCAGAAAGAGAAGAAGAGGAAGATTGATCGTAGTGTGAAGGTGCAATGCTTGACGATCCTCAAAACACTGATGAGTAAAAAGGAAAGCTGGCCTTTCAATGAACCGGTTGATCCTGTGAAGCTGAGAATCCCAGATTACTTTCGCATCATCTCTCATCCCATGGATTTGGGCACGGTAAAATCAAAGCTGCAGAAAGATTTGTACTTCAGCGCTGAAGAGTTTGCAGCCGATGTCAGGCTGACTTTTTCTAATGCCATGCTCTATAATCCTCCTGGCAATCCTTTTCATCATCTGGCAGAAAACCTGAATAGTTTTTTTGAGATGAGATGGGGTCTTTTAGATGAGAAGTTGAGTCATGGAAGCTCCAAGGTTGAATCAGAGAATCCATCGAGTGGGCAAATTAAGAAAGTAACTTGTGCTAGACAGAATCCAGGCAACTCTCCTCCCTTGCAAAATAGTTCGGGGAGCAAGAGGCCTATTTCTGGCGAAGAGAAGGTCAGAGTCCCTGTTGGTGCAACTGATGCTGAGGTAAGTGATCGTCATGAAATTGTGATTTTTGATGTTTACAATAATGTGTACTGGATTGCTTCAAAAACAAATAAAATTTGGAGTTTTAAGCCTGTCAGCTAATAGATGGTGGCTTGAATGCTGTATACACTTTTGTTCTATTATTTAAAAAGCTGACGCTGTTGAAGATCATTTTCCTTTTCTACCTGAGTAATGTATGTATATTTTGTTTATAGGCAGAGCTTTCTAAAACAGCTCAGAATTCTAATCCCAAATTGTCATCAAAGAACTTAAATAGAAGCACCGATAGTGCCTGTAAACAAGCTTCAGGCTCTATTAATGCAAAGCAGCCATCAAGCCTGGTTTGTTTAAAATGTGGCTCGCGTGGCAACATTTCATGTCAATGCAGGCGTCCTAGTGACTCAACCCATAAGTCCTTTAATGGTTAGATTATCTTTTCATTTGCTGCAACTTTCCTGTTATATAGTATATGGTTGAACAATGGATTTATTTCTCTCTCGTCTGGTTCAGACAAATCTTCTGAAAGGTCAATGGGCAGAGAGCATGGTTTGTCTAATTCTAATGTACCCAGACTGGTATGTATGACGATGCTTCTGTTACTGTTGACATTTCTCATGAGGACTTTTATGTTTCTTAGCGATAATTGGAGCTTTTATTCAATTGTAGGATTGTCAAACAAAAAGCTTATCAACATCTCAGACAAGCAAATCAGATCAGACGAGCAAATCAGATCCAGAATCTGATGGTGAGATGACGCGGCATATTAAGATATTTAGCCACTTAGTTATTTTTAGTGATCTGATCCAGAATGATGTTGCAAATTATATAAAGGGGCTGTAAGTGCTTTGGATGGTGAAAACATATGTTCCAGTTCTCAGCTTACAACTCCAGTATTGGATGCTGCTTCTGGAGAAGGTCAGTTTATTCACCAGCAATGCCAAACTTAAGTATGACCGATGGCTACGTAGCTTGGCATATTTGAACTTACTAATTTGGTGGTCGTACTCATTTCATTCAGGATGGAGCACTTCTCTTTTCGATGTTGAACTGTCACCAAAAAGGGCTCTTCGTGCTGCAATGCTAAAGAGGCGCTTTGCGGACACTATTTGGAAAGCTCAACAGCAGAAACTCCTAGATCATGTAAGCTTCTGTTTTTACTTTTAGCAAGATCATGTAAAGCTTGTTGGATACTGTGTTAGAACATTTTCACATGATTATTTGATAGCTTTTAGCATTTGGGTTTGCTTATCCAGTGTTTCCTCCTTATATCCAGGGTGATAGAAGTGATCCACTTAAGATGCAGCAAGAAAGGGCTAGACTGGAGAGGAAGCAGCGTGAAGGTAAATAACTTGTTTTTTGCCGAAAATAATCTAGTTTTGATTTTCTAGCGATGCTACTTTTGTTTCTTCCTCTAGTGTATTTCATCATTTTGGGTTGGGAGATTATTTTATGCAACTCCAGCCAATGGTTATACCATGTTACGTTAGCCTAATGGTATTTTTTTCCTTTCTCGTGACTTGCAATGAGAAAGTGCTCGCTTTCGATATGTTTGTTTACAACCCCCAACTTTAGCCTTTCGCATTGATTGCTTTCTTTCACCTACTCCTAAGCCTGTCTCTGTAGAAAACATTTAATATCTCAATTAGTAACATTCTGTTATTGTTAAATTCATAAGATACTACGGTGCATCAGTCATAGACAAAGATCTCCTTGTTAATCCCGTTGCCACCTGCCTATAATTGACGGTCTTAAGCTTACCTTGAATACAGAGAAAGCAAGGATCGAAGCTGAAATAAGAGCTGCTGAATCTGCCACGCGAATGAGGGCTGAGAATGAGTTGAAGCTGCAGCGGGAAAGCAAAAGAGAACAAGCTCGAATTGCACTCGAGAAGGTTTACTTTTGTTTTAAAGTTTTTACGGGTTCTTGCATGAACGTCGTCTCTTTTTTCGCCTTTGTGGTCTGACTTTAATACAATCCCTTATCCAGATGAGGCAAACAGTTGAGATTGAGACAAGCTTGAAGATCCTGGAGGAACTTGGAAGGTTTGCTGGGTTCTCCGTATCCGCTCCCATTCTCAACTTTAATCGTCGGTCTGGGGCTTTCGGGGGGTCACATCCCCAATCACCTTTGGAGCAGCTAGGTTTATTTCTAAAGCCCGAATATTCAGGAGATGACTACGATGATGATGAATCAACGCTGTACGTGGATGGGGAGGAAGGAGAGATTGTTTAATAGGCGTTGGTTTCCGTCGGTCTGCTATTATTTGTGTGCGCTCTATTTTTCTAACTCGGAATGTTTCATATTAGTCTGCTGAGATGGAAGAGAGACCGATGTAAATAGCTTTCCTGTAGTGGACATGTTGACTGAATACACGTATATGTATGTATGTATGCATGTATATATATATAATTATAGCCACTATTTTAATTTTATGATAGTTATAACAAAATTTGATGTAGAAGTATTAATATATCCTTTATATTAGGTTTCTCACAAAAACCAACACACAACCTTTAAGAAGAGAGGATCCTTACTGGATCCTCTAATCACATTCGTTTATCGTACATCGTGTGGTCAATTTTCGTCATGTATTGTTTATATTAAAATTTTAAATTAAAAAATTTACAATAATTTCTAAACATGCGATGTACGATAAACAAATGTGATTTGAGGATTCCCGAGATTCTCACAAAGAGGATGAGTGTCCTCATTCACCTTCAAAATACTTATCCATCACTATTTTGACTTTCAAAGCTTTGTGTTTTATGGTTATTCATGCATTACTATTCAAAGATTTATTACTTAAAAGAGGTTTTTGTTTTGATTTTGATTTTTTTTTGTCTTTAATTCATGCTTTCATTCTGGTGTAAAGAATCTAAAGATTGCAGACATTTAAAGGTGTAGTTCCAGGTTGTAGACATCCAAAGGTAGTTTAAAAGTTACATATAATAATGAAAACAAAAAGGTAATTGAGATTAATTTCTCAAATTAGCGCCAATTAGTAAAAAATAATGTGGAAATTTGGAAAACTCTCATCATCGTTCAAATCTACAATCTTATAGGTTGTGTTTTGGTTGTTGTAAGAAACCCTAATATAAAAGGTATATTAATACTTTTACATCAATTTTTAGTTATAATTATCATAAAATTAAAGTAGTGGCTATAATTCCATATAGAGTCTTAAATTTGGTTATTTTTCCAAATTTCCCATTTCACTTTGGCTCTGACATTGAAAATTGATAAAAGTTGTTCTAAGTTTGTCCACCGTAAATTATTTTGGTCATTCTCGAGAAAAATCTCTGTTAAATTGTGAGTTTGTCTAATCAACTATTCTATTTGCTTTTCCATTTAGTAAAAAATTTTCGTGAAAAGATCAAAATAATTAACAATAGACACACTTAAAAATCACTTTTATTTATTTTTAGTGTCTGAGATCAGAGAGTTATATCAGTTTCAATATGGGCCACCACCATTTCCACAATCTGAGCTCTGTAGATTGCCAACACGTGTCAACAGCTGATTATCCAACACGTGTCAACCGCTAAAACATGAGTCCCGCGGCGAAACATAAAAAAAGGATCAGAGAATTTTCTTGAGTGTTATCGAAACGCAAGCGTTTCACATTACCCACAAGAAACGTCGAGAGAGAGAGAAAAGAGAGAGCGGAGAAACTCCTCTGCAAACCCTAACAATGGTGGTCGAAGACGCACCCAAGACTTCAGCTTCCGAAGATCAGGCCAAGACCGAGGCGAACCCTATGCCGAAGGAGGACGACGACGAGCCCGAAGAAGGAGAGATCGTCGGCGATCAAGATTCGGCGTCTTCGAATCCGTCGAAAGGAATAGCGCCGCAGTCACACCCTCTGGAGCACTCCTGGACCTTCTGGTTCGATAGCCCCGCCGCCAAGCCCGCCAAGTCCAAGCAGGAGGATTGGGGCAGCTCCATCCGCCCGATCTACACCTTCTCTACCGTCGAGGAGTTCTGGGGGTTAATTTCTTTCATTTCCTCTGTTTTTGGGTTTAGTTTTGTTTCGTTGGTAGGAAAACTGATAGAAGATTGAATCTTTTGCGTTTGTTATGTGCTTGCTGTAGTTTGTGATAAAACAAATTTGGCGATTTTGGTAAAGGAAATGGATTTGGTTTCGTATCGATGTAAACCTAGAAATTGGAAACTATGGAACTCACGGGACTGCTCTGTGATTTAGAGTGATGATTTGCTTCCCCGCCGTTAAAGTTCGAGATTTTGGTTTCTTTTGTTTTCCTACATTTTCTTAGTGCCCCCAATGCTTTCGTTTCTTTTCATATGTTTTCTGTAAATTTGTTACACAGTTCAGTTGGAGATAAATGTTTTGGGGTGTGTGTGTCGATTTCGGTTGCTTGTGTCTCTTCTGTAGTCTTCTTGATTGATTTAGCAACGATGAATGCTGCCAGAATTAATGAGATTGTAAAGTAGTTAGCCTTGAAAATCTTGTGTTGAATCTGGCGTTGCATTTGTTTCTTGATTTCCTGTTGTCCATTTAGTCTTTTTCATGATACTGGGATTTTAGAGGTTCCCCGATTACTCCTGATCTGGATTTATAGAGTCATATTTCATCAGGTTCACTCCTAGTTGATTTGGGAATTGAATGTGTTTTTTTCTACATCCACGTTGATTTCACACGGCTTTGAAATAATTGCTAGAAGCGGTTTCCTTAGATCTTTGGGGTGCTTTGAACTGTATCAGTGTGGATGTTTGCGATCCAAGTAATGTTTTTTAAGCAAGCACAGTAGTATTTCTGTTGTGGGATTTGAGCTAATAAATTGGTTCCTTTTTCATAAAGACACCTAAATCCAAAATGTTATCTAAAAAAACTGTTATGTAATGATAATTACTTGCATGGAACTGCACGAATGATCCAGCGGCTGTGCTTACTGTCTGCCTATGTTCCTCTTTCTTTATAGGGACTCAAATTTGCTCATAATATTTGTTTTGCATTCAGCATTTACAACAATATACGTCATCCGAGCAAGTTGATTGTGGGGACGGATTTCCATTGTTTCAAATACAAAATTGAGCCAAAATGGGAGGATCCTGTTTGTACTGGTGGAGGAAAGTGGACTGTCACTTATCCTAAAGGGAAATCTGATACCTCTTGGTTGTATACGGTATGGTCTATACTGAAAGTGGTATTTGAGGGTGAATTGGTATATGTATATGTGCATGCGTGCGTGCGGGCCTTTAATTGTTGTATTTTCTGGTACTAGTTGCTAGCAATGATAGGAGAACAGTTTGATCATGGAGATGAAATCTGTGGAGCAGTTGTCAATGTCAGAAAAAGCCAAGAAAAAATAGCTATTTGGACCAGGAATGCAGCAAATGAAGCTGCTCAGGTAATTTTTGATTGACTCCCTGTATCTTGTGTATTGCACTAAGGCACGTTACATACATGAAAGCTGAAAATTATAAAACTTCTGTATCATTACGTTAGAATTTCACTGGATCACATTTTTGGGTTTGTTGCTTTAGCAGAAGGAAAGATTTCCTGTTTATTTCTAGCATAGGATTTTTTTTGTTTGTGTTGCTTTAGTCCTCCCAGCTGCAAGGAAGAAAGAAAGAATTATTCATAAAGTTGATCAATTTATGTTTCACCCTGTCCCTAAATCTGTCAAGACCATCGGCGATTCAACTGCTTTCCTCTTTAGTCAAATATATGGTCTCTTATAAAACCAGAAGGTGGCCACTTGGCTGCTAGGGCCAAATGGTTTATAGGAATCTATTTTGTACATAACATAAATTGTTTGAGAATATGGCAGTCAGATTACGTGAACGTATTGTATTTATAGCTATGAGTTGCATTCTGGTAAAGAAAGTTGCAATGATGTCTCATAGCCACTTTCTTGCTGCAGCTGAGTATTGCGAAACAATGGAAGGGGTTTCTGGATTGCAATGAAACTATTGGATTCATATTTCATGTAAGGATGTTGTTCTTACGTATTTTATTCGTTATTCTATTCAGTTTCATGTCATGTCTGGCTCCTCGTAAATAAGTAATACCCTATATGCTCTGGTTTTTGCAGGAGGATGCGAAGAGGCTCGAGAGACAGGCCAAGAATAAATATGTAGCCTGATGTGTATAGTGCTGTTCTTTGGTAGTGCTCAATGCTTTTCAAACTGCAACAGCTTTCTATATTAATAGCACGGGTGCAACAGCTTTCTTTGGTAGTCCTGTTGCTAACGTGAGTGTGGAGTACTAATGCATCATGCCAATCTCAAATTTTCTTTCTGCCCGCGCTCGCGTGTTTTGCTGCAGCTTATCTAATTTATGCCTCAATTTCACTAATGTTTACATATTTTACCGCTGAATTTAGTGTAACAATCTTTCTTCATTCAGTTAAATCATTAAAATCAAATGCAACGGTAAATTATTGTCCGCACCTAGTAACATAAAGAACGAAAATGATATTGTTCTTCATCAGTTTCTCTCTCTCTCTCTCTCTCTCTCTCTCTCTCTCTCTCTCTCTCTCTCTCTCTCCTGGAATGTCCTTGGGCAGAGTTGTATAATGCTATAATGCATGGTTCGATAGTAGTATTTCATGAGTTTGAATTTGATTTTACTTTTCACGATGATTCACTTGGAGAAATTCTTAGGTTCGGATGACCTAGGAAGTCCCAACCACAGGCCCATTCGGTTTAAGACACTTCCTTTGGCTTCATTAGATGTGTCTATGGCTCGATAGGCTTAGTGGTTTTGTCACATCCTGACCCGGGCCCCCACCACAACCCGTGCTCGACTCTATCGTAGCACGATTTTGTCCGTTTTGGGCTCCGACCACGCCTTCACGGTTTTGTTTCTAGGAACTCACACGAGAACTTCCTAGTGGGTCACCCATCTTGGGATTGCTCTCGTGCGAACTCGCTTAACTTCGGAGTTCCGATGAACTCCGAAGCCAGTGAGCTCCCAAAAGGCCTCGTGCTAGGTAGAGATAGGAATATATATATAAGGCTTACAAGATCCTCACCTTTGGGCAATGTGGGATGTTACAATCCACCTCCCTTAGGGGCCCGATGTCCTCGTTGGCACACTTCCGGCCAGGGAGTGGCTGTAATACCAAATTTGACATCCCGGCTCGAGCCCCCACAACAACCCGGGCTCAGCTCCACCGTAGCACGATATTGTCCGTTTTGGGCCCCGACCACGCCCTCATGGTTTTGTTTATGGGAACTCACATGAGAACTCCCCAGTAGGTCACCCATCATGGGATTGCTCTCGCGCAAACTCACTTGAACTCCGAAGCCAATGAGCTCCCAAAAGGCCTCGTGCTAGGTAGAGATGGGAATACACATATAAGGCTTACAGGATCCTCACTCTTGAGTGATGTGGGATGTTACAGGTTTGGTAGTTCAGACTCAGAATAATTTCTCTTTTTACTCAACCTTGTTCATAAATACGAAAATAAGTGATTCTTGTCCAATATATTTTTAATTTTTAAATTAAATAAATTAAAAGCTAAAAATAATTAAGGTGTTGCAGTCTTATTAGAATAAGAATGTGATTGTGTAAATCCTAGTAGATTAGGAATGTATCTTATATTCCTATTAGGAGTAGATTATCTATTAAATGTTGTAATTCTAAAGGGAAAAGTTTTTACCTATCCTACTACTATAAATAAAGGCACAATGGGGTGAATAAAAAACACCCCACAATTACACATCTCTCTCTCATTCTCCCTATTGCCGCCGTACCCTCTTTCTCTATGGCCTTTATACAGTTCAATAAATTATGCCTACAACACATTATCAACACGCTCTTGACGCTACGCTAAAGAGAGTTTATTCTTCAGCCAGGGAAGTATTGCGTTTTAATTATTCTTTTTTTGTGAGTAATTTATTATTATTTTGAATTGATCTACATGCTATTAATTCAATGTAATTTTTCTTTGTCGAACATGATACACCGCATTGGAAATGCAATTTCGGCTTTCCGAGAAGGAACTTCTACAAATTCAAAGGCTTTTGTAAGTTTTATGCCAATTAGGTATGCTTAAAATAAGGTAAGATATTTGAAACGACATTGAAGCATGAAAACATTCCCTATGATGCATGAACCCCCTATATTTATATTTTCATGCCGATATATATATATATATATATATATTTGTTTCATGCATTACGCAATTATAAATTGCTATGTGGAATTTGTGAGTCAAATAATTGAAATAAAATAGAAGCATGATTTTTTTTGGGTTCTGAAAACCCTAGAAATCGAAAAAGAAAGAAAAAAAAAGAAGCCTAAAATCGCAACCAAGCCGTGGCTGGAAGCCACGACTTAGCCAAGCTGCGCTATTTTTGAATTGTTGCCCAGAAAATCCCAAATTGCAAAACGACACCGTTTTGCACGTTGTCTCCTCTGTTGGACTTGCGATCACCTGAAGCCGATCCTCTTCGACACTTTTCCACCAATTTTGGTGAAAACTGACAACCTGCAGTTGTCAAGTTGACAGTCTCTTCGTCCACGACGGCCTATTTGACTTAGATTCCAGATTGAATCTCACCGGGATTTCGACAACCAACTCGCCATTTTCTTTGATTCGGACGTTGAACGAGTCTCCGTCGTGAATTTAAGGGCTCTCGTTGACCATCAAGTCGTCCTTATCTAAGAACACCACTAATCGTGGCGACGCTGTTCAGATTTACCGACGGTTGCATGTAGACCTGGTATTTTGGACCCAACCCATTAATATTAGTATTTGAGTGGATGCTTAACGGGTCGGGTCGCTAACGGGTGAACCCGTTAACAACTCGTTAAATAACGGGTCACTTTAGGTCAACTTGTTAACACCCGTTAGTTAAGGATGTTTTAGTAATTTTATTAAAGTCTTAATAACAAAAAATAAACTCTATGAAAATAATAATAATAATATTTGTTAACGGGTCGGGTTCGGGTGACCCGTTAACTTAACGGGTTGGATTGAACCCGACCCAAACCCGATAAATCCGACCCGTTTACAGGTCTAGTTGCACGCACCCAATGAAGCTGGGGTGCCCGGAGCACAAACCAAACCCATTAGTTTCCAAAGCCCAGATTGCGCATTTAGGTTTTTGGGCCTGTCACCCATTGGCCCGTCTCTACCAATCAACCGTTGCTGTTAAGCTTACATCAATTGCAGCTCACACCAACTCACCCTGGGTTCCACAACCAACAGCATGGCTGCCTCATTTTTCATAAACTTAGCCTAATTGGGCTTCCCTAATTGATTTGGCCCACAACCTAAATTGGACTAGGGTTACCCACAGCATATCTAAGCCCATTTTTTGGGCTGACTCCTAATTGGCCCGTAGCCAACATGATTTCTGTGCATAAGCCTAAATCTTTATATTACTTTGCTTCTACGATCGACTCTGAATGGTCTCGATCTATTAAATTAATTAAAAGTGACCAGCAGTCCATTAATCTGATAATGAATCCAAAATTATTGACCTGAAAATCACTTTTGGACATTAATGATTCAATAATTTATTTCTTTTCTTTGAACCGTTAACTTACTTTCGTAGTCTCGAAGTACTCACACTTGAGTTCCCGAAGAACCTTAAATCCACTACACTTAGTTGTATATTGCATTCTGTGTTCTTGCATGAACCTCTCTTTTATGAACTAAATGTTCATAAACTAAATTGAACCTGTAGTTTTAAATTTAGTGCCTTTGAAACCTGCAGTTTTCATAAAACAATACACCCATGAAAGCCCAACATTTTTCATGAAAACTATGTCTTAGAACTCAGATGTTCTAACTTTGATGCTTATGGATGATTCGTCCCCATAGCACTAATCACAATCTTGTTCCCTCCAATTCAGTAGATTGTCAAACCGTCACAAGTTTGATTTTCCTAATTTGGATGTTTTCTAATAGAAACCACTTTATGTGGGGTACAAGACGTGAATCTCCACTTGACTATCAAGAAGCTGAGAAACCATTGAAGCCAACAATGGCATAGAAAAGCTGAATAAGCCTCCGTCATGATCTTCATTCGAAGACTTATGTCCAAAGCATTATAAATGGAAATACCTCTCGAACGAGGATTCCATGGCTCTTTGGCTCGCTTCTATAAATCGTTTAACTATGAAAGACATTGCATGAAGCACACTATGATTACGTCCATGAATGAGTACAATTCTAAAGTTTATAAATCCGATTGAATTTTGACTAGATAATATTTTTCTTGTCCTTCCTTTTTTTAACTTGCTCCTGAAGCAACAAGTGTAGAAAACGGAAGTTTATCAAATTCTCAGATCTGATTACCAATCATATGGTAGAATCAGGGTCTGCCAAAGTGTGGCATCATGCCTGAAGCATGATCCTTGGCACCTAAGACCTAAAACTTCAAGAATAAGGGATAATATCCCCAAACCTTAACTCAACAGAATCTACTTCCGTCTCGATGGAATAGATAATTGGTTATGCACCTGTTCGTTCCCCTACCAATGTTGTTAAGGAGTACCATTCTCGTAGTTAATATGTGAGATTAATTTTGCTCCACCGAACACCGTTGGAAGAGCATAATTTTGACATGGATGGCCTTGTTGGCCGAATCCTCTTAGTAAACCATTTACTTTGTGAACATTTTTCCATGTTCTTGGATTCAAGTTTGGTGTATGTTTTACTTATGGATAATCTTATTGATATTGTCATTGAATATGAGTTAATTGAATCATGTTTCTTAGTACATGTGACTGATTCAATTAAACACGTGATTAGGTATGAATGTGGGGAAGTTAGTTGTTTGGACGAATGCGTACTACGCACACTAATTTTACACCTAAATCACATCTCTAACAATGACTTCAGGTCTATCCAACCTGATTAAGAGCATTGGCACGCTCCTTGTTGTATGAATGGTACTACATCACCATTTAAGGGACCTTAAATTCTCCCTGTCGTTGAGTTTTTAAGGATATTCGAGATGACAATGATCATAAATGAAACCACTGAAGAAAATAGAGTGAAATATCTTTGCACCACCTCCAAATATGAGCCTGAAGCTTTGATTTAGGGTCAATGAGTTGTCTCCCAACAGGGAATACATCATATGTGGTCGGCCTGGAACCTGGTGATTGAGCAGTTTACTTGTTTTGGCACGACCTTTTGGGACACTAAGGTCGAACAATGATGCTACGAAGCATCTCCTTACCCGAAGTAAAGATCTTGTGCCTACAAGCACGCTTTGCCAAGCCTACTCATTAGGAACATTGATTTTCTATACCATTCCTCGCAAAGATACGAAATCACCCATTTTCACAGTGGATTCAAAGGAACATATGTGGACTAATCCAATCAAAATGCGGGCCATATAAAGACTTATGGTTTTGGTTGATGAATGACAAACTGGTCACATGTTTGTCCACACACATTACTGCTAAACCTCATGGCCGATTATGGGTTCACCACCCTACTTATCCCTTAAGGTCTGGGATACGGGATAATGCTGGAGAGTTTATATTGACGATTTTCGATAAAATATTGCATGTTGTTTTGGGTTTCTAATTGAACATTGAGTTTCCATGTTCATCCCAAATAGCCTCGCCTAGCAGTCATAAAGTGCAATTTAAATGATAGCCCGAATTTTGGTGAACGTACTAAGTTTTCGGTTTTTACCTAGGGCTATGCAATCTTGTATGCAATTATGTTGGTCCGCCTTGAGGCCTATTGTCACCCAACTTACATGACGTTACAGTTGGTTACTGGGTACGAGCCTGACAATTTTCGTATTTACGCATTTGGGTGCGCATTCCATGTGCCAAGTTGCGTCGCCGCAACATACCAATATGGGTCCTCAAAGAAGGATGTGTATCTTTTGTTGATCATGATTCTTCTTCACACTAGCTCTCTTCGAGCCCTTGCATGTGATAAGCAAGTGCGATGAATTCTAGATTTCAGAATGTTGCTCAAGACGAATTCCTCTGATCTAACTAAAGTGACGAGTTGATATACTAACTGCAAACATGCCTACAAAGATAGACGTACTTAACGGACGTCGAGTTAACATCCCTGGAGGGTGTGCCGCCCTTGTTGGACGGTTTGGACTCCCCTGTTCGACGGTCTGGTACAACGGCAAATAGCCAATCAATCTGGCTTGGCCTGGAACACGACAGATCATTCGGTTCGTAGGATTCACTTCCCTAGAAGAGGAAGACACGGCATAACTATGAATCTAAACTCGATCACTGTCTCAAATCATTTCCATCTTATGAGATTAATCCGGATTACTCCCAAGACATGAAGTTCTTAGTCCAGTATACTAGTTTAGATGAGCAAAATGGAATTGAAATGAGATTATCATCGATGATGTTTTCACTTATATGGTAGATACCGACATAAATGAAAAGCGACGATATCGAACCGTGTTCCGTTGATTAAATGACAAAATAGAACTGATTGGACAACTGAGATTACAATCTAGGCAAATTCCTTACCAAAATATTTATTGGATCTGTCGCTCCTACACTGCCTAAGGTAACCCTATTATGTTACAAGTGGGAAATGAAGCATTATGAGATGAATGACATAGTGTGATATGATGCACGCTTTACGGCGCAAGGTTTCTCTCAAAACGTCTTGTGATTAATAACAGCATTATGAAATGTGGTTAGTGTTTTCTCCATGGGGATATAGATACGAAGTTTTACATGTAAGTTCTCAAAAAATTACATGGACTGGTTCAAATAGTTCCAAAACCACGGAACACCCTCTTAACTTGTTTTGAGGCGTTCACTTACAATCTGACGGACGTGGCATACCCGTCTAAGTGATCATTTGATCAGTCAGGGATATGAATTATGCCCTTGCGTGTTAAATTATGAAGTCTTATTCCAAATTGCTAGAGTTATAGTTTATGTCGTTAACACGAATCTCACTAAGACTCTGGAAGAGCTTGAGAAAACTGCCTCGCACATGAAGATGAAATTTGAGATGAAGGATCTTGGGAAAACTCGTTTATGCATTGACTTGAAGTTCAAAGCGTTATTCTGACGGTACCTTGGTCTACCAGTAGAACTACATCTCGAATGTGTCACCTTTTGAGTATACCTTTGATTGTCCATACGTTATATGCAAATAAGACCCTTGAAGAGGTTATGAAATTCGAAATTCCATATCTAAGTTCAACTTTGCGCTTCGTTGTACTTAGCTCATTGTATTTAGACAGGACATCTTCTTCACTGTTGATCTTGGTAAAAATGCAACATCGCGCCTACACGCAACCATTGAATTGGTTTTAAAGACATACCCTGAAGGTATTACGAGGGCAAATCCCAATGCATCTCAGCGGATCCAACCTCCCTGATCCTCGAAATGATGCTTGCCTTGTTGTTATACTGACGCATGTTACTTATCAAACCCGCACAAGGCAAAATCCTCAAATGGTTATGTCTTTATCGTTAAGGATATCGCAATATCTTGGAGGTCCACGTTATGACCTTAGTTTCGAAATCTTCAAATCATTCCAAGACTCACCTCACTTCACTACGCCACACGTGAGACATGATTATGAGTTCTTGTTGAGCACATTCGAAGTACTTGATGTGTTTTCATCCATCGTTGAGTCCCGACGATGATCCATGAAGATTATGCCGCATGTATCAACCCGACCAAGACATGATACATCAACGAAGTCAACACAAGACATATTGCGTCTACATCTACATCAGCAAAGCATCAGGAGATTGAAGTCATGCAAGCCGATCCTAGACAACCTTGTCGACCTCTACACGATGTCATTGTTGAAGTCAACCTTCCAGAAGCTTGTCCGAGGAATTGGTATGCCTAGCTATCATATGCAATGCTTATAGTTCTCATTTGGAAGTTATGTCAAACTCAGGGGGAGTATCTAAAAGTATACTCATTTGATCTTAATGTACTATTTTTCCCTACGATTAGGAGCATTTTTCCCACTGGATTTTTGCTACCTAACTAGGTTTTGACAAGGCACCCATCTTGGGCTGATCATACCCTTGTGAGCTTTTCTACTTACATCCAAAAGACTTTAGTTTTAACTTAATGCAACTTCTCACTTTTCTCCTTAGACTATGAGTTTTCCCACCTTGGGTTTTACCATAGCGAGGTTTTGTGAGTTTTACTTTTTATGCATTCTTCCGTTGATTTGAGACTCGCATTCGCTCATGATGCCGACGACTTCATCAACTGTACTTGCTTCGTTACTGAAGACCTGATGCGACATTTACTTGAGTTTTTACACACTCGAGGGGGAGTGTTGCAGTCCTATTAAAATAGGAATGTGATTGTGTAAATCCTAGTAGATTAGGAATGTATCTTATATTCCTATTAGGAGTAGATTACCTATTAAATGTTGTAATCCTAAAGGAAAAGGTTTTTACCTATCCTACTACTATAAATAAAGGTACAATGAGGTGAATAAAAAACACCCCACAATTACTCATCTCTCTCTCATTCTCTCTATTGCCGCCGCACCCTCTCTCTCTATAATTCAGTAAATTATGCCTACAACATAAGGTTTTTTTTCGTTAAAATGATCTCTGAGTTTGACATAATATTTCACTTTGGCTCTGACATTGAAAATTGATAAAAGTTGTTCTGAGTTTGTCCATCGTAAATCATTTTGGTCATTCTCGTGAAAAATCTCTATTAAATTGTGGGTTTGTCCAATCAAATGTTCCATTTACTTTTCCATTTAGTAAAGATATTTCATGGAAAGACCAAAATAATTAACGATAGACACACTTAAAAATCACTTTTATTGATTTTTAGTGTTCAAGATCAAAATGAGTTATATTAATTTCAATGACTATTGTGAGCGTTTATGGGCCAAGCCCACCACCATTTCCACAATCTGAGCTTTGTAGATTGCCTGATTATCCAACACGTGTCAATTTGAGCTATATAGATTCCCGAGTGTTATCGAAACGCAAGCGTTTCACATTTCCACAAGAAACACCGAGAGAGAGAGAGAGAGAAAAAAAAAAGAGCGCAAGAAACTCCTTTGCAAACCCTAACAATGGTGGTCGAAGACGCACCCAAGACTTCAGCTTCCGACAGGCCAAGACCGAGGCGAACCTTATACTGAGGGATGACGACGACGAGCTCGAAGAAGGAGAGATCGTCGGCGATCAAGATTCGGCGTCTTCGAATCCTTCGAAAGGAATAGCGCCGCATTCACACCCTCTGGAGCAGTCCTAGACCTTCTGGTTCGATAGCCTCGCCGCCAAGTCCGCCAAGTTCAAGCAGGAGGATTGGGGAAACTCCATCCGCCCGATCTACACCTTATTTACCGTCGAGGAGTTCTGGGGTTAACTTCATTCATTTCCTCTGTTTTTGGGTTTAGTTTTGTTTCGTTGGTAGGAAAACTGGTAGAAGATTGAATCTTTTGCGTTTGTTATGTGCTTTCTGTAGTTGTGATAAAACAAATTTGGCGATTTTGGTAAAGGAAATGCATTTGGTTTCATATCTGTGATTTAGATTGATGATTTGCTTCCCCACCGTTAAAGTTCGAGACTTTGGTTTCTATTGTTTTCCTACATTTTCTTAGTGCCCCCAATGCTTTCGTTTCTTTTCATATGTTTTCTGTAAATTTGTTACTCAGTTTTGTTTGAGATAAATGTTTTGGGGTGTTTGTGTCGATTTCAGTTGCTTGTGTCTCTTCTGTAGCCTTCTTGATTGATTTAGCAACGATGAATGCTACCATAATTAGTGAGATTGTAAATTAGCTAGCCTTGAAAATCTTGTGTTGAATCTGGCGCATTGTTGGCGCTAGGTGGTTGGCCACCACCCCGATTAATGCCTAGGCGTTTAGAAATTAAGAAAGGGCGCCTAGACCTACTAAGGCGCCCGCCTAGCCCGTCCAAACCCGCGTAGACACCCACCTAGGTTGCGACTTACTTAGACAGAAAATAGATAATTTTCATTTTGCATTTTATTTTTTCAATAAATTGTAAGAGGCTTATTGAATACTTAAAGGAACACACATTATATACTTGTTCGCCATGTTTTCATTATGTTCTAATAGCTCATAATATATATGTCATTCAATTTTGTAGTTTATGATGAAATCATAAGCATAAACTGACACTTATTTACAAAAAATATAATATATTTAATTAAATCTGCCTAGTCCGCCTAGGTGCCCGCCTAGACCCTACCTAGCCGCCTAGGCACTAGGCCTCAACCCGCCGCCCGACTAGCGCTTAGCGTTGCATATGTTTCTTGATTTCCTAGGCTAGGCCTCAGTCCGCCACCCGACTAGCTCCTAGCGTTGCATTTGTTTCTTGATTTCCTGTTGTCCATTTAGTCTTTTTCGTGATACTGGGATTTTAGAGGTTCCCCGATTACTCCTGATCTGGATTTATAGAGTCATATTTCATCAGGTTCACTCCTAGTTGATTAGGGAATTGAATGTGTCTTTTTCTACATCCACATGTTGATTTCACACGGCTTTGAAATAATTGCTAGAAGCGGTTTCCTTAGATCTTTGGGTGCTTCGAAATGTATCAGTGTGGATGTTTGCGATCCAAGTAATGTTATTTAAGCAAGCACGGTAGTATTTCTGTTGTGGGATTAGAGCTAATCAATTGGTTCCTTTATCATAAAGACACCTAAATCAAAAATGTTATCTAAAAAAACTGTATGTAATGAGAATTACTTGCATGGAACTGTACGAATTATCCAGCAGTTGTGCTTGCTGTCTGCCTATGTTCCTCTTTCTTTATAGGGACTCAAATTTGCTCATAATATTTGTTTTGCATTCAGCATTTACAACAATATACGTCATCCGAGCAAGTTGAATGTGGGGACGGATTTCCATTGTTTCAAATACAAAATTGAGCCAAAATGGGAGGATCCTGTTTGTGCTAATGGAGGAAGGTGGACTGTCACTTATCCTAAAGGGAAATCTGATACCTCTTGGTTGTATACGGTATGGTCTAAAGTGAAGGTGGTATTTGAGGGTGAATTGGTATGTGGATATGTGCGTGCGTGTGTGGGGGCCTCTAATTGTTGTATTTTCTGGTACTAGGTGCTAGCAATGATAGGAGAACAGTTTGATCATGGAGATTTAATCTGTGGAGCAGTTGTCAATGTCAGAAAAAGCCAAGAAAGAATAGCTCTTTGGACCAGGAATGCAGCAAATGAAGCTGCTCAGGTAATTGCTGATTGACTCCCTGTATCTTGTGTATTGCACGAAGGCACATTACATACATGAAAGTTGAAAATTATAAAACTTCTAATCATTACATTAGATAGAATTTCACTGCATCACATTTTTGGGTTTGTTGCTTTAGCAGAAGGAAAGATTTCCTGTTTATTTCTAGCATTGGATTTTTTTTGTTTGTGTTGCTTTAGTCCACCCAGCTGCAAGGAAGAAAGAAAGAATTATTCGTAAAGTTGATCAATTTATGTTTCACCCTGTCCCTAAATCTGTCAAGACCATCGGCGATTCAACTGCTTTCCTCTTTAGTCAAATATATGGTCTCTTACAAAACCAGAAGGTGGCCACTTGGCTGCTAGGGCCAAATGGTTTATAGGAATCTATTTTGTACATCAACTTAAATTTGTTGAGCCAGACTTATTGCCTACTCCAAACACCGAGCGTGGAAACAGGCCCATTCTTTGAGAATATGGCAGTCAAATTACATGCACTTAATTGTATTTATAGCTATGAGTTGCATTCTGGTAAAGAAAGTTGCAATGATGTCTCATAGCCACTTTCTTGCTGCAGCTGAGCATTGCGAAACAATGGAAGGGGTTTCTGGATTGCAATGAAACTATTGGATTCATATTTCATGTAAGGATGTTGTTTCTTACGTATATTATTCGTTATTCTATTCAGTTTCATGTCATGTTGGGGGCCTCGTAAATAAGTAATACCCTATATGCTCTGGTTTTTGCAGTAGGATGCGAAGAGGCTCGAGAGAATGGCCAAGAATAAATATGTAGCCTGATGTGTATAGTGCTGTTCTTTGGTAGTGCTCAATGCTTTTCAAACTGCAACAGCATTCTATACTAGCATTTTTTCCCGTTTCCTACACCAGATAACTACTAGATTCGGATGCAAGCAGAACAGTTTCGTAGGACATAAACAACTCAACAAACTCAGTCATGTAACTCATCCGTTGTAGCACATTCGCATCTTAAATCGAAAATATGAAGTCGTCTAAAATATGTAATTGTAAACAGATGAGTTATATGATTGAGTTTACAATTACAGATTTTAGACGACTTCATATTTTCGGTTTAAGATATGAATGTGCTACAACGGATGAGTTATATGACTGAGTTTGTTGAGTTCTTTACGTCCTACGAAACTGTTCTGCTTGCATCCGAATCTAGTAGTTATTTGGAAGACTAAACACAAGAAACAGAATTGCATTGAAGACTTTTCAATTGTTACGTTTAAAGTGTCGTGGTACTGGTAAAGTGTCGAATTTAAAGTCGAAGGTATTGACACCAGTGTAAAGACTGTCATCGCTCACGTTGCTATAAGAGTGTCATGCTTGGTGTAGGAGACGGGAACATCGCAGGAAGCCTCTGTTGCTATAAACCTCACCGTTACCCTATAGTCATCGGAAAGGTTGACGGCCTTTCCAATGGCCAGTTTGACCACGATTTGGGTGTGAATTCTCGCACCTATGAGGCGGAGATTGACACTGCAAATCGTCCTTGAAAGAACAAGCTCTTCTAGCGAATTTGAGATGCCCTTCGCGCAAGTTATAGTTGTTCACTTCTTGATGCATGTAGCCTTATCGCATGTATTTGCTGGCGCGGATAGATCTTTGATATGATTTTAATCTTACTTTTCACCAATTGTGCAATATGCATTCCATGTCTTGTGTTATAAGAAAAAAGAGTGGCATCATGGATTTGGGGCAATTTTGAAGTTGATAGAATAATTTAATCCCACACATCAAACCATTTCAATTTTCAAAGTGAATTATATGTTGTAGGTTGCACGTGCCTTGTAGCTCAATTGGAAACTTAAGAGCATACGCTTATGCACTTGAGGTCTCATGTTTGAATCTTTATCTGTAATTTAGATGAATTTAGTGTAGATTATCTTATTATTTGTAAATAATAAAAGATTATATGTTGTAGGTTACGTATAAGAATTGTATTTTGTCATATTTAAGCCTAACATGTGCACAACCATATTAGGTGACGTGAGTGCACGTGGATAACATCTGATAATGTACAAGTGTTAGGAAGCTATGACAGGTGGCATAATTCTGATGGTAAATGTTGTATGAGAATCAGTTGGGTTGTTAGTTAGTTAGAACTCATTACTTATAGCAGCTTGTAAGAGAAGATGAACAGCTTTAATGAAATTGTGAATGTTACTCTGTATTCTCTCTGTGCAATCCCTCGAAGACGTAGCTAGGTCCTAACAACGAGAAGTAGAGGTTTCACCTTCAAAACTAATTGGCAATAGAAGAACTATCCCACCCCTCATAAGCACATGCAAATTTCTTTAAATCTCCGACGTGGGATTCACACTACCAACGCAAATCACACACCCAACTTGCAAGGAAAATAAATCTGAAAATTAACTGTCTAAAAGCTCATGATTCTGTACAACCCGAGTTCAGACATTTGATAAGAAATTTATCCCTGAGAAGATATATACTGCACTAATTACTTGTACCTGTATAGCAGTTGCATCTATATATGTCCAAGTTTATATTGCATGGCCTTATTTTTTCACTGCGCGAAGGGAGATGCCAAAGTTGCTAACTTCTTTCGAAGAAACAGAAGAATGAAGCACTGGTGGAGCCACCTACAAGGCTAAGGTGAGCTGTAGCCCAGGGAGGTTTTTTGTAAATGTAGTGTTATCTACGTACTTATTTTATTTCTCACACATCTTTTTTAGTTTTCGATTTTCGGATTGAATGAATTGACAAAGACTAATGACAAAAAATTAATAAGAGTGTGTGAATAACACTATCCTTTTTCAAACTCATGCTTTAATGACTTGTGTTAATGCATGTAGCCTATATAGCCCAATCAATTCAAATACAGGTTATTATTTCATGTATATTTAGTAGAGGATAGGTAATAAATAATATTTTTATGCTAAAAATAATAAATTAGTTCTATCTTCCCTCCCCCTTCTATCCTATTCGATAAAGAAAATGACCATTTATCCTATGCGATTTAGCCTCCGTGCTTCTTACTCAAGAAAATAAAAAGAATTTTCTTTTAGTTCACAATTAAATTTCTATCTCCGCAATTCTTCACTTTTCGTTGCGATTTTCCAATGAATGTAACCTTTGATACATTCTTAATCGCTTTATTTACTTATTCTTGATTTATTTAGTAGGTTAATTATTTATATGGTCCTTGAAGGTGTTGGTTAGGGTTATGATTTTAAGAATTGTTTATATTCTATTGTTGTTCTTTTATATTGATTATTATATAATTTTATATAAGAAAAAAAATGCATATGATTTTATGGTATTAATTTTAGCTAGCCCACCCAAGAAAAAAAATTCTGACTCTGCTATTGGAATGAAGGAGCCAAAAAATCAAATCCACAACTCCTGGGAAAACCAGAGATGAAGAGTCGACGTCGTTGCAAACTTGCAATATACAGTTTCTTTATTGTATTATCCAACATCATGTTAATTGACTTTAATTCAATGTGTGCGTGAAGTGAACTATACCCTATCTTGGCAATGTGTTGAATGAGTGTTTTCTGCACACCTGGGTTTGAAATTTCGTCATGTTTGATATGGTGCTAGTATTTCTATTTATTTTTATTCATGTCCTTAGCATTCATTGCATGTGTCAGATATTCAGAGAGATTGGTCACTGACCAATTCCTAACCATACTGGTATTGTCACACTTAACTATTTTATCACAAAAGGGGATACTCTCAACAGCATGAATTGACATTAATATTTTTATTTGCAGGTGGGTGGGAAATTATGCAGGTGAGAATAACAAATTAACAACACTCTTATGAAATCGTACCAAACTCATCCTAACTCGATCGAAAACGTGACTCCTGTCAAGTTGGAATTCAAAAACTACTTCTTCAAGAATTATTTCGTTTTGTAAGATATAACTGTGTATAAATAAAACTTAATCAGGATTTTTATAAGATATAAAACGATATATAACACAATAATCATCACTTTATTAAAACCACCACACATTTTATTTCCTTTCTCACTTTTACTATATAGGATACACAACATACCAAATAGAAGCTGGCTTTCTTGCTGTACAAAGAATGCCTTATTTCATAGGAGTATGATTCATTCCCAGTTTCCAGAATCCTGATTCATTCGCAGTTTCCAGAATCCACACATTTGGAAAAGCATATGCATATATATATATATATATATATATATATATGCACAACTTTAATTATTGTCACACCATATAGTACTATATATCCTGATTAATGGCTTATCGACCGAATAAGTGATCGATCAGTCATTAATCAAGCATTTTAGATTTTCATTTGCTCCAAGTACGATTTCCCGTCAAGCCTACGGCGGGAGAAGAAATCGTTGACGTACTTTTCCATCCCAATCCTTTGGAACAGTGGTGGGTTTTCTGGGGTTATCAAGCTTCTGAGTGGCCCAATCTCTGCCTCAAATTTAGGGTTGAAGAACATCGCAACCGACACCCTTTCTTTCTCTGAATTCACCATTACCCTGTGTTCAATGCTTTTGTAAACTCCGTTGCTCAGCATCTGCAAATGTAATATAAATTTTCCTTAATATTGGTGTCCCCATACATGCCATGGTCTAAGGTATAGTATTACCATATGAATACACATATAGCACGGGTAAACAACAATTTAATTCTTTACATATAAGAAGTCATTCCTTCTCCAATGATGATGTGAAACGATTACTCATTGTCATTGAAAAAACATGGACTTAAGTCGTGAAGCCAAGTATTGTCCAAATATGATAGATTCAAGTTTTTATTTTATTGTTAAATGATCGAACTCATCAATCTCAATCCATTAACACCCGAATGATACTAGAAAGATCATCTCTTAAATCATATTTTGTAGATCACGTGATGTGGAACAAGAAATTCAACCATCAACTGTCACATCATGTGATCCACAAAATATGATCTAAAAACACGATCCCCGTAACATTTTTCTTTAACACTAACCAATTTTCCTCTGCGTTGTTCGTTCATTCTCCTTAACATTAACCAATTTTCAACAGCCTGGTTTGTTCATTCTACAGCCCAATCCAATAATATTGATAAAGCAAGTACGCACCGTTTCATTTAAGTAGTATTAGTTACCTGTTGCTAACGTGAGCGTGTGGAGCACTCATGCATCATGCAAATCTCAAATTTTCTTTCTGCCCGCGCTCACATGTTTTGCTGCAGCTTATCTAATTTATGCCTCCATTTCACTAATATTTACATATTTTACTGCTGAAATTAGTGTAACAATATTTCTTCATTCAGTTAAATCATTAAAATCAAGTGCAACAGTTAATTATTGTCCGCAACAATTTCATTTCAAATATATTCCCACACACTCATATATTGAGATTTGAAATCCGACTTTTGCTAACCATAGTAGTCTTTTTCTCTTTCAGTTATTATCTTTTTTTTCTTCTACTTTACGGTTGAATATATAGCCTACAAAAGAAGTGCGAGGAAAGAAGTATATCAGGACAAACCTCAAAGATGTCCCCGACATTCACCACAAAGGCATCTTTTTGGAAGTTGACAGGCATCCAAGCCCCGTCTTTTTTAATTTGGAGACCGTCAACTCCATTAAGCTGGTTGAGGATGGTGATCCCAGATGCATCTGAGTGAGGTGAGATCCCTACAACCAGCTCTGGTTGTGGACATGGAGGATAGTATGTCATCCTCACGGATTGCATCCCGTCTGTATCAAACAACTCCTCTATCTCTCTCATCTCTGTCTTCAGAGCTTTCACCATAAACCCAAGAAGTCTCATGGCAAGTTGGTCCAATTCCGTAATGTATGACTCCAAGGTATTCCTAGTATATACCAAGAAAACATGTCAATTTAATAAAAATTTAGAAAAACTGGGTGCATGTGTGTTTGAATGCGTAAGAGAACAATTGTATACAACTTTAGGGGCCATTTCATTTAAGTTTTCAGTTTTTGTTTCATTTTGTTTTCGAAAATAAAAAACTGATATGGTTATCAAATGGCCGCTTAAGATTTATCAGAGAGAGGACCTGATGGATGAAGGGAGCTCTGCGAAGAGGTACGGCTTTCTTCGATGAATAGGGTTGGTTATCATATACAACCTATCACCCCAGTCAAGCTTTTGTTCTTTGGTCTTGGCTATGTTTCCATAGCCTTCAACATCACCTGACCTTATTGCATATTTCATTTTCTCTTCCAAGGGAAGCTTAAAGAATACTTCAATCTCATGTTCCAGATTCTCTAACAGCATAGGGTTAACTCCATGGTTCACCAACTTCAACAAGAAAAAAAAAAGGACAACATCAAGGTTATAAGTTTTCTCCAACTTTAGTTTGATAAATTATGTAGACATATATATAATAAATTAAAATTCGTTTACACAATAACAAAAATTAATCTAGAAATTAGAAATAGAAAGAAAAAAAAACTAAAGCCCTATAAAACAAGACAATATATCTAACTAGCTATGCTTAACTATGAAATCTTAATTCCAATTTATTAGTTCATCGGATATTAAATTCTTGTAAATTAATCTACTATAGCTTGTCTTGATGAGGAGATATATAATATTTAAGTGGAGTCCAAGAAATTTGAAAGATCAATATTAGACCTGAAAAATGCCCCAGTCTTTGCAAGCTGAGTGCAGTTTCTCCAGTTGATTTGCAAAGTCTGAGGTTTCTCCTTTAACTAATTTCGTCATGTCGATGGTAGGGATAGAACGGAAGGTGCCCTTATTATCATCAGAGAGTTCAGATGGAGTTGGTTCTTGTTGCAAACGAACGTAACATTGTGGGACTGAAGTTAAGGGCTCTTTGGCGGTCTCTATGACGCTGAATAGCGAATTAGAGCTTTCAGAGCCTACTGGGAGCTGCGATAGTGATGCCATTTCTTACTTCTTATTAATGAGCTCAAGTGTATATAACCACAAAGTTATGGGGTGTTTATATAGGCTAAAACGTAAGGGCAAAAACTGCAAATATTGAGAGAGAAAAACACTTGATATCAAAATATTAAAAAACTAGGGCATAGTTGTGTAATTAAAGTGTTGTTCCCTTTACTTGGTCCAAATCATTGGGAGTTTTTCGGCAAATGCTTCTATCTGAAGTTTACTGTAAGACCGACGTCGTTAATTTACGCCTTTCATGCATGTCGTTGTTGTACTACTGATACCCGAAGCAGTACACAGATATGGTAACTTTTCCTTGGAGATTTTATCAATTTGGAAAAGTAATTACTAACTAGCTCTTAGTCTTGTGATATGAAAGGTTTCAAATTCAAATTTATTATCTCTCCGTTGGTCAAAAAACTTATATACAGTTGCTAGTTTTTCGATAAGTAATTCTGAAAGATTGAACCGATGACTTATCGTCAATTAATGGAGATGAACCGGTGTCTACATCTTTTATGTTAGCCACAAAAATTAACCTAAAAAGAAAGATCCCATATATATTGCCTGCATATCTGTTAAAAGTTCCCCCGGGAAGTGAGTTCAACCATACAAAATACACATGCATTATTGTCAACTATTAGTACCCAGATAGATAATCCGTTAAGAATTATAGTCACAGTTGTGAGTCGTTATTAGAAATCAAATCAGCTTTGGTTTTTAAGATTAAGAACCAAACAAAATTCAAGTGTTTATTTTCAGTCTTTATATTATATGTTCGAGTGAATAGAGGAGTTTATTTTCAATGCATATTCCACCCCCATATAATTCGTGGATTGATCTCTGAGCTTTGTAAACTTTTCCGTTAAAATATGCAGGATGAAATGCGGGAGCATCCTTTAAGATGGCAGCTGATAGATTGAACAGTGATTGATAATCTCTTCCCAGATGCATGTTGCAGGCTTGAGCACATTTAATTTATAATATGTACAAACAACCTATTATATGCATTAACTATATAGATGACTCTTGACTAAATTGGTATAATGTTTCAATCAACATATATCTATATATATATATATATATATATATATATAGGTTTAGCCATAATTGATCAGTTAGTAAGTACTCATGAGTCATGAAACAAACGTTATTATTAGTTCTCTTTGCTCTTGGCTCCCTTATCCCAAATGTACTTATTTATAAATAAATAAAAATATTCCAAATGTACTTAATTAAGATCTTCTGATTTTGGTTTTATGTAGGTGCGTAAGTGCATATATACAATGTACTTAATTATAATAACATACTTATGTACGCGAATTTATTTTTCTCCTACCTACTTTCCCACAACTAATTAAACATTACCCTCCTCAAAAAAATAATTAGATGAATGCATGTCCTTGTCCCCGATAAGGATTCAACCACACGATTACACTGTCATCTCAATATTAAGTAAAACAAATTTGCGAACTATTATTAATAAAAAATAAATACGTTAATAAATACTTGAGCAATAATCTAATTATTGATTTTTATGTCATTTAATTTACAAATTTGATCTACAAGTTTAGTCTCCTTAGCATTGCACATGATGTAATAAAACGTGTGAATTTTTTTTACATATCATCATTTAACTGACACATAATACTACCCTGCTAACTACATCATATAAATTTTTCTTTGCTTTTGCGTAAAGGGAGACGTTCAATATTTCACCAAATATCAGGGTTTAATAAAAATAATACTTTCAATCAGGGATAACAATCTAATTTTCTAAAGTAAACAACCCCACAATTTTGTTCTCATTTAAAAAAAATGTAAGGTTGCGTGATGGGTGCCTAATGGATGTCATTTTCACCTACAGCTTGCTACTTACGGAACGAATTATTTAATCCTTACAGAAGAAAAACGTGCTTAATTATCCTTTTTTTTTTGGAACTTTAACGAAAAGCTCACGGTACTGTTCACTTTAACGAAAAACCACATTTTTACACTAAAAAGTCAATCATGGTACTATTCACTTTATCCTTTATTTTGTCTTTATCGTTAAAACTCAAAGTTTTCAAGCCCTTTTCATTAGTTTTCCTTATTTTTTTTGGGTATAAATTGATACCTGTAATTTGACTAGATCTTTTATGTACCATTTAACTAGAAAATGGATACACGTTGTCTGACTGATGGAGTATTTATTAGTTGTTTAGTAGTTTAAGAGCACGTTTCTGATTAGGACGAGCCAATTTGCGGTGCAATAATGTCTTGATTGGGCGGACATATTCAAGTGATCACTTAATCAAATGGTGGGACGATCGTCATCAGTGATGGAAATTTTTCACAACGCCGGACCACAAACTAGAGTTGGTGCCATTTCTATATATGTGGCCACGGTATTAGGTGGTACTGTAGCAGTAGCTCGCAGTTTTGAGTGGTGATATTCATCGCTAAAAGTTTGACATGTGTACAACTAAAACAAATTAGCTTCTGCTGTTGACGTGCAGTTACATACTAAAGACAATGCTAAATTATTCTAGTAATGGTCAAGACTCAGATCGTTAAGTATTCTCTATTTTTTTTAATCTGCATTTTGTGTTCATTAATATATAATTTTAACCGTAAGAAACCATTGCGACAGACATGGCCACCGCCGCAATTGATTTCACTTTTGTGAGCAACAGCTTGAAGATGGGAGAAAATCTATCTAGTTGAAAATGGTGGCGGCGGAGGGAGTTATTGGAAGCCAACCCGCCGCTTGTAAGTGTGTGCTGCGTGTTTGTTGTATTAAGAGGGGCTGCCTGTGTAATTATCCACTGATAAAATTCACGAAATTCTAATCTTTTTGTTCTTTTGTCTTGGTTGGGTATCAGAGCCTTTGGGGCTCCACAACTTTTATTGATCTAGTTTCCTACTTAAACAAACAGCCTTCATCGTTCTTGATCCTTTTCAATACCAATCAGTACTAGTGCGCAACCAATTCAACCCTAAACCCTAATTCACTCTCTCGTCCTTATTTGTAGTCGCATGGAGTTGCTTGAACCCGGTAGGGTGGTTTGTAATTGTAATTGGCCGTTAATGGCAGTAGTTGACGTATTTTAGTTGTACTCGTGTCAAATTTTTAGTGGATTAGTAACAGCACTAGGCACTTCTAGCTAGCAGCTGGTGCCAGTGCCAGCCCTGAGAGAGTGCAAGAGGTGCATCCGCACAGGGCTCCCGATTTTGAAGGGTCGCGAAAGTTTTAACGTTATACAATTTATATAGGTTATATATTTTGTTGTGCACCATAATAACATGATTGGCTATTGGCACAGGTAGTGTTTCTTTGTTATATTTCTCGCAAAGTTGCGGGTTCAAATCCCGTTACTTTCTAGTTTTCTTTTTCGTGCATATTTTTAAGAAGAAAAAAAAAAACTAACGAAATTTTTTTTTAAAATATTAATTTTAATAAAAAAATAAAAAATAAATGTGTAGTGAATAGTACATGATAAGGTTAAAAAGTGAATAGTAGTAAAATAAGGTAAAAAAATACTTTTTCATTAAAAGTGAACAGTACCGAGAGTGTTTCGTAAACTAAAAAAAATAATAATAATAATTCAAAATAGCACCAATTGTTTGGAACCAGGACCCATAGATGGCTTTAAAATCCATGGCCAATTCAACTAACTAATATATATGTATATACTTATGCTGAAATAATTTTATCATGAAAAAAGAGCTGAAGAACTAATGTTCATCTTTAGTTCGTGATAAAAAATTTCGTAAAAACGGTCTTAGTTAAAATTTCGTACATGGCTCTCAAAATCTCAGGACCTGTCCTGGTTGGTCTATGCCGAAAGGCTATGCATGCATGGGTATATATATAACTTACGTACATGTAGAAATATATATAGCATGGGATTCTGGAATGCATGATGGACTCTATGCTCAAAAAATTCAAAAGTTATACATGCCTTGTTTATAAAAACAGTATATATATATATATATATGCCATGTTTCTGTTGGGTCATCATACATGGCACATGCATATTTCATGTTATTTGAGAAAAAAGGTTGTATATAGTTTTAGGCTACGTAGAGGTTGATGTGAAGTATCATTACAATTTACATATTAAAACGATCCGATCAAAAGATCCCAAAGATATATAGTTAATTATTACTAAGGATTACGACTGACGTGAGTGACATACATGCTGCTGGAAATTGGAATGGCAATTAGTCATGTTTTAACCACAAATTAATACAACTGATGCAAGTATGATGGTTTTTTAACTCAAGTAAACCAAATGGCCAATTTAATATCTTGGAGAAATTTTTTAGTATACCGGACTGTGTATACCAAGTGTCATAATGCAATAGACTGAATTTTTTTTTTCTTCAAATTTTCAACTAATTATATTATGACACTTTGCGTATCAAATTGTATTTTCAGAATACTGAAATCTCTCCTTGAAATGGTCGAAGGGCTAACTGTCTAATGTGCTTTGAGTATTTTATGATGATTAACTAGATAGCTAATTTAGAATTAATTAATACATATTCTTGGAGTGGTTAATATTGATTCCAAGAATTCACGATTAAATAGAATATCCGAAAGTTGGTGGATGATGACCTTGTAGAGCAAAGAAGTGGACTTAATCAATGGCCAAAATATGTACAATCTGATTAGCATTTGGTTCTCTATACATATTCGAAAATCGATTAATTTCGAAGACGTAGGATTCGTATTCCTTGCTACTAAAGCGTAGTAAATACAAACCAAGAACGTGTCTTCAAACACACTTTGTTGAATTGATTGAACTCTATTATTTGTTTGAATTAGAATCTTTCCAGTCTGTTTAATACTGAAGTCTCAGTCTTAACACGTTTAAGGTTTCCTATATTTAAAAAAAAATTGACTAGGGCTTCCACGTACGTGCATATAAACCTCGATTTGTACGGGGAGGAGAAGGGGAAAGAAGTAGAAAAATGATCAAATAAAGTGATAATTTTATTCTTGGTCGCCGTTGTAAATATGCGGGAAATAAATACTTCTTAATTTCCAAGATCTTGGAGGATTCAGCATGCATGATTATCAAACAATTGGGGTAATTAAACCTGATATTGGACATGGTGGCATGGTCCTAAGACCAATGCATTCCATTACAAGTGGAGAAAAAAATATTTTCTCCCAAGTATCGCTTGACTTGTAAAAGAACATATGGCGGATTTGTATCCATGCTCGGGTATACTAAAAAATCTCTCCACTCTCAAAAGCCATAAAAGCAAGAGATTTTTTAGAGTGTCGAGAACAAGGTTTAGTACACTAAGTGTCATAATATAATTAGTTGAATTTTATTTTTTAAGTTTTTAACTAATTGTATTATTACACTTGATATAACAAACTATCTTTCCAATATACTAAAAAATTTCTCATGATATACATAGATCTTAATTTGTTGGTGGATAGTGGAAGGTTAATTATTATAATGGGTTATTAAAATAAAGCCGTGATGCGAGAGTAAACTAATCTCTCATCCAAAGCATTTCGACCTTACATGGGGAATGTATCAAGGAAGTGGTCAAACCATGTGGATTAGAATGAGGATTTGAAGGACAACTTCCTACGTAATGAGATATCTTTCTTTTTCAAGTATCCCATATTCAAAACTGATGCGGCTCATATGGTTAGATCATTCCCACATCGGTAAGGGATCAAACTACGCAATGATTTATAAGAAGTTATGTTACTTTTTATATTGTCAAGTAAATTTATGATAGAACTTCAAATTTCTTCATTGTAAACACAAGATTAGAATCACCTATCATTCGCATCCTCACAAGTAACAAGCAAACATGCCTTTATATTAACACATGTTTATATAGAGAGAATGTGTTGCGGAAATGATATGTATTTTACACTCTCCCATAAATGAGAATGATACTCATATCTTACATTTTCTTTCATGATAAGTAAACATATGCTACAGGCACAATGGACAACAAGGTTTGAATATTTGTTGGGTGGTTAATTAGGACATCCTATATTTAGTGATAAAGAGGAGCACGAACGCTTTGTACGTCGTGGCATTTTTTTTTTAACATTTCCGGTTGTTTGGGAAGAGGGAGACACAATTGTTATAGCTTATGTTCTTTTAGAAAGGCGAAATCTGAACAACCACTCCTTTGCCTTATTGCCGATGTAATCATAAAAAGCTAAATTTTTATGGAATTTTAGACCAAGCTTCAGATAAATAACCTAGCACTAATTCTTCGATATATATCTTGTTGGAAGTATTCTTTGGCTATCGAGAAACGAATCAAATTACATGGTTCTATTTTCTCAATCTGTCTGACTTGCTCCTACATAACCAAGGTCAAAAAGATTGAGAGAAATTAGTCATTCACAACCATTGATGAAAGATTCCTTAAAAAGTTCAAGGATTAGTAATCCTTTTAAGAAATCGAATGGATTCAAAAATCAGTCACGATGAAGCGGTTTAATTCTAGGTTTAAGATTTGGATCGTAACCTTACATCCAAACTAGAGTAGAAAGCTACTTGTGATCTGGTTTCTCTAGATAAGATGGAAACCAATAATGGTCATGCCTCCTCATCCTCAAAGTGGACAACCCTCAAATTCAAGGGATCGGTGCAATTGATTGGAGGTGTCGATCGATTGCTGCCGCCAAGTTCGACAAAGATTGTCAAGAAGATTTAAGTGCCATTTATTTTGTATGCATATATTGATAGTTACTAGAGACAAGTGTTTGACGTAATGACATTGTTTGTTATATTAAACTTAAAGGCATTACTAGAATTAGTGAGTCATTTTCTGAAATAATACAACTTGTTTGTTTGTTTTTGTAAAAGAATTAACACAATTGGAGGCACCAAAGAAATCTGACTTTGGATCTTGTCGAAAATCCAGGTGCATTGTATTTGTATAAAATAATATTAAAAACAAACGACCGTTTATTCTTAAAGTTAAAATAATATCGCAATAATGTGAAGAAAGTTGAAATTTCATTATAAAACTAATTGATAATATGAGAGAGTAACCGGCTTACTTATGAACTCATGCAAGGTTTATTCTCCTATCAATGTGGAATAAATTCTCAATATGCTCATCACAAGTGACGAATTTTCAGGTCAAACGCGTAGACAACACTAGAGTACGTATGGCCGTTGGCTTCACACGTTGGACAACTAGTGCTGATACCATGAAAATGTTTGCTAATTGGTTTTATAGTAGAACCTCAATTTATTTAGGCTTTTTAGCCAAAATGGTCATTGAGATTTGCATAACACATAACTTTGGTCCCTGAGATTCAAAATCAATAGAAATGGTCCCTGAGATTTTCCAGCATCTATTATTGTGGTCATTCCGTTAAAAACTTTGTTAAGTGGTCCCGAAGCTCATACCTGAAACTAAGATATTTGGCCGGAAGTTTGGGCAATTTTCAAAGTTTCGTAACTCAATTGTTTCTTAACAAAATTCGACCCATAATATATCAAAATGAAGATAGGAAAGTGTAGAATAAGATTATACCTATTTGGAAGCCCAGTGGTTGCCGAAGATGGCCAGAAAATAGCTTGAAAAGTGACTGGTCCGTGGAAAAACTCGTCAGAAATTGGGTAAACTTTAAACATTCATAACTTCTTCAATATTCAACGAAATCGAGTGATTCAAAAATGAAAATCATACTTCTCGATGAGACGAAGAGAATGGTATCTTTCTCGATAGCCTGAAAGGTGACTGATCTGTGAAAAAACTGGGAAACTAGCCAAAAACTGGGTAAACTTTAAATGTTCATAACTTCTTCAATACTCAACGAAATCGAGTGATTCAAAACTGAAAATCATAATTCTTGATGAGACAAAGAGAATGGTGCTTTCTCGATGGCTAACTCGTCGTGGTTTGGCCGAAAAATGGCTCGAAAATGGTTGTCTTGGTCTCGTCAAGTTAGCCGATTCCGAGTCGTTTTTCGGCCAAACCACGGCGATTTAGTTGTCAAGAAAGGTACACTTCTCTTCATCTCATCGATAAATATTATTTTTGGTTCTGAATCACTCGATTTTGTTGAGTATTTAAGAAGTTATGAACGTTTAAAGTTTATCCAGTATCCGGCGAGTTTTCCAGTTTTTTCGCAGACTAATCACCTTTCAAGCTATTTTCCGGCTATCTCCGACAACCATTGGGCTTCCAAATAGATATAATATTGTTCAATACTTTCCTATCTTCATTTTGATATATTATGGGTCGAATTTGGTTAAGAAATGATTGAGTTACGAAGCTTTGAAAATTACCCAAACTTCCGGCAAAAAATCTCAGTTTCCGATATGAGCTTCGGATGCACTTAATGGAAGGACCAAAATAATGGATGGTGGACAATGACTATTTCTATTGATTTTCAATCTCAGGGACCAAAGTTATGTGTTATGCAAATCTCATGGACCATTTTGGCTAAAAAGCTATTTATTTATAAGCTCATGCAAACTCATTCTCACATTAATTTTGAGATACATTCTCAACACAATGTTCTCAAATAGCACTATAGTATTGTTGCATAGTTTTTGTGCAAGTTGTACGAAAATCATCTTGATATGTTATTGATAACATAATTTGTCTAGTTGGGTGAAGTGATATTGCATAGGTGTGTTATCGACCACATGGTATGTCAGTTAATACTTGGATTCCATTTTTAATGGCTCAAAAAATATTGTCTAAAAAGAAGGTTTCCAACTATCAACCCGCACATCATATGGTTTATAAAATATGGTTCAAAGGATTGTATCACACTTTTAACTGAGATAAGAGCATCTCCAATGATAGACCCTAAGTTCATCTTTTCGATTGAATAAGTTGACTTCGACTTCGTTTCCTGTTAAGTCTTTTCCTTCCTATGAACACCTCAAGAATCTACTCTCTTTTTCAATGAAATGTTTTTTTTCTTCTCAATTTACCGTTATGCTCGCCATTGGCCTCAACCCTCGCTCGGACGTTGTCCTCGTAGTCAATGAAATCGAAGGCCTTCAGATTTTTTTTTTTTTTTTTTTATTTTTTTTTAAAGGATGGGATTTGGGTTCCTCTAAAACCCCTGAATAATGCTTTTATTGTCAAACAATATCATATGTTACGTTATTAGGATGTTAATTTAAAAGCACAATTTAGATTGATATCAGCTAGACATCTCTCACGTTTGACAGATTGTGACGGATTTTACCGCAGCATCAAACATCATGCAACGGTTAATCGTGAGAACGAGAGGCTGTCCATAGCCACATTTTACAGCCCGAAACTGTACAGAGATACGGGACCTGCGCCGAGCCTCATTAACCCGGAGTGACCCGCATTGTTCAAGAGAATAGGTGTTGCAGATTTCTTCAGGGGATCTTTTTCACGCCCACTAGATCATGCATAGATGTCATCAGGATTCATAACCAAGAAGGCAAGGGAAGCCAGGCCTAAGGGGAGTCTAATGAGCAACGTTTTAGAAGACACATGTCTGACAACACCTTTTGTCAGAGTCGTAATTCTGCAGTGGAGAATATGTCGCATGTTTTCTCAAGCTGTCATGCAGCTATATGGGTCTAGAGAAATATTTATGTTCCACGTCATCTTCATTGGAACCAATTTGATTCCTTCCTTGGATGTGTGGAGGCAAATTTAAAATGCAATGATCCGCATGTGCATGGGTTACCTTGGAATCTTGTTTTTGTTGTAGCCTTATGGTTCATATGGAAGTGGAGGTGTTGTACTATATTTTGTCCTAATTTTATTAAAACTCCTAATCCAAATAAATGCATCTTGAAGTATTCTTCCGAATGGCTCAAAGCTTACATTAGCATCTCTAGTAAACACAACCATGTACAGGTTCTCTTGGCTTGGATTCTCCCTCTGTCTGGGACTTTTAAGTTAAATGTGGAAGGTGCTAGGCTTGATTCTAATGGGGTGATTGGAAGTGGATGACTAATTATAGACTGGCACAGTAACTGGATCACTGGCTTTATTGCTAAAAAAGGAATTGGAGAAGTTCACTTTGGGCTTTGTTTTATGGGTTGAAAATAGCTAAAGCTAAAAGTTTTTCTCACCTTATTGTGGAGGTTGATTCTGCTTTGGTGGAGTCTCTCATTTATGATTCATCTAGTCTTATTAATCATCCTCTCTATGGTCTGGACTCAGAGCGCAAAAGTTTGATCATAGAGAATTGGTGTTATAATGTGCAATATGTTCATAGAGAGGGTAATTTTGCATCTGACGGGCTAGCCAAATTGGGTTTAAATAGCGAGATGGAGTTTCAAGAGTTTGTGGAGCCTCCTTGCTTATTTCAAACTCTTTCGAATGACTGTTTTGGAGTTACTACTGCTAAATTAGTTGTCTCTTAGTGTTTTTTTTTTTTTTTTTTTGCTTTTCTTCTTCCATGTCACCAAAAAACAAAAACTAAGTAAACTTCTAAAGAGAACCTTGTCATATCATGCAGGGAGATCAAGGTACAAATAGACTTCCGTGATATTTCTCTCCACTTGCAAATTGCGAGTTAGATATCAAATTATTACGATAAGCCTAAAGCCAGAAATTGCAGCACCAAATCTATTATCCAAAAAAGTATGTCAATGTGATAGCACTTTACAACAATTTGTGAATATTAGATTTCTAACTAAGCTACACGGACCAATCGGCTTCATTCCCTATGTCAAACCCTTATGTGTTACAAATACATAAACCCAACAACAGTACCTTTAACGAGAATATCTTTCATGTACAATGTTGGCGGGGATCATGTTCCTTCGAGCAGCCATAACTGTCCCTGAACCTCAATTGATCGAACAGAACAAGTGTTAGTAAACGAAAACTAGATACAAATTAGCAGTTATAAATAAGCATTGCTAATCTGAACAAAACCAATAATTACTCCATTTGAAGAACCTAAAAGTGATCTGTTTCTATAATTTTTCAAATTCTCATATCCGAATCACTGGATAAATTATGCTTCATCATAAGTTACATGAAGTCAGGAGGTTTAAGCGATGTGTTAAAAACAAGGAGGTTCTGAGAAAGCAATATGACCCTGAAAAACTAAATCTGAAATATCAAGTTCTTGGGCATGAAACCATTGCGAGAATGCAACACACGCCAAGCAATAGGTTTGTAGATATCTCATCACGAGCTACTAGATATGTCAGTAGCACACAGTTTATATATGTCACATAGGCTTGACCATTGAGTACAGTTCAACTAAATCTGACCCTAGTTGCTTTGGCCAAGGAATAAACTACAAAAGAAAACCGAACTAGTTCAAAACATTCATCCCGATGTACTGAGCTCAAATAACCACTTGAAAATACAAAGAAGGACAGAAACTATTTGACTTCAGCAAAGAAAATTCCTTAAATTTTACAGAAAGTTTCAACCAAAACTGGTATTAAAGGTGGAAAATATTTTCTAACTGTTATGTCATTGCTTCAATCATCTTTTCCTCTTTCCTTGTAAAACTTTCCCCTCGATCATGACATGTGTTTGCTGCAACAAGGTCCATATGCATGTGCTTCCATACCCATAAGTCGCTGCCCGCTCTAACAATAAGGTACAAATGCATATGCTTTTGTATGACTAAGGTATAAATGAATATGCTTTTACAGAGATATATGCCTAGAGCCTAGAGGTCTCAATACTTTAAAGACTAAAAATGTACGTGAAAGCTCATTAGAGATTTTCAGATTCTGAAATCGAATATTAAAACAAGACAAAAACCGCATTGACATCTACTGAAGTAATTCATCTTAATAGTCAAATTTCCCACCTGCTGTTACAACTGTATCGAATTCTTCAGGATAAATCCGTGAAGGAAGTTGAAGTCGTGATTAGGCAAGGTATGTCTAGCATTCAATAGCACAAATACAAGAAACCTTGTAGAATTTGTATACATCACCATCACGGTAATGTACTAGGAATACAAAACAAACTGGATAAGTTAAAAGAAGCCCACATGAACATGATCTTTTTCTCTTAAATTCCTTAAAGATCCAAAATTTGGATGAAAATCAGCATTGTCAAACAAACCTAACAATGTAAGGACTAACAAGGGGCTTGTAGCTCAAACGATAAGAGCGTATACCCCTTCACCCAAGGTCCTAAGTTCGATTTCCCCTCCCTCAATACTGCTTGTATCAAACAAACAAACAAACAGATTGAAAAACTCAGACACACACACACACACACACACACACTCTCTCTCTCTCTCTCTCTCTCTCTCTCTCTCTCTCTCTCTCTCTCTCTCTCTCTCTCTCTCTCTGCATCAAAGAACCCCACAATGTATGTTGAAAGAAATCTGATCACTAAACATACAAATCGACAAAATAATCACAACTCATTATTCACAATCACAAATAAAACGAACAAGCATTTTCTGTTTACCAAAACACTTTCAAAAGCCAAACACAAAACAGGGGTTATGAGTTTATCTGTAGCAAACTTACAGCTCAACAAATTAGTTAATATAAAGAAGGTACCTTTCTTGAACATGGCATTGGCAGGTCTCAGGGGACTGCACTGGAAACTGGGGAAGGCCATGGCCACGGTGGGCTTGGGACTGAGAAGCAGAAGACATGTT